>JAULJZ010000011.1:7846375-7880496 GCA_032270985.1 Heliamphora pulchella | reverse complement strand
CATGAATAGTATTGATTCTCAGGATTCAATTGCCAATTGAATGGCCAATTCAATTGCAATCATTCAATTGGCAATTGAATTCTGCTATTGAATTCTGAAATTTAATGGCCAATGAATTCACAGTTTCCAACAGATATAACCCTCATTTGAAGAACTACGTAAATCGTGTTTATTATTTATTTATTTTTTCATTAATTTTGCATAGCGTTTGTTATGTTCCTAACAAAACAAAAAATCTCATAAACAAAACAGCACAAAGCAAGAAAAGACTAGTAAAAGACCAAAATAAAAGATGGCTTTAACCATACTTGTTCATAAAGTCTATGATGATGCCATTTCATGTGCCACAACGTTAGCTTTTGTCCAGGAGAGAGAATAAAATACCAACATTGGTGCGAAGCAAGAAACCAACGGATATCAGTTTTGGTATTTTCACATAGGTGACCACATGGTTGTCGTAACACTAACGACCATTTCTACTGTTATCAAGTGAACCCAAAGGTAACTTTTGTTAGAGATGACAATGGGACGGGTCAGAATGAGCCCTTTTATCTCTGTTCTCTATTCGATCGAGACGGGAACGAAGAAAAATATTAGAGAAGTAACTAAGAATAGGACCAGTATGAAAAAAAAAATCGAAGAAGTAGCGAGAAGCAGAATGGGGATGGTTAAGCTTTAAAATAGTAATATTAATAAGAGTTATAAACAAAAAATAAAAAATAATAGTTGACGAATTAATAGAACTAAAAATATAAAATGTAAGAAATAGAAAAAAAAAATTAGAGAGAAATATAATATTTTAATATTTTAAACTTATTATATTTATAAAATATATATTTTAGGCATGTATTTATATTTAAAAAATATTTATTTTATGTAATTGAAGGTAGAGCGAAAAAAAAAAAAAGAAAAAATATTATCTCTACCCTATTTATTATTAAGACCGTAAAAACCCGTAAAAAATAAACAGAATTGTGCAAAAATAGATGAAAAGGAAAGAAATTATCGTCCTTGGCACGTGTCCAGAGTGTGCACGGATGGGTTCAGGTTAGAGCACGTGCAAAGAGTTAATGTTTTTTGCTGGCTGAGTGAACCCGAACAAAAGTGGGCTGATCATTTAAGGCCTTCACTTTTGTTGAGATTGATTTCAATTTTTTTTTTTGGTTATTTTAGTCGAAACGTTTCCAAAAAATCCTTTTGTTTGTTACTTTAAGACCATATTTAATTGATTAAATTAATAATAAAAAAATATAATTTTACTTGATAAGTAATTCAATTGGAATAATAATAAATGAATTATTAATATCATATCCTCTTAAGTATTGTATATCTCGTATTTTGTAGAATTAGTTATTCAATTGATACATAATCATCTCATTACTTGTTGAATTCAAATAAAAAAAATATAATTCTATGAAATATATAACCTAATTCTATATTTAATGCTGTCAATCAAATCTGTTCTGAATGCACAACAAAATAAAAGAAAATTTTCAATATTAAAAATCTCAAGCAAGTTAAAAAAATTAACACTTCCTCATGCAATGGCTTACATAATAATAATAATAAAAACTCATATTCTTTTGAGTAAATTACACTGACCTCCCCCGAGGTATCTGACAAATACACTGACCTCTTCTCTACTTTCTGAAATTACATTGACCTCCATAAAGTAATATAAGTAAAAGAAAGAGATATAAATATAAGGTGATTATGAATTGGGCTAATTCATTCAAATTGTGCAAGTCAATTTGACTAATATCATAATGAATTATTTTACTTATAATATGGTCGGGTGATGAGTCACTTAAATTTTTTTTTGTTGGTGGTGGTCAAGTTACGGGTTTTGCGTGTAGTTACCCGCCGAACTCAATCCGACCAATAAATATTAGATTTTATAGACTTTTACATTTATTATAAGATTAAGTTCCTTATTACTTTAATATTTGTGTAAAAACTATGTAATTGGATGAATGTATGGTTTAATTGATAAATTAATGATCTTTTGAAGTTTAAATTTATTAAAAATAATTTTTTAATTTAAAAAGACTATTATAATTGGCTAATAAATAAAACGAGCTCAACAAAATTTTTTTAAAATAAGTAAATTTAAACTGTCAAACCAAACCACACTCACTCATGAATCCGTCAAATTCATCATGGGGTCAAAACCGTTGTACCCATTGGTCGGTTACAAGTGACGAAATTAAAAATCAAATATATATAATCGAATAATGAGCTAAAGGCAACCCGACTCATGAATACCTCTATAAAGAGAATAGAGAAAGTTTAAGAGAAGTTGAAGATAGGAAAAAGAAAAAGAGAAAAAGGAAAAAGAAGAAGAAGTAGGAACATTAGGTTCCTTTTTTGGGCCTGGTACACAAGATCTATCATCCTTTTGGTTGGCCTGGGAGTAGGGAGGAAGTCAAGTGTTGGTAGCTAGTTTTTGTTGTCTATTATGGGAGAATAATGGTGAGAGGTCCCAAATCTATCTTCAATCCCCTCTAATAAATAGGAACCAAGTCAAGAGTGAGGAGATTCAAAAGAGATTTGAAACCCCCCACCATTATTCTGTGGCTTCTATGGCGCCTCTACATCGTAGTTAATAATGTGGTCCCCATTAGGGAATTTTTTATTAATTAATATAGTAAAAAAATTATTAATCAATAATTGACCCCATTCAAAAGAGTAATTAGCCCCATCATAAGATAAAATCTATGCATAATGGCCATTACTCGTTCAATTTTTATAAGAGTAGCTACTAAATTAACACTTTTTTTATTAATTACACCAAACAATTGCTTTAAAAATTTATATGTGATGCAATAAAACTTATATTAATAGGGGTTAATGAAACACTATTGATTGAAGTATCTTCATTTTATGGCAAACACGATTTTTCTATCCTAAATGTTCATGATACATCCGTATTTATAGGTGACCACAATGCAAAACTTCACAAATAATAATTTTATATTGCTATGGCGTTAAGCTATTCTACATAATCATAACATAAAACTTCAAAAACTTAACATTCGTTTTACAAAAATGAATATCAAATTTCTTTTTTGTGTTGCGTGCTTAGATCCAAGAGATGTTTTTTTGCTTTTGATAAGCAACAATTGATTCATCTTGTTGAGCTATATTCACGTAATTTTTCTCCATTATAACTCATAATGCTTAATGATTAACTTGAGAATTATATTGTTAATGTGCGTACTACACTAATTTTATGAAACTAAAAAGAATTAGTGACCTTGTTAAAAAGTTCGTAGAGAAAAATCGATTTCATATATCTTTTAGTATATTTACTTGTGAAATTAGAATTACTTCTACCGGTCGCCATTGCAACAGCAAAAAAAGCTTTTTCGACAATGAAATAGGTAACAATTCATTGTGCAATCGCATGGGAGGTTTGTGGCTAGATGATTGCTTAATCACATATATTGAAAAATTCATATATATGCATTTTTTGTCAAAACAACAGTATAAATATGAGAAATCTTTTATTCTACTTGTTAATTGCAAAGTTTATTTTAGTTTGTCATGTGTTTATTAGTGCATAAGTTATTATTGTACGAAATAAGTAATATCCTATGCTTGTGAGTCATTCCAGATGTTGAAAGTAAACAATCAATCTATTCAGAGCAGAACATCAAAATCATTTGGCTTGACAGCAACATTCAAAAACTTTAAAACTTCAGACATCAAAAAGATTGAACAGCAACTAGCAAACAGGGAATGTCACAATGGAGCAATACATTGAAAGACAGAAGATTAATAACCGACTGGAGGCGAAGAAGGCGAGGATCAAGACAAGTGTGAAAAGAATCTGTCTTTCTCTTCCATTATTAATAAGAGATAACATTTTCATCAGTGCCAGCAACCAGTGTCCTGGCAAGAAGACTTGATTCAGACCCAAGAATGGGAGGCACTATCTACAGATATTGTGACATGAATGGCCGCTCCAGATTGCGATTTAACATTTGATTTTGCATCCGAAGGGGCCAAACCAAATAAGATTCTCTTGAAAGTGTAGCCTCTTAGTTCGTATAAAGATGCAATCAATTTGCCACTTCTTGTACACATGCAGCACTGCTTATCTCCTCTTTTTCGTACTTCTTTTCTTTCAGAGATTCCCCCTCCCACCTTTTTTGTGTTTTTTCACGAGGTGGGGTGATCACGGGTAGAGTTTAGTTCAACTTATAGAACTCGAACCACACGAACACAGGGTTCACTAACAAGTACATAAGCTAAACCTCCATATATATATATATAATCCCCACCAACCTATTGAAACACTAAAATCTAGAATATATATAATACCACCAATCTAGGCATGGTTTACAAACAATCCTACATATAATATAATCCCCACCAATCTATTGAAACACTGGGAATGGTCCAATGTATGGTGTACAGAACTTCCATACAAACCTGACAAAATTAGGACGATAGGTCACTCAGAGAAAAGTGTATCGCGAGACAGAAGTACCTCCTATGAGAAAATGCAATAAGGGCTGCCGCTTATAGAAGAGTGGACCACAGCCAAGTCTGTCAAGCATCTTCAGATTATGCAAATCCTCCATGAACTGGTAAATTGAGACAGTTTGACTTCCAGAAGCTATAGAATCCTCGTCATTCGATGGCAACAGTAAGCTTTCTGTTTATCCCAAATCACATAACAGAGCTTGCCAAAGACAGCTCATGAACCTCACTTAGCATCCACTCCTCTCCTGTTTGACTACCAAGAACAATGGCTCTTGTCCCTCCAACAACGCACGTGCTGTGTCCCCAAGCAAATCTTGGGGGTCGCCCAGGTACATTTAATATCCTCCATGTAGGCTTCTCATCCGTGGGGTCCAGGATATAAAGCTGTGAGGCTGAGTGAAGACCAGCCACAGACCCACCAAATACCAGGATTCTGCCACCTGGCAGGCTCACAGCTACATGATCGAGTCTGGGAGGAGGAGCTATGCCACCGGGATTTCCAGCACCAGGCATTCCACTCCCTGTTACACATCTCCAACATGGTTTCTCCTCACTCAGATCCATCGTGAAGACATCACTCGAGCGGAAACGGAGGGGTCCGCTCTTAGCGAGACCCCCAAACATCAAAATTTTCCTACCACCATAAACCGATAATGTGTGACCCAACCGAGAAGGCGGGGTCCATGCTACTGGTATCTCCCTCCAGATTGGCTTCTCCATTGAGAAATCAAGCAGAAAAGTGTCACTAAGCAGTACTCCAGAATCTGCACAGCCACCTGAAACAATCAACTTTGTCCCATCAAGGGTGCAGGAGCTATGCCACGATCGTGGAAGTGGTGGGGCCAGACTGAATATTTCACGCCAAGTTGGTTGCTTGGCATCAAGATCCAATACAAAGACATCATTTAGTAAACCTTGCCTTCCACATCCACCAAATAAAACCAAATGCGATCCGTTCACGCAAGAAAGCGTGTGGCCCCAACGACCAGGAGGTGGGGAGCTCACTTTGACATGTTGCCACTCAGGTTTGCAAGAGTTTAAGTCCAAAACGAAGGTATCGTTCAATGGTTGCATGTTGACTCCCTCGCCACCAAAAAGAACCACACGATTCCCAACAGCACATGCACTAAAGTTGCAACGAGAGGGTTCAACAGCACCTCCAACAGTCAGCTTCCTCCATGCTGCTTCCTCAAGAGTGGTAAGTTCCCTTGCCAGTTGACCCCACCCAAGTCTCCTCGCTCCTGGCACTGTCTCTAAAACTCTAGTTGTTTCACTACCCCAAGCATTTTGACAGACCATTCTCCAAAGATCCTCATTCTTTGTTAGCTCATAGAGTCGCCTACAGACAGATCCAACCGAAGCAATATCTCTTGGAGTCAACCTTGAAAGAATCTTCAGATACAGGACCTCATCACTCAATTGCAGAATTCCACATGCTCCTCGAGTGATATTGCGGTTCACGTCTGTGTTTGGATGGCAAGAGGAAAGACTGGAATGGAACCGATCAAATGTTCTTGTAGACTCCTTTGTTGAAGGTCCTGGAAGTGGGCCCACATCAAGATTAGCTTCAGCGAAGAACTGAATACCAATAAAATGAGTAATCGTTTCATCATCTCCACATATAGGCGTCAAGCGCAATCTACTCATCAATGGAGAACCATCTTTTCTAAAATTTAACAAATCGCCTTGGAATTCAACGCCATCTTCAATGCATCTTCTAATTTCTGAAACTACAGTAGAATCCACTAGCTGATGTCTTCTTTTCGCGAAAGGGCCTCTGCATTGCAAGAAACGACTGCCACAAAATCTCACAGAATCAGAACTAGCAAATTACTCTGAGCGAATGACATTCAATGATGAATAAGGTGTTACTGGTAGCACGACATTCAATGATGAATAAGGTGTTACTGGTAGCACGAAAATTAACACAGGAACAAGATAGAGTGTGATGGATAGCTTGATATACATTGTTGAGCCAATTTCCTAATAGCTTAAGCTTTTGGAACAATTGGTGACTTAACATGGTATCAGAACTCTAGTTCCACGAGGACTTGAGTTCAAATCTTGTGATATGTGTTACCTATGATATTTGTTAAGTGCATTGTGTTGGTGCAACTATTCAGTTTATTTCTCTCTCCACGTGTAAGGCAGGATCACATGTGAGGAAGAGTGTTGAATAGCTTAATAATTCATTGTTGAACCTATTTTCTAACAGCTCAAGCTTGTGAGACAATTAGTGACTTAAATGAATGCAAGTAGTCCTTTCAATTGATGGTTAAAAGCGAAAGCAAAACATTCAGAATACAATGGAATTGGTTGGGATCGAGATTTAATATCAATAGGCATAAATAAAACCACACGTAAGATACACATGTATGCCAAATGTTACCATCACAAAGCCGAGGGAGATTACTGAAAGTTACGTTTATGAATTCAATATCTTAAAGAAAACCACATGATAATAAAGAAGTTAAATCCAGAAGCAAATTCAATCCCAAAAGGCCAATTCATGACATCAAAATAAAAACCTCAACCAGGCTACACTGGGGCCACTATTTCCCCTTTGAAGACCACCGCCTTCCACCTGCAGGGCCCAAGTGGGCATTCATAGAGAAGCCATGATTTCACAAGACTCCATGAGCATATGGGAAGTTCACACAAGGCATTATACACAAGTAACCCGATTCATAAAACTTTCAACTAATACATATATATATATATATAAAAGAAATTTGAATCCTGCTTGAATAAAATAAGACCCAACAGTGGGAGAATTGGATAGGAAGATGAAAAAAATGCAAGAAGATCCCATTAATTCAGGGTATTATGGCTTGAGAGATCTGAACCTCCAGTTCCTACTACATCTCAAAGGTTTAATAACAACAACAAGAACTGAAGTTGGAATACAACATTACATCTACTAAATTTAATTTTTATAATGAAATTTATCTACCATTTTTTTGCTTGTGTATCCTTCAACTAGTACCGATCGATGGAAGAATGTACACAATGTTGAATTTCATACCAGTCTCTACTTGGGGTTATTACTCATTTTTGTACTGGACATTTTTATTTCACAATTCTTTGACCGGTCGCTTAGCCCCATTCATGTTCATCGCAAGAGCGATAAATCACTGAGCTATTATGCTCTCAACAATGCCCCCTAGCACTTACCTCTATAGCGGCATAACTCCGATTCATAAGGAATAATGATAATGTTCTGTGGCATGTGAATAAAGTATATGTGGGAATTAAATAGAGTAGCAACTTTACTTTGTGTCCAAGTCATGTGTCATGAGTATGTACTTTGTGTAACTTTACCTTTGGAAAGAGGTGCAAATAAAAAGAAATTCACCTTTCCTTCTTATGTACTGACTACTGATATATAATTTATTTGACTATAGAAAATATAGATATAGTCTTTTATATCTTTTATAACTCCACACAATCTCGCTTGGAGTAAGAATCCTATGGATTGCGACAATATTCAGTTGACTGTGGACCTGTGGTCTACAAGCGCACCCACACCCCGCCAACCCCTCCACGCACACAGGAGAGAGAGAGAGAGAGAGAGAGAGAGAGAGAGAGATCCAACTGAAGGTCAGCTAAGATTGAGAAAGTTGTTAGCAATGACCATGAGAAAGGATTTTCAGTGCAGGGAAAGAAAGGGAAGAGGGATTCCTAGATTACCATAATCCCCTAGCTTGAGTAATAAAGGAAACAGTGAACATGTAGATATTATGCCAAGGAGCAATCCTAATTTATATCAACCATGTAATAGGTTAGCCTAGCAATACCGTCCTTTTTTTTCCTCTCTTTAAAGTATACAACTATCATTGTATGTTACCAATACCACTACGTTTAAAGTCCATAAATTTCATATACTTCCAGCTAGTTCATGATTTAAAAACGATTCTAATGATTCATGTAGATACCTGCAACCTACCATATGTCATAGACACGTGAATGATAACATGTGCCTCACACATCATCATAACAGACCTTGACAAGTTGGCCCACTACGTGTTTGGTCATATCAAAGAGTTTGATGGGACTAACAACACTTAGTGTGTAACTTATCGATGACTTGGACATAACAAGGCAACTTCTTGGCATCCCATGGGAGTCCTGGAATCACATAGGAGACAAGATTTAGATCAAGCCCCCTACCTCCTAACCTTGGCGAAGAAGTAGGGCCTAGCCATGTCAAACGACTCAGCATGGGACTACGGGGTTACGTGGCTTGGTGGCTAGAGATGAAGGCTTCAACAAGGTGTTACATCTTGCATGGGTCAATCTGCCTTGGGTCAGCCTAACTGACAGAGAGAAAGGAAGAGAGAGAGACCTTGCCGCTGAGATACCTTCTAGAAGCTTTGAAAAAGTCTTCTTCATTGGCCTCTCAAGGCAAGATTTCCACCAAAAGGCAGCACATGAGAGCTCTAACAAACCTAATGGTGTTGGCAAAACCTAATTGACTTACCCTGGGAGATGCAACAACATTCATGAGCTCAATTTCTATGAATGGTAGGTTGTACTTCCCATACAGCGTTTTTGCTGAGCTCTGGTAATCTACCTTCGTAGATATTTTCTCTCTCTCTCTCTCTCTCTCTCTCTCTCTCTCTCTGATGGCAGAGAATTTCAACCAACCCAACGTGTCATCTAGTACAAGCTTTATGAACAAACTCCAGGCACACAATCATTTGAAGATCGCGCATATCAATTTATCATGAGTGCTTTGAATCTCTCTCTCTCTCTGGCGGAACAACTTCATCTCTCTCCCATAAATATCAGGCTTTGCCACCTCTCCAATGATTCTCCATCACCCTCTAAAATTTATTTTGATATCATAATTTTTTTTCTCGTAGCATTACTGGTCCAATTAGTCCACCATCTCTACTATCCATTAGGTGTTTGGATATCCAAAACCAAGACTCCGGTTCTCACATCATAATCTACTCTAATTCCATCACTCTCATTAACGCAAAACATGTAAGGACTTCCTCTGTATTTTATCCTTGTTCTGGACCTGTGGGTGTGCTGCAGATCTAGTCTCAACCAACAAAAACTTCTGCAACAACCAGCCCCTCTATCATCCCTGCAAAAAGCTCTTTTTTCATCTCAACCTTCACAATGAGTTTCAGATGTTGCATCAAGCTCGACAGTGCCAATCATAGCGAACCCCTCGAGCAAACGCAAAAGACAATTACAGACCAGTTTTAACTGCAACATTGCCTTCTGCTTCCATTCAAACAAGCTGGATCTGCAAGATTCTGTGCTCCCGTTAATCCTATTCCTATGTTCCTAGAAACCATGCTTCTTCGCACACCGGTCATCTTGCAACATTCTGTGCTCCTATTATTCCCATGACACGCCCTCCAGTGAATTGAAACTAAATCTTGCTAACGGTTTGCCTGTACCTACCTCAGTAGGAAGACTAACAACTCAATCTCATTAATGCCATCTACTTTTATATGCTTAAGCATTAAGGCTCCATTCGTTTTAACGTAAAATATTTTTTGGTAAAATATTTTACTTATTCTTCAATGTTCGTTTAACAAAAAGTAAGTCAAATAATTTTTTTAAGTAAAATATTTTACATCATAAGATGAAAAAATTTTCCTGTTAATAAATTGATTAAGTTATTTTTCGTTTTTTTTAAGAGATGTGTTTTGAATTTGATTCTTCTCAAATTTATAGTTTTTTTTTTTTGTCAATTTCTAAAACAAATACGCATAAACCAACGGCGGTGGGGACTACTATTTGGAATAGCTTTTTTAAAACTTTTTTATAGGTCTTTTTTTCGTCTTTAATGATTTTTTTTTTTTACGTTAGTTCAAACAATTATACATTTAAGAATTCTCTCGTTATGAAAAATCTGAAATGTAAAAAAACGAGTAGATTTGTTTTTTTTAAAATCATATAAGACGAAAAAAGCCTTAAAAAACTATTTAAAGACCTTTTTAAGGCTTTTTTTGCCTTTAGTGAAATTGTTTTACGTTAGTTCAAACAATGATACTTTTTAAACTTCTCTTATTACGAGAAACTAGAAAAATAAAAACAAATGATTAATTTTTAAAAAAAAACACTCAGATAAGACGGAAAAAGCCTTTAAAAGGATTTTTTAAGGCTTTTTCGTCTTTAGTGAATTTTTTTGCGTTAATTCAAACAATAATAATTTTTAAACTTCTCTTGTTACAAGAAATCAGAAAAGTAAAAACAAATGACTAATTTTTTTTAAAAAAAAACTATTATAAGATGAAAAAAGCCTTAAAAAAGTTTTTTATGGCTTTTTTCGTCCTTAATTAACTTTTTTTTGCATTAGTTTAAGCAATGATATTTTTTGAACTTTTCTCATTATGAGAAATCAAAAAAATAAAAACAAATGACTAATTTTTTGTTAAAAAATCTCATATAAGACGAAAAAAGCCTTAAATAAGCTTTTTACGATTTTTTTCGTTTTTAGTGAACTTTTTTTACATTAGTTTAATCAATTATACTTTTTAAACTTCTCTTTGCAACTCTAGACAAAACGGCATATACTTTTACATTTATTTTATAATGATAAATCAAAAAATGTAAAAGATTTAGACAAAAAAAAAATCGAAAAAGACGAAAAATAGTCTTGAAAAAAATTAAATGAAAAGCTATCCCAAACAGAAACGAAGTTCCAAGAGACATCGGACCAGATCTAGCTATTTTTCATAACTTTATTATGAAAAATATCTTATTTCAATCTAACAATAAAAAATTTTATTTTAAAAGTATTTTTCATGTATCAATCGAACACTAGAAAATAAAAACGGTAAAATAATTTTTTTACAAAAATATTTTACATGAAAAATATTTTCTTAAAAAAATATTTTACGTTGTAACGAACGGAGCCTAATATACTCTTAATTTTATGTTTGTATCGGTTTCCCTATGAGTGGAATAGTGTCAATCAGATGTATTTGGTGATTCAGTGCACAACTACCAAACCCAATCAGATGTATTTGGTGATTCAGTGCACAACTACCAAACCGGGACACTAGCTGGAGCTGATTATAGACTCACTTGGTTCAATCGCATGTGGTACAATAGATTAAAAATTAAGGTTTACACCAAGTAAAGAAACCAAACGCACACAAGCAAAATACAGAAGGTATGTGTGGTTTGGGTTCAATATGCCCCATGGATAAAAGTAGAGAACAGTTTCACTGTGAACAAGAGAATGATCACAGAACAGTTGCATCTCCTAGAAATCTTAAATCCTCTCTATATGAAAGATTTTTTCTCGTTCAGAATTCCAAAATAACTCTCGTTTACTAAAATATAATAAGTACAGCATAAAATAACTCTAGTTTCAAGTTTTATAGGGATCATATAATTGAAAGGGAGTCTTGATGCAACGGTAGAATTGTCGCTGTGTGAGGTCACGAGCTCGAAGCGTGAAAATAATCTCTTGCGAATACAAGGTAAGATGGCGTACTATAGACCCATCGTGCTCTGCCTCTCTCCACAGACCTTGCATACGTAGGAATTTTGTGCACTGAACTGCCCTTTAGGGATATTATAATTGCTTATATTGTTGCTGAGAGAAACAATACTGCCACCGCCAATACATATTTCCCTACCTCTGTCAAGCGTCAATAGAAGCTAGATGGAAGAGAAAAGTTATTTAAAACAAAAACAAATTGTGTGTCCAAAAGAAGACAGAAAAGCCTAACTAGCATAGACACAAACACACAAGATCTTCAAAACATGCAGGACACGACATGTTTAGGATATTGGGGCAAACTGCCAAGATCCTAAGATTATGTCTATGATTTTAGTAAAAAAAGTCCAGACGAGCAATTGCCGAAACAGGTTTCAAATTAAAACTTTTTGATATCGAACAATAAAAAATAAAACTCGATATAAGTCCCAAAGTTAGTTTAGGACTATACCTATCGAAAACTGACTGGATTAATTCCGTTTGATGTCAAAAACTTTAGCCAACAAGTTGCCACGGTAATTGACTAGAAGTATATTCTCCTAAACAAGTCTTCTATTGTATTCCCGAATGTAAGAATATAAATAAAGTGTAGACTTTAATCTATCGTAATCTTCAAAACCTACCTAGCTAACGTGGAAACCCTAACTGTGTGTAGAGAATTGTATCTGGCTTGGTTTTATAACAACATACATATTGGCTATTAGGCTACAGCAGGGACTTGTAGAGTAAATAAAATGTAGGCTCCTAATGTAATTATGAAATTTTACCTCAACCAAAAATAATTTCATAAAAACATAAATTATAATTCATTCCACTAAATAATTATAATTACACTCCCAGTCATATTCTCAAAACTTAAGTATTCGAGCTCTTGTTATTAAATACTTATTTATTCTCCCCACGTTAGGATTACAAACACCCGCCGATTAAATTAAATTATTGACAATTATATTTAATCAACTTTTTCAAAAAATCCTTAAGATCTTGCACTTAACTCATTCGATGCGAATTATAAAATCCATATGCGGGGTTTGGCTCAGTCAAAACTTAACATCCTTAAGAGAGTATCATCAATTCCGATTCAGGATATGGATTCCGTCAAAAACTAATATTCACCATAAAATTAATATTGTTATCCAACTCACCGAAATTATAGACTCATAAAAAATCGCACCCTTTAAAGAATCAAAATAAATATACGTAAATAATAATTATTTCGGGATTAAAAGCATAAACACTAATAATAACCATGGGGTGTAAATTAATTTATATAGTCGGTATAAAATTAATTACCCCAATTTGGTTATGTTCAATACATACAAAGTGTACTAGCACAATAAATCAGAAAAATTGTTGAAACAATTACCGTTCCCCGTAATAAAGACAAATCTATTAAAATATAGTGATACAGTCGTACTGATGGTATGTCCAATTTCATCTAAGACTGTGAACAAAAAACTTATATTCTACAAGAACCAATAATTTGACCTTCTATGTGTAAGCCGAACTCTACACACCAGATTAAATACTATGTACAATAAAAGACACCTATACGCAATATTAAATAAATAATGAAACGCATACATTACTCATTAAGATTCTCATAAAATGAAAAAACTAATTTTATTATGAAAATAAAATTAAATACTAAAACTAAAAATCATGATTTTTAGTATACAACTCTGACAATCTCCTACTTATACTCAAAACCATACTGCCATACATCTGGCTCTCATACCTTCTATATGATTGTCAAAAGTCTTAACTGATAAACTCTTTGTAAAAGGATCCACAAGGTTGTCTGCTGATGTAATTTTGGTCACAGCAACGTCACACCTCTTCACGATCTCCCGTATCAGGTGATTTATGCTCGATGTGTTTTTCTTTTTTGTGGGCTCTTGGTTTTTTCGAGTTGGCAACCGCTCTGCTATTATCAAAATAAAGTGTAATAGTCGACTGTACTTAAGACACCACATCCAGAGCCAACAGGAAGTTCCTCAGCCAAACAGCCTTCTTCGTTGCTTCAGAAGCTGCCACGTACTCAACCTCCATGGTGGAATCAGCAATGTAGGACTGCTTGATACTCCTCCAATTTATTGCTCCAATTTTCAAAGTAAATACATATCCTGAGGTAAACTTTTGGGAATCCTTATCTGACTGAAAATCCGAGTCTGTGTACCCCAAGGATACTAGATCATTTGTCTGGTAAACTAACATATAATCTTTAATCTTTTTTAGGTACTTGATTATATATTTTACCGCTATCCAATACTCCTGCTTTGGATTAGACTGATATCTGCTAACCATGCCAACAACAAAACAAATATCTGGTTTAGCCTGTGTTTGAACTAGCTTTTTTTAGTGATTTTTACGCTTTTTTGTAAAAAAATAGGTGTCAAATCATGTAGAAAAAGTGAAAAAAGTGAAAAAAAACCTAATAAGCCAAACCAGTTGGCTTTTTGTGGCTTTTAAGCCAAAAAGCCTAAAAATAAGCTAACCCAAACACAGGCTTAGTACAAAGCATAGTATACATGAAGCTTCCTACTGCCGAAGCATAAGGAACTGCCTTCATCGTCTCTATCTCAACAGTTGTCTTAGAACACTTATTCTTGGATAGAGTAATTCCATGTCTGAAAGAGAGAAACCATTTCTTGGAATCTTGCATACTAAAACGAGCAAAAACTATATAGATATAAGTAGCTTATGATAAGCCCAACATCCTCCGTTTCCAATCTCGCATAAACTGATCCCGATGATGTGGCCGGCTTCTCCCAAGTCTTTCATATCGAACTAGCCGGATAGCCATACTTTTACCGAAGATAACACCCTTTCTGATGAGCAAGATATCATCCACGTAAAATACTAGAAGCACGACCACGCTTTTTGTCATAGACTCTATCTCTAAATTCATAGCTTTTTGTCATAGTTCTATATCTTTATCTTGGAGTGCTTCGTTATAATTGCAGGGTTCGGTATCTAATTTTGTTGGGATACTGTCAAAAGACTCTCCTAAGAACATATACCGATCAGGTTGACGAACAACCCTCCCACTATGCCGAGGCACTACCTGCGTTTCTGTACTAGCAATAACATGCTGTGCTGATTCTCCACATGCTCTTCTGGCTGTAAAACCGGCATGTTGGTGGTAGCACCTTGATCTGGTTCATGATCTGTATGTCTCGATAATCCTCTCACTACGACGAGACAATGGAATATCGATGATACTTTCCCGTGGCGTTTCTCCCATACGACTGGTATTTCCTCTCAACTTTTTCAGAACATTCCTACTTTTGGGCTTGTGGTCCATTACATAATCTTCTTTCAAAAATCGGGTATTGGTATTGACAATGACTTGATCCTTAGGATTATAAAATAAACCACTCTTCGTTCCTTTGGGATATCCAACAAAGAAACAAATTTCTATTCTCGTTCGTACTTATCATTATTCCCTTTCAGCACATGTGCTGGACACCCCCAAATCTGAATATGTCTTAGACTAGGCTACGCCTAGTCTACAATTCTGTGGGAGTAATAGGTTCTGACTTAAAAGGCACCAAGTTCAAAATATAAGCCGTTGTCTCTAATGCAAATTCCCAAAACGAATCGAGTAAGTCTGGATAACTTATGTAATCCCCTCCACTAACAAATAATCCCTAAACTCTCTGAAGAAGTATTTGCCACCACGGTCAAACTGTAGTGTCTTGATACATTTTCTAAACGTCTTTCCGCTTCTGCCTTAAATACTTTGAATTTCTCAAAATATTTAGACTTACGGTGCATCAAATAAATGTATTCATACTTTGAGTAATCGTTAATAAAAGTGACAACATACTCAAAGCCACCTCTAATCCGAATAGTCATAGGTACACATAAGTCAAGAGTGAACCAGTTCCAATGGTTTTTTAGCTCTATAATCTTTAGCCGAAAACGGCCTCCTGGTCATTTTACCCTCCAAGCAAGATTCACAGACTAGAAATGCCTCCACTTTCAATAAACTCAAAGGTTCATCTTCGACCAGTCTATTTATTCTTTTCAGATTTATATGACCTAAGTATAAGTGCCAAAGATATGTTTGGTTATTAAAAAAGGTTCCTTTTTCTTAAATGGTAAATTAGATGTATTATTTAATTCATTCAATTGCAGTGTAGGAGAGATAGGAATAATAACATAAACATCATCCACCAATATACCAAAATAGATAAAATGTTTATTATCCTTAATACCATGAAGTTATTAAAATAAACAAAATATCTATATTTAACCAATCTAAAAACAGGAATTAAATTCCTTCTAATGGAAGGTACATAAAGATAATCTTTTAAAATTAAAATCTTATCTCTACTAAAACTGAGAATGACATCTTCCACTGTAATTGCTGCCACTCTTGTATTATTACTCATGTGTAGGTATATCTCCCCATCACTGAGCTGTCTAGTTTTTTAGAACCCCTACAAAGAATTGTAGACACGATTAGTAGCTCCCGTATCTACACACCAGGTACCGGTAGATAACACCGCTAAACATATTTCCACATCTGGTAAACAAAAATTACATTTGTTATTCTGTTTGCCAATATAAACTGGATATTGCTTCTTTCAGTGCCCTGTCTGGTTACAGTGAAAACAATTACCTGTCGACTTTTTCACACCAGCTTTTAGCCCATTAGCTGACTTTGGACCTAGACTTTTTTGGTTCTGAATTTTTTTCTTATTCTTTCTTTTCAGCTTATAGGAAGAATCTTTTTCAGCAACAAAGACACTACTTGACTTCCTAAGAATACTCTCAGCTGCTTGAAGTTCCTTTAGTAGTTCTGTTAAAAAAAAACTGAGTTTGTTCACATTATAATTTAGACAGAACTGCTTAAAACTATCAGGCAACAACTGGAGTATGATATCGACCTGGGCTTCCCGTCAATTTCAGCTCTATAGATTTCCAGTTCATTCAGAAGACTAATCATCTTCACAACATGATCCCTAACTGGGTTGCCTTCAGCTATGTTTGTGTTCATCAGTGATTTCATGGCTACCTGCTTAACAGCACGATTTTGATCCTTAAACATCTCTCTGAGGTTCATAATCATGTCATAGGCACTGAACATAAATTGATGCTGATAATATAATACATTTGACATGGAAGCCAAAATATAACAGCAAGTCATCTGATTAGCCTTTTGCCACTTTTGATAAGCCTGAGTTTACTCTTTGGTCACCCCCTCGTGAGGTACTGGTGAACAAATCTCCAATAACATAAAATTATAGTCCTCGGCAGTTAAAATAATATCCAGATTTCTTTTCCAGTCAACATAATTAAGACCTGTGAGTTTGTTTTCTTTTAGTATAGTCACGAATGAATTGAAAACCATTTTATCCTAAGAATCACATAATTAAAAACCATTAATTACAATGAGCAAAAATTTTAAATTTTATTTTAAAATTTGTTCCCTCTACCATTTAAAAAAAAATTGCCAACAGTCTGGTACACCGTGAATAGCATGCCACGATGAAAAAGTCGTCTACTATTCAACATTCGTCCAGACAGGTTAATTCCCATTAATTTTACTATCTAGGCAATAGATCTTGTCAAGTAATATTAAATAGCTAACATAACTTCGATTCTACAAATAATAACAGTGACTCAGATAGAGAGGATATTTATAACTAAGTGTATACCATCACTTAATCCTGAATCAATCGCTTCGTAATGAACCTTTCAAATTGAGAAGTAATTAACACTAACAATTATTCAGAATTATCCCTAAAGGAGTTTCGTACCAGTGATACTGTAATTAATTATGTTCGATGGGAAAGAAGGCTCTAAAGTCAACACACAAAATTAATTACATCACTTACAAACAAGTGATGGAGACCGTAAAATTTATTTTTAAATAAATTCCCTCACCTACTTAGTTTTTAAAATATTTTTGAAGGTTATAAAATCTGTTTAATTAAAATAAATTTATAATTTTTGAAAAACTACACGTTACAAAAGATTTCAGTTTTAACCATTTTTACATCTTATAGGGGTAACAAATAAAATTCCCAAACTCAATTTATTAAAAAATAATTTTAAATAAAAACTACAAATTTAATATTTTCCTATTACACATATTTCGAAAAAAATAATTTATTAAAATTAAACTCATTTTTAATTAATTCAAAAATTCAAAATTAACCAGCACGTTTTCCAAGATTTTAAATTTTTTAAAATCCATTTTAAACGTGCTTTGAGTAACAAAATAAAATTCCAAAATTTTCTTTAACAATTAATTAATAAATTAATTGAAGAAAATTTTATTTTATTTTTCCGTTACAAAAAAAAAATTAACTTCGAATAACTGAATTACATAAACTGAACAGAGAAGCAATCACCAAATAAAAATCATACACGCATTTAATTATAAAAAAATAAATGCTTAATATCCCGACTTTATGGTCAAGCTAAAACTCTTTAAGCCAAAGAGTTCATGTTTATCCAAAAAACTTGTAATTCTGTCAGAATCAGAATTCTAATCTTCTAGTTCTATTAGAATCAGAACTCTGCTGTCACAACTCTGTAGCCAACAGAACTCCTATAACACAGATACTGCAAGTCACAGCCACCACCGACCCTGTTGCCGCCGCTGCCCCACCGCCCGCTGTCGCCTGCCCCGCACCTGGCCTGCGCGCACCAGCGCTGAGCTCCGCTGCAACCAGAGCGCGTGCGCCCCGTGCCGCACTGCGTCGCGCCTCGCCGCCACCGCTGCATTGTTGGCTGTTGCATTCTTACTGTGTTCTTCGACCTTCAAACTGTTCTTCGTTCTTCGATTACAATGAAACCAAAAACAAGAACATTGAATCGAAAAACAAAAATATAACATTGATCCTATACCTCCGCAGAGTTCACAATCAATTACCACGACTAAACTTTCGTGAAAAAATTAATAATCGTCATTCAAACAATGCAATCAAACATGCAAATAACAATGACCATTAAAGCCGAGATTAGATTGCCTGCAAAATAGAATTAACACAATCCAAATCTACCCGAACCTATGATTTAATAAAAAAATTAATCAAAGACGGCTCTGATACTAATTGTTGGGGCAAGCTGCCAAGATCCTAAGATTATATCTATGATTTTAGTCAAAAAACAATCCGGACGGACAATCGCCGAAACATGCTCCTGATTAAAACTATTTGATATCGAACAATCAAAAATAGAACCCAGTATAACTCCCAAAGTTAGTTTAGGATTTATACATGTCGAAGACCGATTGGATTAATTCCGTTTGCTGCCAAAAACATTAGTCAACAAGCTGCCGCGGTAATTGACTAGAAGTCAATTCTCCCAAACAAGCCTTATGCCGTATTCCCGAATACAAGAACACGAATAAAGTGTAAACTTTAATTTATCGTGATCTTCAAAACCTATCTAGCTAATGTGAAAACCCTAACTGTGCGTAGAGAATTATATTTGGCTAGGTTTTATAACAGCATATATATAGGCTACAGCAGAAACCTATTGACATAAATAAGACGTGGGTTCTTAATGAAATTATGAAATTCCACCTCAACCAAGAAGTAATTTCATAAAAATATAAATTATAATTCATTATACTAAAGAATTATAATTGCACTCCCAACTTTATTTCCAAAACCTAAGTATTTTCGAGCTCCTACTATTAAATACTTATTTATTCTCCCCACGTTAAGATTACAAATACCCGCCAATTAAACTAAATTACTGATAATTATATTTAATCGACTTATTTGAAAAATCATTAAAATCTTCCGCTTAACTTATTTGACCACTGGATTATAAAATCCACCTACCGAGTTTGACTCGGACAAAACTTAAAAGCATTCTCGAATAGGTATTATCAATCCCGCTATTTTGGGACATGAATTTTGTCAATAATTAATATTCACCATATAATTAATATCGTTATCAACTCACCGGGATTATAGGCCCATAAAAGATTGCATCCTTTAATGAATCAAAATAACGAAAATTAAATATACGTGAATAATAATTATTTTAAAATTAAGAACATAAGCACTCATAATAACTATGTGGTGTAAATTAATTTATATAGTCAGTATAAAATTAATTACCCTAACTTGGTTCTGTTCAATACAAACAAAGTATACTAGCACAACAAGTCGGAACAATTATCGAAACAATTAATATTCCCCGTAATCAAGACAGATCTACTAAAATATTGTGTTACAATCGTACCAATAGTGTATCCAATTTCATCTAAGACTGTGAACCAAAAACTTATATTCTACAAAAACCGATAATCTGGTCTTCTGTGTGTAAGCCGAACTTTACACACCAGATTAAATATTATGTAGAATAAAAGACACAAATGCATGATTTAAATAAATAATGAAACGCAAATATTGCTCATTAAAATTCTCATAAAATGAAAAAAATAATTTTATTATTAAAATAAAATTAAATACTAAAACCAAAAATCATAATTTTTAGTATAAAACCCTGACATAGGACATATTAAGATTTATATTTTTTATATATTTATTATATGTCAAATATAAGAATAATTTATTCAAAAGTAATGAAAATATGCAACATATTCACTAATTAAATCTTAAAACAATATATTTCATTTTATAAATATTTCACCGCATACTTAGTGGCAGTGCACATAAGTTGCGTTTTGAATAATTCAAAACATTATTGTTTAAAGTACAAGTTATATAAAACCAAGTTCTTGTATTACTTACGGCAATATGGATTCAATATCAGTCCCAGAAGCCTACATAATAAATTATTGATGGCCATATTTTGTCTGCATGTCAAAAATGGATCTCTACCTGCTTGACCATGCATGTCAAAAATGGATCTCTACCTGCTTGACCATGCATACAATGCGCATCTCGGTTGGATAATGGATACTAAGCACTGACAGCATCAGCCCATATGTCCCCTCCACAAAAGCCAAAAAAAAAAAAAGCATACCTTTTCATCTTCCTCTA
This sequence comes from Heliamphora pulchella, assembly GCA_032270985.1. Lineage (NCBI taxonomy): Eukaryota > Viridiplantae > Streptophyta > Magnoliopsida > Ericales > Sarraceniaceae > Heliamphora > Heliamphora pulchella. Next base: position 7,859,550 of record JAULJZ010000011.1, on the reverse strand, counting down.
CCTTCTATGTCTTTTGTAAGTTGATAAGCCGACTTAAAATATTTATGAATGTAAAAAAAAAATTAAAAAAAAATTAAGATGAAGAAGAAGAAATAGAAAAAGCCCCCACACAGATTAACACACACACAAGTAAAATGAAAATTTCCATCAAGCCTAATTGAATTCCAAAATCAAACATAGCCAGTATAGTAACTCTGGACATCAAAACAACTAAGAAATTATTTTACATTTCAAAAACTGCTTTTTACAGCATTTATCAACATTTCAACAATATTATAAGCTAAAACCTTTATCAAATATTTTACTCAAGGTGCAGACATCTTGCAATACAATAACAACTATGCATGGACACTTCTTATAAGGAACTGTTCCCCTATCCATCCAAAAATCAATACTCTTCCAGTACTCCTAGAAACTTGTTGCAAAAACCACTATACTTCCAAAATTGTGCAAGAGAAATGTAATATGAAACACAGGGCCCAAAACAAGCAAACTGTGCAAAAACACTTTTAATGTAAGAGAAGTGAAAAGAAAAATAAAACCTATTGCTAAAGAGTGCCAAAGAGGGCACACAGCATACTCAAATTTAGGGCAAAGTATTACAAGCATGGTGACGTTGTGCATCACTAAGAAACTAATGTAGGTCAGGTTACGCCAAAAGAGGCTACATTTATGCTTTTACAAGGTAGTACAAAGCTTTTTAGGTTTCGTTGATGTCATCTGGAATTGCACACAAAATAAGCATCAACTGGTGTATGCTTATTTCAATCAAAACACATTCGAATGCACATATTACAATGCTTTGGTAGAAATAAAAGGATAGCACCAAGAGAGAAGACCACAAATGTTCAATTTCCAGGTTATGCCAGTTTGGTAATTTAACATGTCCTGTTGGAAAATATTGATGGTCTAATTTAGAATTGTAATAGAGTGAATATTATTTTTTGTAATTTTATTATGTATTAAGTTTTTTGAAGAGTCTATAAATCAGACTCAAGATTGACAATTAAAGAGGCCAAGATGTGAGAAACCATAGAGTTGGCTGGAGGATATGGTTTCACTTTTTCCTTCTCATTTGCCCTTTTCTATCCTTCTCTGTTCTTCGGCTTGTGGATTCAAGTCCTCTAGTGAACTCTACAGTTCTTCGCCCTTTCTTTATCTCTCTATTCTTCTTGGCTGTTTCTTTTTCGTTTAAAGAAGCTAAGGAAAGAAAAGTCTGAGAAAGGAAATGCTAGCGAAGTCTAATAAGAAGAAATAGGTTGGGATCTTGGAGACAAGAGCTCCCTCTAAGAGCTCGTCCAATAGACCCTACCTCAAGTTTTATAGTAGGAACACAAGATCGCAAGGGAATCACTCACAAATCAAATGAAACTCGTCGTCACTAAAGGAAAGCGGAATAAGCAAGGAAGACCAAACAGTACAATAAGGAAGTAAGGCCTCTAGTAGAAGTTAGAGTTTCAAACAAGCACATTTCGTGTATATTCATTTCACCCAAAACACATTACATATATATAAATTAAAACAGCTTGATAGAAATTGAAGGATAGCATAGACAGAGAAAACAAGACGGCGGAGATACCCTAGAGTTCATTATTTGTTTTTCTTAGTTTCTTAATATTCTTAGGAGTCAAAAGTTCACAACATCTCTCTCTTTAGATAAATAGATAGATAGAGAGAGAGAGAGAGAGAGAGAGACGTGTGCGCGTATATATGCTTGGGTAGAAAGACTACACAAGAAAGCAAAATGTATAAAGACCGAAAGAGTAGGGAAGGGGCGTATAATACATTAATTTTGTGAACAACTTCCATTCCTTCTTCTCTCCTCTACCACCGTCGACCATCTTACCTCTTACTATTGTTACGGACAAACACTCCCGACTACTACTTCTAACTACCATCTTAGCGACGACCTCCCCTCACCAACTGCTACCTCCACACACCACCACCACACCAGCCACCACCTCTACCCACCATTACCAGTACTCTACCTCCACCTATCACCTCTACCAAACCAGTCGCCCAGTACCATCGTCTCCACTACCTTCGGTCATCATTTCTACCTACTAGCCTCTACCTCCACCTACCACCTCTACCAAACCAGTCGCCACCTCCACCCACTAGCTCTCCCCACGAGCCACCACCTCAACACACCATCTCCCGCACTGGTTGACAATTCTACCCACCATATTTCCCTTTTAGCCGCCACCTCTACTCACCGGTCACTATTTTCAACCACGATCTTCAACACCACCTATAATAATTATTTTTGACGACTTCGTCTACTTTCATTCATCACCTCCAGCCATTGCAGACCATCTTTACCAACTCTATTACCTTCAAACATTCTAGGGGTGTAAAAAAATGCCATGGCCCGCCTGAGGCAAGTCATTATGCAGGCTCGGCCTGGCCTGTAACCCCCAACCCCGGGCCTAGGCCTCCACCCCCCCCCCCCCCCCTTGAGCCCGTGGGCCAGGCGAGCCGGCCCGATCAGTGCAACTGTTGGCGAATCAAGGAATGAAGATTAATAATCAAGATCAAGATCAAAACACAAATCGATCGAGATCAAGATTAAATATCAGAGTTTCTTAATTCGATTTGCTTTATTTTCAGCAATTTAATTTATTTTTTACAATATTAATTTATTTGAATACATTTTTTTTAATTCCAATTTACTTTTTTCTACTCTCTACTCTCTATTCTCTAATTTTATTTCGCTTTAAAAAATTATAATTTTTTATTTTATTTATGGATCCAAATATATTTTCTGTTGAAGAAAAAGACATTTTCACCTAGTGGTTCTATTTCCACTCCCCCTACTCCTACTCCTAATCCACCCAATAGTTCATCATCATTTGTTGTTGCATCTGCATCTATAGGTTCATCTAACAAAAAAGTTTCAAATGTGGAAAAATCTTTTGAAAAAAAATACTGATGGTACTATAACTGTTAAAGCAAAATATAAAATTTGTAATAAATTTCTTTCGAGTTACACATCGAATGACACTAGCCACTTACGTAGACATTCTAATATTCACCTAAAAAATGCACCTCTTAATCTCACCACACAAATGCAGATAGGTAGGGGTTCAACTGGTAATATTAATAATTTTTTCTATGATCCTACCCGTGCACAAAATTATGTTATCGATTATATAATAGAACAGAAACGATCATTTTCAATGAGTAAATAACCAGCATTTGAATATATAATATAAGGCCCATTTTTCCCTCAATTTTAACGTTTTTTTAGAAATACTACTAAAAATAAAACTTTACAAAGATTTAATAAAATTAAAACCGAGTTGGTAGATTTATTTAAAAATCCAAAATGAGAAATTTATTTAACTTCTGATTTATGGACCGCTAAAAATGTTACAGAATATCAATGTATTACAACACATTTTATAGATAATAATTAGAATTTATGTAAAAGAATTTTTTTATTTAAAACTATAGAATTTTTCTATACCGGTCATTCTTTAGGTGTAGGTCATTCTTTAGGAGTAGGTATTAGGCAAGAACTAGTTTAGTGTTGTATTGCATCAAAAATATTTTTTATTATTTTAGATAATACTTCTTATAATAATGAATGTATTTACTATTTAAAACGAAATTTACAGTTTTCATTATTTGGTTCTTTATTTCATGTTCGTTGTTCAGCACATTTTAAATTTAATTGATAAAAAAAAATTTAAATATTACAATGAATCTCTTGAACGAGTTAGACTAGAAATAAAATATATAAATAATAGTGCAAGAAGAGTTGAAATGTATAGAAAAATATGTCAACAAGAAAAAATTTAAAATTTTAAAAATTACAACATGATGTAGAAACTAAGTGAAACTCGACATATAATATGTTACAACTAGCAATAAAAAAAAAAAATTAATTGATTTATTTTTTGAAATGAATATGGTAACTCATTTTACTCCACCAATACCTAGTGATTGGATAATTTAAATGGATATAAAAAAATTCATAAAGTTTTTAATCAAGTAAAAAATTATTTTCTTATATTTACACTTCTACTACTCCATTAGTTTTACTGCAATTAAAAAAAAATAACGGTAATATTTGATGAATTTTTAATCAATGTAAATTACTATCAAATAATATTTAGTATAAAAGATAAATTTAATAAATATTATAATGAAATAATACATATTTTTTAAATAACTTCAATACTAGATCCTAAGAGTAAAAATATTGATTTACAATATTTTTTAAAAAATATTTATGGTAATGCAAACCAACTTGAAGTAATAAATAAAACACTTAAAAATTTATATGATGAATATAAAACTAATATAATACCTCCCTCAACACAACTCGCGGTTAAAACTTTATCTCGAAGTCGTAACGATGATTGGTCCATAATAAAAACTAGGAAACTTTTTGAGGTTCTTGGGAGTTCTATAACAGAACTCTAACGTTATTTTGATACTGTAGAAAATTTAAACGAAGATAATTTTGATATTTTAGAGTATTGAAAACAACACGAGGTCTCGTGGCCAGTATTGTCTGAGATAGCTCGTGATATACTTGCAATTCCTGTCTCTATAGTTGCTTCGGAGGCAGTTTTTAATACAGGTGAACGGGTGCTGAACGACTACAGATCCAAACTAACTCCGAAAATGGTACAAGTTTTGATGATCACACGCGACACAATTTACGTAACAAAAAGGTGTCAAGAAATAGACGAGAAAGAAAAATTAAAAGCAGACTTAGAAACTATAAGCTGTGGAACACCGGAAGAATTATCATGCTCAGACTAATTTTTATTTTTATTTTTTGAATATGTAAATGTTATTTTTTTACATTTTTAATGTATTTTAAGTAGAGAATAATGCAAATGATTATTAGGCTTGTATGTGCCAACCTAGTTAGGACGTACTTGACCTATAGTGATGCAATTTTTCTATTTTTTAAAAGTATACAATACACTTATAATATGTAAAATATAATATAATAGTTAAAATTTGATTTTTGATTAATAAGATTTATATTTCATTTTATTATTTCAATTGTTCAAGCATATTGCATTTAATTATTAAACTTATAAGTTATAATAAATTAATAAATTTATAATAATATAAACTATAAACTTATAAATTTATAGTAAACTAATAAACAAATAAAGTATAAACTTATATAATAAACTAATAAGTTATAAACTTATAATAAATAATTAACGAGTAAATTAATAATAAGCCTATGTTTGACCTAGCTTTTTGGGAGGCTTTTTACTTAAAAGCCTTTTAAAAAGCCATTGGTTTGGCCTCTGTTGACTTTTTCACATGTTTTTACATTTATTTTTTTACAAAAAAAAGCCAAAAAACTTACAAAAAAAAAGTTAGTCCAAACACAAGCTAATACATTATAAACTTACAAACTTATAATAATATAAATTATAAGTTTTTAAATTAATAATAAACTTATAGTAAGTAAACTATTAAACTTATAATAAATTAATAATATAAAACTATAAACTATAAACATAAAAACTAATAAACAAATAAAGTATAAACTTATAGAATAATAAACTTAATAACTAATAATAAACTATAAATTATCAAAACTAATAAACTTAAATAAACTAATAAATTAATAATGCATTATAAACTTATCAACTAGAACTAATAAAATATAACATAATAATAATAAATAAATAATAAAATAATAAATAATAACTAATAATATAAACTTATATAACTAATAATATATAACAAATTAAACAAAAAAAAAAGAAACCAATAGCCCGCACTGCTCGCCTATGTCCTGGCCCTAGGCCCGAGCACAAGCCCAGGACCCCAAGGGCCTGGGCCAACCCCTGGACAAAATTGCCCAGTTCGACCCGATGATTTAACGCGAACCCGTTGGGTCCGAGCCGGGCTTGGGTCGCCCAAGTCACGACTAGAATGAGCCGGACCAAAATTGTACCCACAGGTGTGTGGACAAAAATCAACGCAACTAAATAGGCAAACTCTAACTTTGGTGAAAGCGCTCGAACCAAGCTCCTCGTCCCAACTCCCAAACCATTTTTTAACTTTCTTATTTCTTCATTACAATCTCAAAATGAAAACGAATTAACACTTTTCAGTCGGGGTGTGACCCGAAAGCATTCTCACGCTCAAGTTAAAACTTTTTCAAATAGTGGGCACGGCCAATACTAGACTCTATTCTGCGTACCTCTATTCATAGGAGTGTAGTCTAGGCTTCCGTTTGGGATAAATTTTTTTCAAAATTTTTTGACTTAAAAGTAAAAAAAAATCAACTAATTTAGCTTAATTAGGTTTTTCTTGATTTTTTTTACATATTTTTACATCTATTTTTTTATAAAAAAAATTAAAAAACTTAAAAAATACTTAAAAAAATTAGTCCAAACACAAGCATTTATAATTGTGGCTTTTAAGATTCCTTATTTGTTAAGATTTGATTTCCTTCCCCGTGAGTGTATCTAAGGAACAGGAGTTTGTGCTTATCTTTCCTTTCGGACTAGCCTTCCTAGGCTTGCTGGGGTCTTCCTGTCTTCTTGGGATTCCCTTTCCCAATTACTTGAGAAATCATTTTTCCGTGGAGCCGAACAACGAGTATTTCGAAGGAGTTTTCTACCCTTCTGTTTGGGCGAGTAGGCCTCCCAGGCCTTCAACTGGATTGGTAGGGTTTGAATGTTTCCCACTGTCACCTGGGGTGAGCCACCTTTTATGGGGCCCGTTTCTGTTGTTGGCATTTTTCTGGACTTTTTCACAGGCTAAAGGGTAATACACTTTTATAAAAATATAAGAATAAATTAATAAATTTACATGCTAAAGGGCAATAAAAGTTATATCCTTATTTTTATCACCCGTTAAAAGTATCGAGCAAACAAGTTAGTCCAAATACTCAATTATTAAAAAAAATAAGAAAAAAAAACAAAAAATCGGGAGCTATCTTGTTGGGATTTAAACACAAATTTCCAAATACGAATAGAAGTAAAAATTATTACACATACCTAAGAAAAATACGCAACGATATACGTGGTTCGGCACAACCTACTTACATTCACAGGTGAAATAAACAATCAACTATAACCGTAAAATATACAAACCCGAGATCAAAAACACTACAAATTCGACACCTACAACTCGAGCCATGAAACAAACTCCGTTTTTCCGCTCAAAAGTTATTCCCGTGCTTTCAGTATTTTTTCATCTCTCAATACATCTCTGCCCTCTTTAATTTTCTCTCTACTTGAAAAATTAAAATTATAGAGTTCTATTTATAGGTAAACTCTAAAAATTCTACCCCTATATAATTATAAAATTTTACATGTATTATACTCTTTATAAATTTATAATTTCAACTCAACCTAAATACATATAAAAAAATATTAATTATATAAATTCGTAAATTACAAGACATAGCTTAATAATTGTGGCTGGCGGATTGTTCTGGAACTTCCATTCCTTGACTTCCTATCTGAAGAGTATCTTAAATGTGCTCTTCGTTTTCTTTTGACGGCTCCATGACTGGCACGATAAATGATTCAGCGCCTCGTTCGTACAAAATATTGAATTTTTTTTTGCTTACTTTTCTACATCCTCTCTCAGTGAGATAAGTTACAATTCAAAACAGTAACTAGTTTTAATTAAAAAATTAAAAAAAATCTATTAAAAACAAAAACAAATAATATAAAATTTAGTTTATTAATTTATTTTTTAGTCTTTTTTATATTTTTTTATATTTTAATAAAAGAATATACCTCTTTAGCTCGTTTTAATAAGATGAATCAAAACGTACAATAATTTTATTAAATAATAAAAAAATTTATTACCAATAAAAATAAATAATCAAACAATTACCCAAAATGAAATCAGCTCTTTGGGACCATTTGTAGTTCTCCCCACTTTTATCTACACATTTTACAATGAAAAACAGTCTTGATACATTGAATACAACCATAAAATAAAATTGATCACATCAAATAATCTTAGTTATTTATATTATATGTATAGGAAATTATGGACGGACTTAAGCGGGACAGATGGGCTGCCGCCACCTCTCTTAGATTTTGAAAAAATTCACTATTATAGTAACATAGTTTAAAATATTTTAAGATTATATAGGTTTGCCTTTTTAAAAAAAAAATTTTAAAAACTTAATATATGTCTTTTTAAAAATTTATAAAAATAATTTGTCCCTCCTAAATTAAAATTTTATTATTTTTAATTTTAAATCATAAGCAAAAAAATAAAAGTTAAGAGTCAAACAAATTACATAAACTTCCGATCGAGAGACAAAGAAAATCAAAGAAACCCGTTAAGAAACAGGAAGGCCATGTACCCAAGGAGCCAGTCTTTTAGGACTGATTCTATCTAGCCGTAAAGGCCATGTTCCATCGTCTTTTGACGGGTCAGCCGTCACTGGTGAGATGAAAACAGACCTTTATGGCTTAATTATACAATTTAGTAGAATCAAAAGAACAATTATTTTAAGGCTTTGTTTGTCAACTTGATTTTGAATTAAGTTTTTTGCTTAAATTGTTTTAAATTTAATAAGCAAAAAGTTTGTTTGATAAACCGTAAGAGTGATTTTAAGTCAAAAAATTAGCTTAAAATTAACTTTAAGCTAAAGGAAAAAAACTTAGCATAAAATTATTATAATTTTTTAAATTTATTTTTACATAATTTTATATTCAATACAGATCTTTGTTTGATTGATTTTGATAAGTAAATTTAAAAAATATAATTTTCATAAAATTGAGTTTTAATCCTATTTTAGAAGTATGTAAGAGTTTTAGTTTCACCTTTTTTTTGTATTGAATTTAGGCCTTTTATTCAATTTTTTTGATTTTTGGTCAAACGTGCCCTTTATCAACCGGTGCCTCATTTTTATTTTAAGTGTCTTGATTATAGGATGCATTATCTTATATAGAAACTGGTGATGTATTTTGCATTTAATCCCTCTGATTCTAGGATGCACATTAATCACATGATCATCTTGACTTATTACTTTGTTTATGGAAAATATTATATTCCCTTTGATTTTAGGTATCAATTTTACAAATGTTGATTTGTACAATATTTTACAATTTAATTAAGTAGACATATTTTCCTGTTTAGAGAATATTTTTGAACGCAGGCATCAAAAATCGTCAAAACTCATTAAAATTTGAAAGTGACAAACGATTTAGTTGGAAATTAAAAATCAACTAATTTTTCTGGCTTGGAATAGATTTCAACTTGTTTTTCATTTTGTTCATTGTCATTTCGTTGTGTTCAAAGTATTATTCGTATTTACAATTCAAAAGCTCTCTAAATTTTTACTGGTATGTATATATTGTTGTTAGATTAGATTGTTTTGATTTTAATTTTTTTATTTTAAAAATGTAAAATTGTCTATTTGTGGATATGAAATTAATTATTTTTTTTAATATTTTTTTTAATTTGTAGATATGAAATCAATTTTTCTCGAATGATTCAGTCTCTATGTTTTGAAGGTAGTTCATATTTATTCTTTTTTGAAACGTTTTATGTTTTTGTGGCTTCATGTATTCAATGTAGTTTATATTGGTTTTATTTTGAACTTTTTATTTTTTATTTTTTTTTCTTGCATAATTACATGATAAAATATAATTGTGGTTTTAGTGAAGCATATATGAGACATTTTTGAGAACCTATTCTGCGACATTTAGAAGTTGAAACAATAGTAAATTTTTCTGAATACGAAGTAAACTAATATATTTATCAGTTAGAACAAATGTGAAATTTCTTGAATCCAAATACATTTGATACATTTACCAAAGTACCTGATAAGTTTATATTTCATTTGTTTGGTAGTTGATATTATGTTTTTAGCAGTTCTACAAAATTTCATAATTTGAACTCAAAAGATAAATGTATTAGTTGGAACAGTAGTGCAAATTATAGATTCGGACCACAAATGATACATTTATCAGTTATTTCAACAGTACAATTTTTAAAATACATATTCAACTAATACAGTTATCAGTTCATATAACAGTGCACTTTCCTAAGTCTGCATTCTACCGATACATTTATCAGTTGTTCCAATAATGTAATTTTCAGAATACATATTCAACTGATACATTTATCAATTTAAATAACAGTGTACTTTTATGTCTGTATTTTATTGATACATTTTTCAGTTGTACTAAAGTAATACGTTGAAACAACAGTACAATTTTTAGAATACATATCATGATTTAATATTATATTTTTGCGACGTCGATGATGAATACGACGATAACGGGAGATGAAGACGACAATAGAGTTAGGGTTGTAGTGATTATGGGGCAAAATTTTAGATAGAGATTTTGGGAGAGAATTTAGGAGAGATTTATGGCGCATAATTTTTTATTCCTGCTTAGAAAAAGATTTGGTCAAAAAAAATTTCTAAAAATATGATTTAAGGGTATTTCAGTAAATTAAAATTGAGACATGACTAATACTAATAAAAAAATTAAATAAAATTAAAATTAATTTTACTACCAAAAAAAGGACCTAACCCTAAATTTTTCTATATAATACAAGTTATGATATTTTTTTAAAATATATATGAAACTATCTTATGTAAAAAAAAAAAAAAAAGAAGAAATGCTAGAAGATTAAGGCCATGTTTGTTTTGGCGGACTAGTAGTCCGCCCTAACTATTAGTCCGGAGTATAGTTCAATACCGCGCTTGTTAAACCTTTGGACTAATAGTCCGGGCGGACTAATCCAGACTATTATTCCGCCAAATGGGGGATAATTAGTGAGAGGGGAGGTATGGGATTAGGAATAATTGGATTAATGAGTGAATTTAAAATTTTTAAAAAATAATAAGAAATATTAAAATATTAAAATAAATAACATAAAATTTAACTTATTAATTTATTTAAGTTAATTTTAAAATAAATTAACTTAATACAATGGTAATATTGAAAATTAACCATTATAATCTTATCTCACGTTATTTAATTCCACCCAAATCAAACATGAGTTTATCTAATTTTTTTATTTAATTCTACTCAAATTAAACACAAAAAAAATTAATTTTACTTTATTGCTAATTTTATCTTATTATTAATTTCAACTCACTATTAATTCAATTCAATTTAATCCGGATATTAAACATAAACATGGCCAAAGTGGTCAAGAAGGTAGAAAAGTAAAGTTGGAGACAGTATAAATTCAATACAAGATTCAATCGCTAGGGTTTAGGCTCAAGAATGAGGCTGCGGCGGGGAGACGGGAAGTTTCTAAGGGTGGTTGCCCCTCTTCGCCAACAGATGATCTCTCTCCACGGATCACGAGAGCCAATGATTTCACCTCAAAAATCAACAGCCCTTCTGACTGCGTGCGTGCGGTGGTGGTGGTGGTGACGGTGATTGCGGCGGCGGCGCCGTCGTCGACGGCGGCAGCGAAGGTTTCACAATGGCCGCGGGTAGCGGCGAGTTAATTATTTGTTTGCGTTTAGAATCTGCCTGCGAATTCCAGAGAAAAGAGAGTGCGCATTTAGAACCACTCCCAAAGGAATTTGAGAAATTAAACTCAGAATGAGGCTCAGGTCAGAGAAAAAAGGGAGGTTTCTTAAGCGCGGTTGCTCCTCTCTGTAAGATGATCGTGATCTGTAATCAGATCATCGAAGCCGATGATGTCAGATCCATCGACAAAAAGCAACTGCCCTTTGTGTGTGTGTGTGTGTGTGTGCGTGCGTGTATATTCGGGTTGTGCGTTTAATTCGACCCCTTTCATGGCGAGGCAACTCTGAGGGCCGAGGGGAGGAACAGATTGGTCCTTTCAAGGCAACTGTAGTTGCAGCCATGGTTATAGCTAGTTTTTTCTTCTATTTCAGCTATTTCAGCCACAATCTAAGGAAGAAGGGGAATTCTATTGACGCCTAAAGAATCTTTATTCACCTGAAACAAAACAACAACAAAAAAAAAAAACATATGGAAGTAGTCTTTGATAGATTCAGGGAAAATCCATTTAAAAGTTCTCGATCCAGAAAGAGGCTGTGACGATAGGTTTCTACTGATCACAAAAATCAGGCGTGGAGAACCGGATCCGTTTCTTGGCGGGGCAACCCGGAGGGTATTCTCTCACAGGTTGCAGCCATGGGGGTGGAGTTTGGTTCCCGCCTGGTCATAAACAGATCTGAGCCTCAACATTTCTTCCCCTAATGGCATTGGTATCTGAGCTTTTTTTTTTTCCAATTCATGTATTAGCAGTAACACCTCTTTCCAATTTTTTCCCAATCCCATGGTTCAGGAGGATTGGTAATCCAAAAGGATTGATAATCTCACACAATAAATTGAAACAAACATGATATTGTTAAACCCATTAGATTGGTAAGCTAATCCCGCCTCTAGACTTTTAGCCTGAGTGGGCTAGCGTGCTGTTTGGAGCTGGCTCTTGATTGAGTTGAACTTTAGTCCTTATATTCATGTCTGACAAGAATAATATTCCAACTTCTCTATTTGGTCCAAAAATTGGACTTCCACTGAATTTTAATCCAACATACCGAACATTGCTAACTATTTTAAAAGTTAATTTATTTTTTATATTTTTACGTCTTTAGTTAAAATGCTAAATTAAATTTTAAATAAGTTATTTAATAATTTAATTTTAAAATTAATTTTTTTTAAATTGGTTATTTAAGTAAAAAAATTAATTTTTTTGTTTTTTGTTTTTGTTAAAAATGAATAATTTTATTTTTCTATATATTTGATATTAATAATTATATATAATTAGTAATTATAGTAAATAAGTTATAAATAAGAGGTATTATTATATTTTAAAAGTAATAAGAGTTAAAATATAATGTTATGAAAGTTTGTATTTTAATTTAATTTTTTAATTTTTTTTAATTTTTTAATTTTTTAATTTTTTTGCTAAACTAGCAACCTTAATTTTTTGGCGTTTTTAACAAAAAAAAAAAAAAAAAATCCAAAACATCGTGGATGCCAATTAAGCCTTAGGCTGAGTAATATGCCACCATATAAAATAATAATACTTAGCTTTTGCTTGGCCTAGATTTTTTAAGAAATTTTTTGTTTAAAAATTTCTTAAAAAGTCCCCTAATTTGGCCTATGTTATTATTATTTTTTTTATATTTTTACATTCACTTTTCTACACAAAAAGTTAAAAGGTCTAAAAAAAAAATTAGTTGAAACACAAGCTTAGGTCTTGAT
>JAULJZ010000011.1:7816018-7831991 GCA_032270985.1 Heliamphora pulchella | reverse complement strand
AACTTAAGCTATGTTATGCATTTTTATATCTTACAAGACCAATTGTCCAGTATTTGAACTTGAAAATAAATAAATAAGATAAAAGAATTTTTCCCAACTCTGTCAATCCCATGCTGCAACAGGTCACAACAGCCATTAGGACACCCTAACAATCCCTAGCATCCCACAATTACTGTACTTTTTTAAATCACTGATCTGTTGGTCCATAGGGGTAACAAAAACCTAGCCAGGCCTACATACAAGACAGCATAATACATAGAGGTAACATATGAAGCAAGAAAAGATCTATTAACGTAGGGTAACCAGTTTAAATTTACCTCCAACCACAGTGCCGGTAATTGTATCAACGTCAGAGCCTGTTATTAAACCGAGATATGACAAATTACAATATTGAAGGAAGTAAGACAACTGTAACATCAAGCTAGGACGACTTGAAACTTTATCCCCAATGCCAATTGAGACAAAAACCTGCGCAATAAGGAAGAATTTTTGAACAATGAAAAAGCCAAAAAGGAAAGTGGGGAATCGCTACAAATGTAACAAAGACAAACAAAATCAAAGATCAAATTAGCACAAATTCATGCTACCAGTCGCTGGAAGTTAGGCAGCTAGATTAAAGGAAAATTGAAAACTCAAAATAGAACTCCAATTCAGTAGTGAGTATCAACCATGATTTGCAAGATGTATACACCAATTAGAGCACGGAGTTTTTCATTTTCTTTGCCCTCCTGTTCCATAAGAGTGAAAATCAGGTTATTAAGGATCTGAAAGAAACTCGAGAAAAACCTAACAAAGCAGGAACAAAAAAAAAAATCATGTGTCACAGACCAACTTTACACAAACTGCTTGTATTGAATTGGCAATTCCAATTGATATGTTTAACAAATCCTCATAATCTGTATCTCCTTCATCTGACTCTGAAGCGGTGGCCTTTAAAACATTGATGATAACAGGAACTGCTGCTTTTACTTGCTCAAATTGGCGTCTCTGGATGGATACAAAAACTGGGCCAGAAAACATGAATTACAACTTTCTCAGACAAAAGATGAATTTCACATATCTTATCATTTAAGTCTTCAATGCAAAACTGATCCCATGGAAAGAACAATGCATTGGCATTTAAGCTCAACTTTTTAAGAATTGAAATTAATATGAAGAAAATCTCCTTTGGTCAAAAGTTTAATACCAATTTCACAGCATTTATACTCCTAGGTGCTCAAACCAAGATATAAAGAGCAATTGTCAGCATTTGATACTAACAAGATGTTTTCTGTTAACCAAAAAAAAAAAATCAAAAGATGGCATACAACATAAATAAATCAGGATTAAATATGAGATCAACAGGGAGAAGTCACTCCTAGTCATACCTCTACTCTAGTTTGACCTCTTATCGATTCTAGTTCCACACTTCCACCAGCCTTCCCTCCATCCAGTAAAAGAATATGGATTAGCTTGTGCCTCTTCCAGTACTTGAAAAAGAAAAGGTAATTTTCTTGTGCCAAAAATTCCTTTTGAACTCCTATCCCCAGTAGCTCCAAAGAAGAACAAATAAAAATCTGGGAAGGGAAGTATGATTCTCCTCCTGCCAGCAACTTTGAGATTTTCAGATGCCAAGGAAGCTTAAACTTTGATGCTGACCTCTTACATATTATCCAGGAATTAAGAAAGTTATTCAAGTGTCATATTTGCTAGGATTTTGACACGTATAGATATAGCTCCTTCTCCTTCCCCTTCTCCAAACTCTGGATCTTTCCCCCAACTAACGAAGAGATCTTGATGTACTCAAGCCAGTTCTTATTTATCTTTTAGACAAGGCAACACACTCATCTAAAGCTTATGGACAGTTCAAGCACTTTGCTTGATGCTCTGGCAGGTTCAGACCAAGTAACATGCTCCAAAGATATGAAAAAATAATATGGCTGCCTGTTGATAAGGCAGTGACTCCAAAAGGGATGACTATGGCTTTCCTTCTATAGTGTGGCTGTGATGCTGAAGATGATGTGACAGCACCGCAATATTTCCATAAGCACAGGAGCATGAGCGCAGTGTTGACTCTCAATGCCACGTTCATTGCTTTGATTTAAAAGGAGAGGTGAACCAAGATTAAAAATGTTGTCGGCAAGGAATAAAATTTTGTTCCATTGGAAACAAGATCAAAATGTTGATGTTTTCTATGAAACAAAAGCAAACATTAGTGGAATAACAAAATTCTAATGTTTCTATGAAAACATATTTAGAACGGACCAAAACACTAAACATACCAAAACAATGAGTCGCACCGACAGTTATTAGGAATCTCCAATAATGCTCATTTTATTTACCTTTTTCAGTTTTTTGGGGAGAGGGAGTGATATAGATTTGATAACAACAAAAAAATATTAAATTAATTAGAGAATCTAAAAAAATAAGAAAGGAGAAGAGAAAGATAACAAAAATAAAATACAACAAACATGATTAATCACTTATTATCTTCTTCTTCTTTTTCAAAGTACCATTTTTCTAAAGAACGTCACCATTTTTTGTTTCCTCTTAATCCTTCCACTAATAGAATTTATTATTTCCTTTTAGTTGTTTCCTTTCAATCCCTGCACGGTTTTATGTAACAATGAAATATTTGACAATGTTTAATGTTCTCAAGTATTTGTTATTAACGGCAATCCAATTCTAGTATAGTTTTCTACCCTCTAATACTCTAGAAATGAATTTAAAGCCCTTAAACACACTCAACTGTTAATTTGTTAGCCTTACATATACAAAAATATACTTTCGTTCACGTTTCCTTATGTTTCTAATTTTTTTTTCTTCATTTCCATCATGTTTCCAAAACATTTCGTTTCCGAGCCAACCAAAACGATCCACTGAAACGAGATTTCAATCCTTGCTTATATGAGAACCTATTGTTCCAACCTTCTACAATCTGATCACATATATCACCTCAAAACCAAGCTTCAAGAATAATTGCCAAGAGAAATATCCTCCAACATGTTGGCTATACCCATCGGTAGTGCTCACGACGATTTAGCCTAACTTTTCAATGCATGATCATGGTAAACCAGAACCATTGGAGTTGCTCTATAGCAAGTTAGCCTTAATCTTTGGAGGCACTAGAATAATATGATACTGAACTATAATATGATACTGAACTACAAAAATTCTTGGAAGCTGCATAATTGCACTCTCCATCAACAAGGATCATTCAGGTCCATTTAGGGAAGAACCGGGAAAAAACAAACCAAACTTAATGGGTAAATATTATATTTTCAACAATAGGTCCCAAGAAATTCTCACAGACGGACCTAAATATCATATTATTAACAATATGTCCCAAGTGACTCTCACATACGGACCTAATATACAAGATTTCGTTTAAAATGCTCATGAAGCACTAATTTGGCAACATGGCTTTAAGTCAGGCTTTTTTCTCCTAATATACAAGATTTCGTTTAAAACGCTCATGTACTCGTTTGGCAACCTGGCATTGAGTTAGGCTTTTTTCCCTTTTTTGACTATAAACCAAATTAAAAAGTGGCATTAAGCTGATAGATAGAGACAAAATGTGGCTTTTTGACCGTTGAATTTTTTAGGCTTAGAGAAAAAAGACTGAAAGATGGCTTTAGCCTTTAGGCCACAAGCCAAATGCGGAATAAATCAAGCAAAAAACAATTGCAAGAGGGAGAGAGAAGCAGTGATTTAGAAAAGGCTGGAAGCAGTTGCAATGCAAATAATTATAGGGATGTGAGAGAGAAGATAGCTGTACAATTTCGAAGATACTAATTGAAGAATCATCACTCATGAGGAAGAAATATCTCAAGTTTCATAGGAATTTATAAACCAAGAAAATGCAAATCTTTAAAAAATCCAGATTTTCTATTTGCAGTATAGTTCCGTTAGCAATGAGAGCTTGAAGTTTAATTTTTATTTATTTATCTTTTTGAAGGGATTGGAGGAAGAAGACAGACAAACAAAAACAAAGCCAAAGGGGGGATCGAGGGTATGCTGTCACTTTTAATTGCTAAGGCACTGTTTGCTCATAAAGAAATAATAATCATTAAGGTGCTGAATGCATTGTTTCAAACAAATACATTGCATGTCAGGTAATTTTTTTTCTCTCTCCCTCAGACTAGCTTAAAAGTAATACTATAAAAAAGCACAAGGCAGGATGATCTTCATCCTGAACGTGTAATTTGGACATGTATGGTAGGCTAGTAGCTAAGGAACTAAACAAACCGAGAAGGCAATACAAGCATTTCAGCCTGTGAGAGAAAAGACAATGACCTACAGAGGGCGAAAATTTTACATGTGATATATGCAAATATGAAAAGGCAGCAGTTTATTGAATTCAATGTTTCCCATAAGCTACATGCACATTTGGAATGTAGTTATTAGAATGCATGCCAATTTAGCTCATCATTAGTTTTTATTCTATATAACTCATCCAGAGGTTATTACATTACCTTTCTTCAGCCCACTTAGAAGAGGAGCAAAATAACCAGGAGCCTTGAACATCCTGCTTGGAGAATCTAATGCCTGGTCAAATTGCATATAAATGCCTGTGAAGAACTGATTCATGAAATTTAAAGTTTACTAAGTGGCAACAAGAGACAAACAATGGAAACCTGGAGGGGAGACAACATGCACAAAATTACCAGAAACATACAGATGACACAAAAGTATTGCGATCACATTGATCCATTATGTATTAAAAAACAAAAAACAAAAAAGATGTCAAAGGATTTTAACCAAGCATCAGATATTGGAGATCAATGGAAGATATCATTTAACAAAGATTAGTAAATATTCCTCTTACTTTCCCATATTCTGGGAGAAGTGAAAATGTACACTCTAGTGCCAATTTCAAAGACATGTAGTACAGTGAAGTAGTTAAATACCTCAACCCATCATTACACATGGCATAAATTCTTTATTGTTCGAAAGAGAACTTGCACAAATCGCTTTTAACCACGTGAACGTAATATGAAGTGAAAGAAAGGACTGTGGAGCCACAATAAGCATTTGGGACAGACAACTTGCCGCACTCCAGAGTACTCTAAGAAAGTTTCTCCATTCTCTGAATTTTTGCTTTTCAATGAACATGATGAGTTTAAGAAGGCGACCCAGTGCATGCCAGGTTTCGCAAAAAGGGGAAAGTCCGTCCGGTAGGTTTTAAGGACATACCCTTACTTTTTGACAGTTTGCTTCCACAAGTACTAAGAGTAATTAATTGACTACTCTCCTAGAGTTACTGAAATATCCATACCAAAAGGCTTAGTAGCAAATAAAGAGTGTTCTTTTTTCTTTTTTTTGACAAGAGTATTAAAAAAGAAAGTCGCCAGAAGGGGCGCAACCTTGTCCAAAACTGTATTTATTAAAAAAGAAAGTCGCCAGAAGGGGCACAACCTTGTCCAAAACTGTAGAAACTCGAAAACAAGACTTTACACCAAAGTTGAGCTCACCCAAAAGTAAACAAAATGGAAGGGAGATTCACAATAAACTCCTTTACACTAAAAATAAAAAGACTTAAAATTTTCATCTTCATCTTCTTAATAGCTTAATCGGGGACCCATCCAAAATGTCTATTCCTATATCGCAAAAGACACCACCAAATGCACAAAGGTGAAATCCTCCAAGCCTTCTTCTTCCTTCTCCTTCTACATCCTGAATTCCAGCAGTCCAGCAAAAGGCGAATAGAAGCCGGCATCACCCACTAGGGTTGAATACAAATCGGACTAGTCCAATTATAAGCAAATCCAAGAACCGAACCGTCAACAATAGTTCCAAAAAAATTTGGAACCAAAATCGGAACCAGACAATTGTAGTTGTGGAACCGAACCAGAACCAATCCGTAAAAACGTTTTTACGGATTGGTTTTGGTTCTCCATTCCTAAATTATGCTCAAAACCAATTTTACTAAATACATAATTCAAACAAGTTTAGCCTAAACTGTTGCTCAGAAGCTTGAAATTGAAAACTAAATATATGGGATATACCCTCGTCTAATGCAATAATAGTCGATCACAAAGAAAATGAGCAACCTTTTTTTTTTAAATCCCATTTTTCTAATGACGAGTTAATCGTTAAATATTCATTTTCTTTGTATTAAAATGCGATAATCGTAATTTTATATTATTCTTTTTAGCCTAAACTATTTATGTTTTCTTGTATACTTGTTTGGACTAAAATTGTTACAATGACTTTGAAAAAGAAATAAAAAATATAAAAATATAAAATTTATATAGTCTTATAAAAAAAAGGTCTGGTTTTGTTAAAATCAATTTTCCTTTAATAAAAACCAAGAACCAAACTGTATACAATGGTTCTAGAAAATTGAGAACCATAACCAAATCGTTTTTATATAGAACCGGACCAAACCATATGGTCCGGACCAATCTAGACCAATTTACCCACTGGATGCCAAACAAATTCATAATCATGTTCCAAAGAACTCTAGCCACCTCAATGGAGAAGTCAATAATCAACCGTCTCTTCCTCTCTGCAGCACAATCCACATCTGTTGGCCATCTTGAATCTCCTCTTCATCAAATTATCCGTAGTAAGAAATGAATTCAAAGTCGTTGTCCAAACAAAAAAGGCCACCTTAGAGGGGGAACTTGACTTCCATATACTTCTCCAAAGGAAAAGAATCCTCGTGTCACCAGCAAGGATGGAATGATAAGATTTGACAAGAATGCTCCATTCTCATACCTCCACCTCAATAAGTCCTCTCCACTCCGAGGAGTCGCAATCCAATAGAAGAGCTCAAAAAACTCGCCAAATGACTCCAACTTCCAATCTTGAACCGACCAAAAGAAAATCAGCTTCCAAACTAGAGCATTCCCTGAGCTCAAGGCATAATCTGCAATCAAGGCATTTTTGTTTACCGCAATATCAAAGTGATCTGGAAAACCACCAAGTGGGGAACATCCCTACACCATAAGTCATGCCAAAAAAGAATTTTGCTGCCATTCCCCAGCTCAAATCTCACATGCCTCCCAAAGTTCGCCCAACCTTTTTCTAATAATCTTCCAAACTCCCACACCGTGGGGTTCCCTCCTCTCCATTGAAACCCAACCACCCATCTCACAACCATAATTACAATCTATCACCCTCCTCCATAGGTGTACACCCTCTTCTATATACCTCTACAACCACCTCTCCAACAGAGCTTATTAAAATGACATGAACACCAAATGCCCAAACCCCCTACCGCTGGTGGCCTACACACCTTCCAACCCAGGAAATGAAACTTGAGCTTTCCCTAAACCACCCCTTAGGAAGTTCGGCGGCAACTTGTCTAATCTCTCCTACACCAAAGAAAGAATGAGAAATAAAGACGTGAAATAAAGAGGAGGGCAAACCAAAGTATTCTTAATAAAAGTAAGCTTACCTCCCTAAGATAAATACTGACTTTTCCAACCTGCAAGCCGTTTATTAAACCGCTCCAACAATCCATTCCACACAGCCATCGACTTAAAAGAGGAGCCAAGAGAAAGACCCAAATAAGTCGTGGGAAGGAATCCAACTTTAAACCCCAAAGCATCACCTAACTCCTAGATGTTAAGAACCTCTTGCAAGGAACCAACTCACTCTTTCCAATGTTGATCTTCAAACCAAACACAACTTTAAAGCAAACAAAAACACATTTCAAGTAACCCAATTGCTCAACGTCCGCCTCACAAATCAAGATGGTATCATCCACAAACATGTAGGAAACCTCCACCCTATTCCCACCACTCCTACTAACCAAAAAACCTCTAATCATTCTTCCTTGGACATCCTTATTGATCAAGTAACTTAGAGCTTCCATCAACACAATAAACACTAGCAAGGAAAGACGGTGTCCACGCCTCAGCCCCCTAGAACTAAGAAAGAAGCCATTTAGGGAACTATTAACCAAAACAAATAATCTGACCAAAGATATGCCCCAAAAGATACATTTCCTCCACCTTATACCAAAACCCATTATATTTACCAAATAAATGAGAAACCCTCAATTCACGTGTTCATTGACCTTCTCCATATCTAACTTAATCCAAACACCTCATTAGCAACCAAAACTGCATCCAAAATTTTCCTCCCACCCACAAAAGCATTGTATCTCGAAAATTGCGCTAGTAACCACTTTCTTTAGTCTCAAAGACAACACCTTAGCAAGGATCTTGTAGTTGCATCCTACCAAGCTTATAGGCCTAAAATCGTTCAAAAGAGAAACTCCCCCTTTCTTCAAAATAAAGGCTATAAAAGATGGGGGTTTTGCAAAAAAACCATGCGCATGAAAATGATGAAACAAAGCCATAATGTCCTCCCTAAGCGAGCTCCAAGCTGCTTGCAAGCAAGCCATAGAGAAACCATCCGGTCATGGAGCTTGATCACCATTATATTCTTTTAGGGCAACCAAAACTTCCTACTCAATGAAGGGATCCTCTAACCTATCTCTACTCTCCCATGAGGTGGAATCAAAATCCAAGTCGTCAAGCCAAGGTCTCCTGGAGCAAGTCTTCGTGAAAAGATCCTCATAAAAATAGACCACCACTTTACGATTATCTTCTTCATTCATTATTTCCAACCCATCCAATAAAATTATGCCTCCTAGGCGAGTTAGTCAATCTGCAAAAGAACTTGGTATTTTGGTCCCATTCCTTAAGCCAAAGAGCCCTCACCTTAACCCAAAGAGCTCTCACCTTAACCCAAAGAGTCCCCCGCCTTTTGCCTTTAATTGATCTTCTCCATAAGAATAACTTTGCCCAACTCTGCATTGACCTCCTTCTTTCTCATCCCAATTGTTAATGAGATCCAACACTCTTGCTTTTCGCAGCTTTACATTCCAAAAAACCTCCATGTTCCTTTGCTTCATATCATTTTTCAAGAACATCAAAGATACTGTAAAACTCAACTCTCCCTCCGCCAAATAGCTTTCCCACCATTGACCCACTTTCCCCAAGAAGCCATTTTCCTTGATCTGCATATTTTCAAATCGGAATGGACTTATTAATGATCTAATCCCACCGCTATCAAGAAGGATTGGGATATGATTACACACCAATCTTGGCAAAGCAAATTAGCTTACATTATAGAATCTGGTCTCCCAATCTGACAAAACCAAAAATCTATTGATCCTAGAAATGGAAGGATTACTTCTATAACTGCACCAAGTAAAGTTCGCACCCACCGATGGCAAGTCCATCAGCTCAAAAGCTGCAATAAAATCCAAAAACTCCTTCGTATAAGTGTCAATATAACGGCATCCCTTTCTCCCATCTGAAAATCTAATCACATTAAAATCACCTCCAATGCATCACGGTTTCTCCCATTTTACTTTGGCAATGACCAGGCCCACTCATAAATCCCTTTTTATTAATACATGAATTAGGACCTTACACCCCAGAGAATAACCACTCAAACCCCTCCTCCACACAAGAAAACAAACATGATAAAGAATAATTCCCTATCAACACCTGCTTACTCCCCACCACCCTCCTATCCCATAACAACAAGACCCACTCAAACCCTTACTCCACACAAGAAAACAAACATGATAAAGAATAATTTCCTATCAAAACCTCCTTACTCTCCACCACTCTCCTATCCCACAAGAACAAGACCCCTCCCACAAGAACCTCTCAATTGTAATGCTTCCCAACAAACTAACCTCGAACCCCAAAGACTTCCAACATTTTTGTCATAAATCTTCTCAATTTTTGAATCCTAAAGACAAACCACATTGGCCTTCCAGTCACAAACCAAAGACTTCACCAATATCCTTTCATCCAAACCATTTAACCCGCAAACATTCCAAGACAACACTTTCAGCTTCATAAAGAACCCAATAATAAAGGCCTCCCCCTTCTAACAACATTCCCTTTGCCTCTCTCTAAACCTCCCTCTCTCCTATCCTCGTAGTTCACAAAAACATAACCATTTCTTTATTTCCCTATCCTTCTTAGCCTGGGCAGAACTGGTCTTCTTCCTACCCTTCTTCAACTTCAAAGATACTGTATGACTTGAATCTCCCTCCACCAAATAGCTTTCCCACCATTGACCCACTCTCTCCAAGAAGCAATTTTCCTTGAGCCACATATTTTCTAACCGGAATGGACTCTTTAATGATCTAATCCCACCACTATCAAGAAGGATTAGGATATGATTACACGCCAATCTTGACAAAGCAAATTAGTTTACATTAACGAATCTGGTGATCATTCATGCATGTTAAGGATTCTGATTTCCTCTCTTTTTCTTTCTTTCACTCTTCTTGGTAATTATAAGAATGACCAAATAGATTATATTCTATCAAATAGTTATTTTTCTAACAAAATACTTACGACTCACGTTCAATAGATAGGAACCCTTATTTTGCTTTCAGAAAATTATATCACACAAGATTTAACACTATTTGTTCTCATTATTGATCAAAGAATAATAAATGGCACGTACATCACTCGTACTGGTGGCTGGTAACTTATAAAATATGAGCCTGTCAGTAAACAGACCTTTTTTTCCTTTTTGAATCCTAATGTACCAAGTCAACTCCTGCAAGCAAAGAACAATATATTATCAAATTGGGCCGACAAAAAAATACAGTATACCTCGCACAGAATTGAAAGCATGTCACGGGGACTGCAAATCTCGATGAGCAGGTCAATGACACTCCCAGCAATCTCCAAGCATCTACTAGACACGCATGCAAATCTCGCAACCGCCTTCGGCAACTCAAACGAAAGTGCATCAATGACCGCCTTCAACCCCAATCCCCCCAAAAAAAAAGAATCAAAAACCAACTTCAAATGCAAGAAATTACCAACATAAGAAACAAAATGTTACTACTTCATTAGAACACCAAGACCTGGTCCAATGAAGGTGAAGTAATGTATTGATAAATCCCTGTAAGAACTTGAAAAGCTTTGTCCTCTGAAGACTCATTGTCTGTTTCTGATACAACTGCATCAGTGACCGAGTTGAGGAAATCGACGAGTTTGGAAACTGATTTCTCCGATTGGCGAAAATCTCCGGACTCGATTGACTGTAAATTTAGGGAAAATTATTAGTCAATTTCAGAGTATCACGTGGTATTATTTACATGATTCTATCAGCAAATAAAATTGTTCGATGCATGCTAAGTCACTATTATCTCCTATATACCCAACAAGTGGGTCAGCATTGACCAGCCCGAAATGTTTTCTGCTACATTATTGAACGAGCGGACCATCGTGGAAATGGGGAACATAATGCTAGGGACTACTAAATAATTACTCAAAAATATTTAGTAGTCTCGGAGTTCTATGTGGTGTTACTGCATGGATACGGGGAACATAATGCTATGAGACTACTAAATAATTATTCAAAAATATTTAGTAGTCCCGGAATTAGATGTGGTGTTACTTGCGCCAAACTCTCAACAAATAAAAATATTCAATATGCATTACGTCACGACACACTTTTCTGCCACATCTTTGAAAGTGCTGCACAATGACACGTGGTGGTTCGGGATTACTCAATAATTACTAAAAAATTAGGAGTATTTTGAGATGATGTCAGCATGGACTGATGTACGAACCCAATAATTCGCATGGACAGAGTGAGAGAGAGAGAGGCAGAACTGGCTTACGGTGGTGCATGAGATTAGGGCTTGATGAAGGCGGGCAACGACGGAATGAGGAGGAGAGGGCTCCCAATTTGCAACCGAGAGTTTCAGATCGTCGAGTTCTTCCGCCGACATGCTGTCTCCCATTCCACTGCTCTGCCGCTGAAAGTCCTCTCAATAGTGCGTTTTAGGTAAAAATTAGTGTAGACAAACAAAAGAGATGCCCCGTTTGGGATCATTGTTTATTTGTATATTTTATTCGGTTTTTTTTTATTTTATGGCTGGATTGACAATTAGCTTGAAAGTTAATTTTTTTATTTTTTTATATTTTTAGTTAAATAAATTAAAATAAATTTAAAGTAGCTTGCTTGATAACTTTGATTTTAAATTATTTTTTTTTAAATTGATTGTTCGGATAAAAAACTAATTTTTTATTTTTTGTTCAAAGTTGACAATTTTATAATTCTATATATTTGATATTAACAATTATATATAGTTGGTATTAGTAGTAAATAAGTTATGAATGAGGGGTATTATTGTATTTTAAAAATAGTGGGAGTTTGAATTAAATATTTTAAAATTTTGTGTTTTGATTTAACTTTTTAGATTTTTAATTTTTTTGCGTTTTTACCAAACAGAAAATGTTGGCTTTTTGGCTTTTTTTAGCCAAAAAATCAAAGTTGATGAATTTTTATCATTATTTAATCAAACTATTATACTTTTCAACTTCTCTCATCGAGACGAAACGAAAAAATATTTTTTTTATCAAAATATAAAAAAGGTTCAGAAAATATAAAAATAAATGAAAATAAGTCAATAAACCAAATTTTATGTTATATATTTTTATTTTTAATAAATTTTTTTATCTTTAAATTTAAAAAAAAAATGCTTTCCCAGTTCATCGAGATGAAACTTTGAAGTATATGTATATAAAGTCATGTTAACCACCGTCTATTGGGCGGTGATTAAAAACCTAATAAAAATTTAAAAAAATTAATATCAATACATTTTTTTGTGTGCAACTTACTACTTTTACAGATATCAATACATTTTATACAAATATTTATACATTATATATTTTTTAACCACCGTCCGGTGGTTACCATTTTCCATATATATATATATATATATACTCTTTTAAGACACCTGAAAAAATAAAATATTTTTTTTTATTCCACTACAAAAAAAAAAAAGTAATGGCAAAGTAGATGTCTTAATATAAAAAGAAAAAAAAAGTATATCTTATACCAAACAAGCTTAAAATCTTAAATGTATAAAAAGCACGTCATCTCAATATATTTCAAACACTTATAAGTTATAAAAAGTACATATAAGGCAAAAAAAAAACAATTTAAGACTTACTCATACTTTTTAAATTTATTTTATCACGATAAATAAAGAAAATAAAAAATATATATATAAAATAATTTCAAAACAAAAAAAAACACTACAAAAAAATCTTACAAATTCTATCCCAAACAAAGCCTCAAAACACTAAAAAATATACCCTATACAAAAACTCACTCCATATATCTCACGTTCTTATTTGGTTCTTAGTATCTAAAAACTACAAATGAGATCACTATTTATAACAAGAGTTTTGGCCTTGTTTGTTATGAAGCATTAGAGAGGGTTGGATTCGATTAGAAGACAAAAGTGGCCCACTAAAAAAATTTTATTTTCTTGGTAGTGTGAGTCTCACGTTTGTATTGCGGAATTCGGACTAACAGTCTGACGAATGAGGGATATCATAGGATTAGCAATGTTAAGCTCGTCCTTGATATTATTAGTATCATGTTTCAGATTATATTTTCTTCTTATCTAACGATCAAAAATAGTTCTACAACTCTTATTCTATTTTTTTTTCACTTTAATTAAATATGAATCAAATTTTCTCACTATATACATAATCTTATTCATAATTTATTGATATACAAAAAAACATGTGTAACCCTCAATATTACTAATTTCTCGTATCCAATCAAACTTAGTTTGCAAATATAAATAATTAGATTATTCACCTATAAATAAGAAAATTAAAACGACTCCACAATTTACTATTATATACAAGAAGCATGTTGTGTATTCAATGCAAGCATGATTTGGTTTAATTTTAAGATCTCCAACAGTTGTTTCGTGAAAAATAAACAAAAAATATTAATTTATTAACTTGTTTGGACTTATTTTAAATATTTAAATACGTTGACTAATTTTTTGTTTTATTTCTCTGATTTTTTTGACAAGAAAAAACATAAAATATAATAATTTAACAAAATAATAAAAAAATAATTTAAAACAAAAATAAATAAATAAACAACTATGTCAAATCGGACCTGAATGAAGTGATAAATAACAATGTATGATTTATAAAGGTTGATGATAATGCCACGCGTCGGATGGATAGCCCCACACAAATATTGTTATTGAATATTATTTCAATATATTATTGAATTCATAAAATGGCTCACTTGTGAACAAAATTTTATTTATTAATTGGGTTTATAAATACGAGCACGTACTTCATAAATAATAATGATGGTATTTGATATTGTCAAAATTAGTAGTTTTAAAATTAAAATTTATAGCAAAAAATGTTAGTATTTTATAAATGTGTTAATTTATAGTTTAAATTAAAAAAATAATTATAATTTGTAATAAAAATTGTAAGTGTTTAAAAAAATTTAATTTATTATTAAAATTAATAGTAAAAAATTAAATATTAACAGTAAAAATTTTGCCAAACACGCGCAATTCTCCATCTGAAGATATCTATATTTATGAAAGAATGAAATTCTAATAATCTAATGATGGTGACAAAAAATTAATATCTAAGTGTCATCCAAAGGAAAAGTAAATTAATAAAGAAAATCAAAACTCATGCACGAAGCTACTAAGAGGCGAGAGGAGGCAATGACCCCACTTAAATTTTACAACCCTTTCTTATTACCTTACATTTTTATTAATTTTTAAAATTCTCTCCCCCACCCCCTAAATTATAATTTTTCCTTCTCAAATTACAATTTTGCCTCTTCTTTCTTTTAATAATTTTGTCCATTCTCGTTACTATTATCATCAATTTTTTATGTTCATTAAGTCATGCACCCATGTGTGTGGATATATATGAATCTTTTAGAAACACTTATATCTATTATAAATAATTTTAGATTTTTACCCCTCTATGCTAAAATCTTGCCTCTCTTATGTTCCGATGAATAAAATAAATAAATAAAAACCGTACTACATATGTTGATTTGGGTGATATATTATGGCATTAATTTATGGAACCAAATTAAATTCTCAGCCTTTTGCAATTGATGAAAAATGTAATACATGCTATGTATTGAATGCAGAGCGTACTCAATCGTAAATTAGGATACGTTTTAATTTTTTTATTTATAGATAAATATTTTAATTATTTATATTTGCAAACTAAGTCTCCCAAACTCTTGTTAAGTTATTATAAATAGTGATCTGGTTTAGTTTCAAGACATTAAAAAACACAGAAACAAACAATATATTGTGAGAAATAGAGAGCGAGTTTTTTGTATAGAGTTTGGTATACAAGTGATTAGGTATATTTTTTGAGTGTATTGAGCTAATGCTTGGTAATTTTAAGATTGTTTGGTATGAGAATAGGCTTTTTACTTTTTATTAAATGTCTACTTTGCGCCTACTTTTTTGCCTTTTGAACGTATTTTAACTATGAATAGAATTTTTATATAATTTTTTGAAATGTTTACTTTGGCCTCACTTTTTGAGTTTTGAGTTTTTTTTTAAGTGCATTATTGTCATTTTATTCAATAATTTTTAAACTTGTTTAGAATGAAAATATATTGTTTCTCCTTTAGAACACATGCAAAAAATATTTAAAAAATGATTCTTTCTTTATCCCAACATGACTTAAAAGTTGGTTTTTTAGAAAAAAAATCTATCAAAAAATATAGAGCCCGTATAGGACCATGGTTTGTTGACGTTGTGGACTTAAACAACTTGGATTTTTTGTCACACACTACTAACAAGCGTAATAGCTTGAGGTGTAATTATAGTCTGGTTCGGTCGTAACTTAAGCTAAATATTTGAGTCGGCTCGGGCTAAGCTTTTTTATTAAGGAGCCGGCCAAGGTCGTAGGAGTATTGGTCTCGGGTCTCGGGTCTAGGCTTTGGGCGGGCTTTGGATTTTTTTAAATTTTTTTCTTTTTTTCTTTTTAATTTAATTTGTTATATATTTTTATATTTTTATAGTTATTTAGTTTATAAATTTATAATATAATTCTAGTTTACTATTTTATTAGCAATAGTTAATATACTAATTTAAAAACCATAAACTTAAAATTTATTATATTATATAAGTTTATAACTAATAATTTATTAGTTTATATATTATAAACTAATGTAT
>JAULJZ010000011.1:7784186-7802769 GCA_032270985.1 Heliamphora pulchella | reverse complement strand
GCGAGGGTTAGGGTTTCTGTCTGGCGGTGGCTGGATGACTGGTCGGCGAGGGCTGGCGAAGGTCTGGCGAGGGCCGGCGAAGGTCCGACGAGGGTCGGCGAGGATCACCGGAGGTCCGGCGATGGTTGCGACGCAAAAACTAGGGTTTGTGGCTGACGGCGGCTGGAGGGACTGAAGGTTAGGGTTTCATGGTTCTGATACCATGTTAGAAAAGAGAGAGAATACGGAAAAACGTGTGTCTCATTGTGAGATATACCCACGTATTTATTAAGCAAATGAGAGCCTACAATAGATGCTGTGGGCATCTCCACATGATATTATATTATTACTTAACATCTTAATACGAAATATATATTAACAGTAATTGCGATTTGTTTTCTTCTATTTTTAGAATAAACTCTTATGTAGAACATTATTTTCATAGTCAATGCTCTGGGAATTTATGTTGAAAATTTTCAGTTAGAAGTGTGTTAATAAATTTATTTTTGCACTTGGATATATTTAAATAAATTTTATTTCTTTTCAATGGTCATAACTCTGAATAAATGAAGAATGTTAAGGAAAGATAAAGAGGCCTTTGGTGGGTTTTGACACACTGGCGGGTCACGGACGCCATGTTTTAAAATGGGTCGTGACATTTGATTTCCTTTCTTTACTCAAAACTAAGGTTGGAAGTTGGAACTTGTTTGATTTTTAACTTGGTTAATCTACTAGCGTTCTGAATCAGAAACTAGAGATAAAACCCCATCTTCCCATACCGATTGCTAACCATCTTCTATAGACCAAGGCATGGTTTTAAATCGTGGTATTGGCTGGCATAATGGTCATGGTCGTGTATAAGGGGTATCAAAGTAAGCCAATGTATAATAGAAATTGGAAATGTATTCGTGAATTTTTTCCAAGGGTTAGAAAATGACATAAAACTCATTGAGCAGCGTGTTATAACCTTATTAATAACAAATAGAATGTTTATAGTGGTTTGTAATTAACATTTTGACACTTAAAACATGTTTTGTAAATTAATGTTGAATTTTATATTGCTTTTGAGACAAAATTGACATATTTGTGTGGTATGAGAATCTCGCTATGTAGTCCCAGTTTTGGATAACTATTTTTTTTGTTTGGCTTAAAACCCAGCTTAGATGATCTGATTGGCATCATAAACAAGTTCACCAAATTTTCCCACTTTTTGAAGAAAAAATGCCTATTCACATCTCTATCAATGTAACTTTTTTGTTGAATGAAATGACAATAATGTCCTTAATAAAGAAGTCTACTCTATTACCAAAAAGTAATAAGTTAAAAAGTATCCTAGACACTTGAACTTAAAAGTAAAAAGTGAGTGCATATTAGATATTTTAACAAAAAGTAAAAAAGCAATAAGTTACCCCAAACAATCTAAAAATATAAGCATTTCAGACATCCCAATTGATTTAGCTTTTCAATTTTTTTTTGTTTCTCTTTTTTCTAAAAAGGCTAAACCTCTAAAAAGCTAAGTTTTTTAGACATCTCAAACGAGTTAGTATGTTGGTGGAAATGATTCCAAAATAAATAACCCATGATAATAAAGTAAATAAAAGTTAATATTTGTTGGTACAATGATACAAATGCCACAACAATCAACATTGGTAAACAACCAAACAGAAAAAGTAACATGTGAAAGGATTTAGAATGGAAGAAAATGTGGTAAACGTATTTCTTGACATATCTTTGCTCTTGTTTAAGTTCTTGTTGTGTAATGATATTTTTTATATATCCGAATTAGTACCTTCAAAACCATTACCTATGTCCAATATGATCTCGATATTTAGAGCCCTCACCAAGTTGATGTAAATTCAAACAATGCAGAATATTTCATTTTTTTAACTCATCATCTTTATATTTTAATGTGTTGTAGGAACTTCAAATCTCACTGCGTTCTTGATATTTGCAGACACCATTGCGTGAGGCTCTCCACTCAATGAAGGATGGCATTTGGTCAACTTTTATTCGCGTGGGTGTGGTGGCAATATTACAAAATCGTGTTGGTATGCTGAACACACTTTTAACACTCCCCGCAAGCTGGAGTATAGAGGTTAAACATACCTAATTTGGAGGTTAATCGTTGAAACGCAGAACAATTAGTTGTTTAGTGAGAATATCACTCAATTGATCGTCCGAGTGAACATAAAGAGTGACAATCTGTTTCTTCATCAATAGATCCCAAATAAACCAAGAATCTATCTCAATATGCATAGTGCATTTATGAAAAATAATATTATTAGCGATATAAATAGTTACTTGCTTTTCACAAAATATCTCAATACGATTTTGAGACGTGATACCAAGGTACTAAAAAGAGAGCAAGCCGACGGTATTTTGGAGGCGGTATGATAATCTACTAATGCTAGAATTAACATTCTATTTCTTGTTAGCTAGGTACAAAATTACATCTAACAAAGGTGCGATGGCTAGTGGTAAAGCACCTACCAAGACGATTACTTACTCAATTAGTGTCACTAAATTCAGTCACATATAAAACATCAGAGGGGGCGATTCAATAACCCACCTGAAGCACGTTTCAAGTAGTAATATAAATAAACTCCTAACAAGTTGTCGATAATGACCAACATTCAAAAAGGGTTTTTCCTGTTTAGAATCATTAACAAGGGAGTTCATCAGAGTGTCAACAAGTCGACTCTCTACGAGATCAATCTAAAAAGGATCATGCAAAAAAGGTCAATCACATTTTTCTTATGGTGATCAAGATATATCCTGGAAGAAACGAGCAATTTCAATTCCAAAAATTAATGATGAGCATCCAAGTTCTTAGTATTAAAGTACTTTCCCATATAGCGTTTGAGATCAACACTGGCAACAAAGTCATCATCAGAGATAATGATATTATCAACATAGGAAATTAATGTAATAGTGTCACACCCCAACCTGGGTGTTATCAACCATCTAATCCAGCATAGAAAGAAAAAAAAAATTGTGATGGAGTCAACAACACAACAAAAAAAACTTCTGGATATACATCTCATGTACAAAAGTTGTGTTCTTGTAAAACAAAAGATTAAAAGAGTCTTTGGAATGAATTCCTTTGAAGTAGTTAGTGCTCTAATTGAGCGAACCGTGGATCATAAATGATGAGCGTAGCTTAATTTAGTTGATCTTATACCAAACTATAAAAAAATATGTAAATGGCTTTTTATAGAGAGTTTGCCCCATGGCTACCACCGAAAGTGCGCTAAGTTAGTCATAGAGAAACTTCCAAGTTCTTTCTAATCTCCGACTCTTTCAAATTGGATGGCTTGGTTGCTTGTTTAGCTTGCCCCCTCTTTGAATGTGTACAGTTTGAGCAAGTGAATGGCTAGCAGGGCCGAGGAACCAAAATGAACAGTACGATAGTAGTTCCACAGGAATATGAGCAGAGATATGTGTTCTTCTTCATGCATGCAGGTCTGGTTCTTGAGAAAATAATTTTCCATTAGCAAGTTTCGTCATACAATATATAACCCTTAATTGGCTGAAATTAATGAATTGCCACAGTTGTCACCGGCTAGGCTAATAGGGCAAACATCGTAATGGAGTCCTTGGGATGGACGACGTGAGTGAGAACCCATACCATAGTTGTTTTAGAGACTTCTCTCTCGGCCTTAACGGTGATGAAAACGTTCTTTGAGAGGCTTTTCTTTCTGTTTTACTGTGGTTTACCCATAACCATCAACGACAAGGGTTACAGAAGAGGCCAAACCAACCCAGGTATATGACAAATAGATACGGTCAGAGCATCAAATCTTATAGAACCAAAGAAAAAATCCGAGGCAGATCCAAATGCGTACCTACGCAAACAATAAAGCAACGAAGGAACAACGCTAGGAAAAAAAGCAAGCAGCAGGTAGGAAAGCCTCCACCTCTTAAACAATAAACGAACAAAACCACTTCAAAGATCTAGACTCCACCTCTTTCTACACTTGATAGTAGATCAGACCATCTAGAATATAAACACGACCAAAACTAACCTCACCATAACCTTTTGTATGCAGAGATGCATGAATGTTCGTGTATGGGCAACTCTTAGTTTGAGGATCTAGAATTCTATTCGAACATACATTAAGATGTTACTCATGCCTTTAACAAGTTTTAAATTTATTCAAAATTGGTTTATAATTTATTATAGCTCATCAAAGTTCACCGCTTTACTTAATTTCACCTCAACTATGCACTACCAAGACCACTTCTATGAACATTATTATAAGTATACTAAGTAATTATTTGTGAGATTTATACTATATGAAAATAGAATTAATAACCTTTAATTCAGTAGGTCATATGTGTAAAATGGGTTTCGGACAAAAAAATTATAGTATTTCGAAGTTATCATAGCAATACCAAAACTTTTAAGTTGTAGAGACAAATTTTAGGTTATCTTTAAACTAAAATCTGTATTTGCTGAAAAGGAATTAGACTGCAAGGCTTATATCGCTAGAAAGATATATGAGTCATGGTTCTAACAAAAAAACAAAAAAAAAACGGTGCACAGTTCTGAGTTTTCTACCGCAACTTATGATCATTTTAAGAAAGTGTGTCAGTTCTGTCTGCCACCTACTTGGGTTGAACAAGTGTCCTAAAACATGGTTTTGTTTCTATAATCTCTCTCCAAAACAAACTAATCAAACTTAAACTATTATTTAACATGTAAAACAGGTTCTAAACCCTTTCAAAATAATTTCTAATATCCAAATCTTCCTCTTTAAAACTCAAACAAAACAACAATCTTTTTAAGCTATCCATACTTTCTCAATTATAACAAACTTGGCATCTCCAATCTATTTTTGGAATTTCTTTTCTCATTATAGTGCTTTTATGCTGAAACATGAAGAAGTAATGCCTAGATTATGTGGAGCTTGATTTAGAATGCTTTGGTATTTAGGTTATCATTTTCTGAATTTGGCCAGCACTAGAGAGGTTTAAATAACATGTCTTGGTACATTTGAGTGAATTGATAATTTTGTTTATTGTTGTTACCGAATAAAGTTGAGTGATAAGTGACTGTTAAAAATGCGTCATTAGAAGAACTAAATGGTGTTGCCTTGCTCTCTCATTGATTGCTGTTTGTATTTTGTGTTTGTCAAGTTGTACAGTGGTAGCTTTATCTTGAACGATGATTTCAATATCAGATGCTAGCTATTATTGAGAGATCTGTGTGCTAGCTCTACGGAAGAGTAATCTTCGTTCTTCCCTTAATAGTGCAGTTAGATGAAGACTTTGTCAGATGCATTGTCTATTGTTAATATAATATCCTTTTGTAATATATTTTTTTAATACTTGTGAAGCTATTAGTTCCAAGATGAAGCTTGCTAATACCTCTTGTGTAATTTGTCTTGCAGCACCTGCTGAAAAGCTTCAGGCTCTTGTTTTGGCAGAGTCCACAATATCCATAGTTGGTGAAGGGTGGCTCATTGGTCGGATGAGCTTGTCTGATACACAGGACCTTGTTCCAGCAGACAGGTAATC
The DNA here is from genome assembly GCA_032270985.1 of Heliamphora pulchella. NCBI lineage: Eukaryota > Viridiplantae > Streptophyta > Magnoliopsida > Ericales > Sarraceniaceae > Heliamphora > Heliamphora pulchella. Next base: position 7,797,270 of record JAULJZ010000011.1, on the reverse strand, counting down.
AAAGCCTGCTATTATTGGTTTCTTCTTTTGTTTACTTTTTTGTTTTGTATTGTTTGGTGCACGGTTCAATTCTTGCATATTTCTTCTGCAAGGTGTATGCTGCTTGTGTTGGAGTCATCGAGAGTTGAAGTTGCCGTTCTTCTCAATGAGCTCGCCTACTTGAAATATGAAGCTTCCAAGATTTCTTCATCGAACTCCGAATCAATTCTTTTAAAGCAACAAAACCTAGCTATTGTCTTCTCTTTGGTGGAGAGGATAATTAAATTGATTTCACACCTCGATGAAGAGGGAGGTACTTAAATCTTGTCAAGTTTGGCTTAGAGTTGGGGCAACCACAAAACTAATTTTTTCATCTTGTGCCTCTTTATGAAATTTGAGAATTTCTTTGAATATTTAGCCAAGGTTACCTTGTAGAGAACTTCGACAGATGCTATGTCCACTCTAAATTGCCTCTTCCGTGAAGAGCATGGTTGAGGTTATGTTGTATGGTGACATCCTCCAAAATTAACAAACAACTTACATTTTGGGTCACACCAGTTATATGTCCTTGCAATTATCTATCCTTACAATTATTTGCTTACTAAAAAAATCTTGTGTTATTTTACATTTACCTTGTCTTATTTCTTGCTCAAAATATGAACACATATTACACAAACACACTATTCTAAAATCATATATTACAAAAAGCTAACATGGAAGATCCGATTTATCATCAAAACTATGATGGATGATTATTAGAAGTTTTTCAACTGCTCTTTTCATAGATAGACTAGGATTTGCTACAAACTCCCAATTCATAAACGGCTAGATCCGCCCTTCTAACGTATAGAGGAGAAAATTCCAGTCACATGATTGTACTTCTATATACTAATTCATTAGGTATGGGCTCAAACATGAGGGCCAAAACTACAAGCTTTGAAGGGAAAAAAGGTTGCAAGGCCGGGGGACACAATAGTTGCATCAATAAAGGAATCCCAAACAATTTCATGACAGATAGCACTTCCTTGCAATTTGGCATTTTAAGCAAAGGATATGGCGAGGGGTAGGGGGTATGTACCGAGGGTCAAACATCTAAGGAGGATTGTTCAAATTGAGAGGAAGAATAATGTGCATACAAGATTTGAAAGGGAAAAACGGTGCAATGCTAGGGGATACAATAGTTGCATCAATAAGGGAATCCTAAACAATTTCATGACATATAGCACTTCATTGCGATTTAACGTTTTAAGCGAAGGATATGGCAAGGGGTAAGGGGCATGTACCGAGAGTTAAACCTCTAAGAAGGATTGTTCAAATTGAGAGGAAGACCTTTGATCTTGTAGCAGATGGCCATCTCGGGCCATGCCAGAGAGGGGCTGTGGTCTGTAGAGGTCTAAGGCTATTCCTCTAATGGAGGGTGGGTGGTTGACTGAGAGGTTGTTTGCTGCGTCGGAGAGTGGAGAGAAGGAGAGAACTTGGCAAGGTAAGGAGAAAGAGCTTTAGTAGTAGGGCGGTGGTTTTGTCTGAGTAACAATAATCTCATTATGGATTTTGTGGAGGTGTTGTTTGAGAGTAGGACAAAGAGAGATTCTCTGCATTCTAGAGTCTTCTTTTAGTGACGGGTGGGTGGGTTTTGCAAAGGTCCTTCGAGACTTTAATACAGGAGGCGTGGTTGGCTCCCAAAGGTGGTGGTGGAATCCTTTGTAAAAGTAGTTGGGTTGTCTTTTTGGCCGGAGGGTAAGCTGTTTGTGGCTGAGAGAGGTAGGAGTGATTGGGATTTAGAGGTGGGGCTTGAGTCTTCATATGAGTTGGTGGATTTTCTAGGTTAATGTTTGGTTGGATGGCTGGGTGGATAATGAACTTAATCCTATTCCAGCTGCTTCTTCTGTGAAGAGTAGGTCAAGAAATGGTGGAAGGTGGTGGTTGATATGGAGGTGCTAGATAAAGGGGGCATATTATTTCTTTGTCCTTCCGTTGATGGAAGATTCATAAAAGGTTTTGAGGGAGAAGTGGATCTCAATGGCCAACGTCTCTTCTTAGATCGTTGGTCACCATTCGGTGGATGCTACAAACCATAGAGTGTGCCGACGAAGTGCTGGTTGAGGATCATGGTGTTGGGTGCCGAAGTGTTGGGTGTGGTGGTTTCCTCGAGGTCGATGGAGACACGACGGTGAGGAAGCATCTCCAATGGACTCATATCAATGTGAAAAGTCGAAGGAGGGACATTTCTGCGGTTGTGAGACATAGGTGGGGAGCCTTCTGCTTTGTCTTGAGGATTTGAGCTGAGATGGGACCAAGGGGGGATTAATTTGTCCTGTGCATGATGATCTTGTAGAGGTTTGATTGTTGTGGAGTCAAGGTTGGCGGTGGTGCATGTAGGTGGAGGATCTTTCGAGAGAGTGGGGTTAGGTAGGATTTATTAGGCTGAGGGTCGATATGAGATGAAGGAAGTGGAGGGTTTCAAACAGAAGTTGTCTCTAGGTTCGGCTAATAGAGGTCCTAGAAAGGGAAGTGATTTGCGTAAAAAAGAATAGCTGAGGAAGACACTAATCCTAGGAAGGGGAGTGATTGGCGAAAAAAGAATAGCTGAGGGGATATATTATATGTAGTCGATTACTCAGATCAGGTTGGGGGTGATCGTTTCCTCTCGGCTCAGGTCACAAATCAAAAGTCTTGGGGCAGAATTTAGGGAGGCCTAACATTCTTTTCTTTCGGGCTAGGCCTTTGTGGCCCAAATCTCCGACACTAGTTTTTCATGCCAACTTGGCACGTGTTGGCATTCATAAAAGGGAATAAGTTTTGGATAGCAGAGGTCCATCAGGACTAGGTTGGGTTTTTCCCCGATTGTTGGGTTGCGAGTGAGGAGGATTCTTTTGCTAGTTTCTCGATGATTAATTTGTCAACAACGCTGATGAGGCTTACCGCTGTTGACGAGTTTCAGTGGAGGTTTTCGATTGGGTGCGTGAACCTTCTTGGCTTCCTTTGCTTCCTCTCCATTGGCTTCCTTGGAAGGTTGTGAGCAAACTCTCTGGTTTGTGCAACAGGGGAGATGAGGGAGAAGGGCAATGCGTGGAGAACTTATTTGGGTCAGAGGTTGGGGGTAGGGAAGAGGTGTTGGTGGAGGGGGTATTTTCGGCGTCATAATGTATTTTTTGTTTTCTTGTTTTTTTTTGGGCTCTTTTAGGGGCTGGCTTGGTTCTGAAGTGTTGGATTGTGTTCTGTTGGGGGTGATTGATCCTAACGGAGATACAAAGGTACGTCTATTTGTGGATGAAGAGATCCAACTGAGGCAAGTTTTGAAATGGGTTATGAAGAAAATAAAGGAAGTGAGCAACCTTATTGGTGTTTCTCCGATGGTTTCGAGTAGGAGGCTATGACCTTATTTAGGGCTTTTGAGGCGAGGCATGGTGTTATCGGCTGCCTCCTGGCCTGCTATAATGGCTCAAATATGTGCCGTAGTGCACTCATGTTAGGCCCAAGGTGTGCTCATCTGATGCCAAGCAACGCTCCAAGAATGCACACACATGAACAGCACCGGGGCAGCAGCAGGTTGGCATTGGATTTTGGAGTCATGGGCAACCTCCCGGTGCCCCATAATAGCTCAAATATGTGCCTTAGTACACTCATGTTAGTCCCGAGTGGCATATGAGTGCCGCAAGCTGAATAATGCGGAGTGGAGGTACACGGCACATAAGCATGTGCCCATTTGGTGTTATGACACTCAGCCAAGAGTGTCCTAATCCTGCCGGCATTAGGCACAAAGATTCTGCCACCCGTATGGGCTGTGCGTGGCCATTCCACAAGCCTTATCCTGTGACACATGGTGAGGGGTCGGCTTGCAACAGCTTTGGAAAAGACACTTTTGTGAGGTCGAGGTTGGCTAGGGAAATATGAAATCTTTTAATGTCCTGTTAACTATGACAACGTGGATGAGGGCAGGGGTGTTGTGGGTGGTGGTAAGAGGAAGAGGGGTTCTTTACTTATGCGTCCATGAGAATCAAAATTGTTTGTTGGAATGAGAGGTTGAATGCCGAGGTGAAGCAAACTGGGATCAAATCCTGCATGAGGGATTGGAGGCCTGATGTCGTGTGCTTTTGGATATTAAGATGAAGAGTATCTGCTTCATTGGTTTGTAGTATCTGGTGCAGTAGGTGGTTGGCTTCGTGCTTCTTGCTTCTTGCCAGCAGTAGGGACAACAGGGATATTGTGGTGATGTGGGACAGTAGGTTTGTGACGAAGGAAGAGCAGGAGGAGGGCAATTTCTCCTTGTCCTGCCTTTTCCGTTGTGTTGATGATGGATTTCAGTGGGCATTCTAGTTCTGTGGAGTATATGTTCCTGTGGATGATGGGGCTGAGAGGAGTTTTGGTACAAGTTGAGTGCAATTTCTTTCAGATGGGAGTCCCCTTGGAGCGTGGGAGGAGATTTTAATGCGGATGTGATGATGTAGAAAAGGCATTAATTGAAATTATATGGGGATTGTCATACCACGATATTCTTGGCAGTGGCACAAGTAGAACTTCTGCTTGAAAAAGTAACTGGAAAGCAGGGGGTGTTTTTTTGTGTAATTGTGGAGAGTATGAGATTCTTCCATGGACAATTTGGGTAGCACACGTAAGATGTTACCATATTCATTGTGCTTGTGTCGAAAAGCGGAGGACTCCATGGATTACCTTATTCGTTTTGGTGTAACATGGGAGTTATGTTGCTTGTAGTTTTCTGTTTTTTTCCATTTGGTTATGCCAGCTTCAGTTATTTCGTTGATGCGGTCGCGCATGCGCCTTGTGCTAGAGCTTGCAGAGCTAGCACAATGAGAAAGGCTTGTATAGTAGCTTCTATGTGAGTAATTTTGTGCATTTGGAGGGAGCGAAACTGGCGAATGTTTGAGGAAAGTTCTCTTACTAGTACATAGATTAAAAGATACTTCCATGTATATTTTTAAATTTTGGCTCTTTGTGCAGTTTTTAAAATCCTCTTTTGCATTTCATTTATTTACAGGTGAGCTTAGTTATGGAGATGGGGCATAGATTTGTCTTGTATACAACCTGTGTACAGAGGTGGCACCCCTTTTGGCACCTTTTTGGAATAATACTTGTGAACACAAATAAATACACAGTACATGACTTTATGTAGACTCTTGAGGTTATCTATCCTTGCTAATATTTTGATCCTTAGGAAACTAGATTGTTAAATTCCAAAATCTAAACCCAATTAAATTACATATTTGGTGATCTAATAATAACTCGACCCATATTACAATCTATGGGCAACCCCTATTTCCCATCGTGGTGACTATGAAATAACCAAAGCACCCTTGGTATATTCATAATTTCATACTAAAGGATAAAAATCAATAACTAACCGAATTCATCATAAACTGAGTTTTAGTTGATGTAAAAAATATGGTTTGTTCCAATTTCAACTGGCCCTGTGTTGAGATCATGCCTGTGTCTGACATTTGTCTTCTCTGAATATACTTTTGTCTTGCTCTCTTATGAACTGGATCACTAGATCAAAATATTTTCTGGATTAATATACAGGTAGCGTTATTAGTGAGAGCACTTTCATGAAGGTGATCTCTGGGCTCAGCGAGACGATGGGTGTGGTTCTAGAGTACTTACAAGATGCAAGGGTAATTATATCTAGTAGTCAAAAGTTGCTTCGTTGATCCTGAACTAACAATCGTGATTCTGCAGGGTCATGGACAAACAAAAGGAGATGATCTTCTAGCTTCAGTCCGTGTTGTGGGGAGGTACCTTTCTGGCTCCAGCTTGTTCTTTAGTGCATTACTCTAATCAAGATTAGTGCAAATGAAATTTCTTTGCATGCATGTGTGCACACTTGTAGTCTCAACTTTCAGTTATGGTGAAGAAAATTTCGACCATGCGAGTTTTTGTCCTCCTAACTAGTATCCACTCTTTAACTAACTTTTGTTGTTTATCATGTTTTGTTGACTCAGTGATGTTAATGGACCCTGCAAAAGCAATTGAAACATGATCTATGCATAAATTGTTTTTTTGGGCGGGTTGGGGGGGATGATATTCATGTTCCCCTTGTAGCGCACACGTGTTTTATTTTTCCTTCTTTTTTTTTTTCCTTTTTTTTTTTTTCCTGTTAGCTTCTCACAATGGGTTGTGTGATGCTAGAAGTGGAGAGTAATACCCTCCCCACATTGCTTTAATCTCCAATTTTCAGTGGATATACATTTTTTTTGGTGGCTAAATGGATAAAGCAAGTTTTAAGTATGCAAATTGTTCTCCTTCCCGAAACAAATGTTGCTTAAGTAGCTTAATATCTTCTTATCAGTTTGGAAATATTATATAGTGGATATTGATGGTACAGTTTGGAAATATTAGACACTGGTCCCAAGCATAATCCCTGTTATAGAAAAATAATATTTCTAGCGCCGCATGAATTAAGATTTTGACCAATTGACCATTTTAAGTAACACCTGCATAGCATCCCGTTTGATGAAAATATTCGAACTTCAAATTTCTAATGGAAAATTAGACTTATCATTATGATCTCTATAATTTTCGTTACACTTACCAAGCCAAGCGAAGCCCAAGTGTCACTAGAATTGATGGCATAATTAAAGAAGATGTTTCTTAGGAAATTGATGGTATAGTTTTGAGAAAGTTCTCTATATTGTATTAAACCTAATATGATAGGTCCCTTAGGGTGGGGTGACAACATGACGATGTTGGAGAAGAAACGAGTAATAATTAGATATGTTAATATGACCTAAAGTCATGTATGGTGACGTTGTGCTGTATGAGTAGTTGAATCGTAGAATATAAATTTGGGGTTTGAAAGAGGAAGAAGTGATAGGGTTCTAAGGGAAGAGGAAAATAGATGAGAGAGAAATAGTTGTGGAGAATTAATTAGCCTCCTTCATATACACAAACTTAGAGAACATTATTAGGTTCGAGACAAGTACAAGAATGCCCTTAAAAATATAAGGTAAATATGAAAAGCACTGTTAACACTCTTTCTCAAGTTGGAGCATAAAGTTCAAACATTCCTAGCTTGAGAATCATTTGATGGAAGATAGAATGTGGTAGTGGCTTCATAAAAATGTCACCCAATTGGTCGTCTGAGCGAATATAAAGAGTGACAATCTGTTTGTGCAATAACAAATCTCGAATGAAGTAACAATCAACTTCAATATGTTTAGTGTACTCATGAAACACTGGATTTTTGGCAATAAAAATAGTAGTTTGATTGCCACAAAACATTCGGAACGGAAGTGGAGTAGAATTGCCAAAGTTTTGAAGAAGAAAACGAACCTGCAACATTTCAGAGCAGTGTAAGCCACGGTTCGATACTCGGCTTCAGCACTAGAACGGCCAACAACACTTGTTTTTTACTGTAGCAAGTAGCCAGATTACCACCAACTAAGGTCCAATAGCTAGACGTAGGTTGCCTATTAGAGTGGCTACCGACCCAACATCATTAAACCCTGTCACAGTTAAAGAATCAGAGAGTTAATATAGCAAGTCACGACTGATGTACTTTTCAAATAGCATAAAATGCAAAAAATAGCCTCAAAATGCGGGTAATGAGGAGCATGCATGTACTGGCTCACAACACTATCATAAGTAATGTCGGGACGAGTAACAGTAAGATAAATTAACTTTCCAATAAGTCTCCGGTAATGGCAAGTATCAAAAAAAAATTGCCCGGTTCAGCATCAAGCTTAATAGTAGATTCTATGGGAGTATCAATTGGCTGAGCACTGAGAAGACCAACTTCAAAAAGAAGATCAAGCACATATTTTCTTTGAGAAAGAAAAATGCTTTTAGAAGATCGAGCAACCTCAATCCTAGGAAAATAGCCAAGAGCACCTGAGGGCCAAGTCCTTAGAATATGAAATTGCGTGTCCAGGTGGTTATTCAAGTTAAGAATCCCAACATCATCATCACTCGAAATAAAAGTATCATCAACATATATAATCAACACAATAGTGCCTCCAGATGAGTGACGAATAAATACAGAGTGATCAGAGGTAGAATGTTGAAAGCCATAGGCAAGCACAATAGAACATAACCGATCAAATCAGGCACGTGAGGATTGCTTTAAACCATAAAGGGCCTTACCAACAGAGAGAAGGATGCAAACTGACTTAAGGCGAGTCACGGGAAAAAAGGTCTCTAAGTAACCAACACTACAGGTTTGAGTGTGCCTCTTTATAACTAACCGGTCCGTAAGCCACTCAACAGACCCATTAAAAAGATATTTTTAATAGTCTATACCCATCGACAACCCCCTGCTTTTTGCTCAGGTGGAAAAAAAGTGAGCTCCCAAGTCTAATTCTGATGAAGAGCTCTCATTTTTTCATCCATATCATATTTTCATGTAGACATTGCCATTTTCTGTTTATAGGATAAATGAGCAAAAATAGATAACAAGGTAAAAGCAAAAGAATAGAGATAAGGTGAGAGACGACCATAGGGCGAAAAATTAGCAATAGGATGTTGAGTACAGATATGCTTACCTCGACACAAGGTAATATGTAAGTCATTGGGAACGGAAAGAGGGGGCGATGACGCATGAACCTTAGCCAAAGAAGATGAAGAATTCGGACAATAAGAGACAATCTGTCTAGCACGAGATCGTTGATACACTAGCAAGGAAGGATTAGATAAGGAGGAAGGAAGACACAGAGAAATGGATAGAGGAAGAGTAGGAGAAGAATACTCCCTCTCATGACAACATATGAAATCGAACGACAATGGTGGATTGGAGGGACCGTAGAAAGGTGTCGACTCAAAGAAGTTGACATCAACATTAACAAAGTATTGTCAAGACTCGGGATGATAACAATGATATTCTTTTTGAGTGCGAGAGTTGTCATGAAAAATACACTTTCGAGCCCAAGGGGATAACTTATTACGACTTGAGAGAGAGCCATCGAATATCCGGCACTATACTAACTTGTTGAGCCCTAAACGCCAAGCCTTCACCGAGATCAGAGATCTCATAGGGTACGGCTTACGGGCTTAGACTCTTTAAGATATCAATCACTAAACTCAACAAAGTAGCAAAAATATATCATAAGAGAAGCAAGGTCCACAGAAGGTTGAGAAGTAGTACGCCCGGTTCACCTGGTTTTACCACTGCAGAGCCCAATTATACTCAAAAGAAGAGTTTAATAATGGGAAAACGGAGTACAATATATTGGCCCATATGCACGTAAATAATAAATTGTACTGGTCGATTAGAATTGCTACACCAACAATCCGAGGTTGAAGCATAGTTGACGTTGAATCTAAATGATCTACAACTAGATAGATACCTTTGGGATCAAGAACATGCATTAAGGCAATACAAACAAAAATCCAAGGGGTGAGTAGAGAAGGCGAGAAAGTCGGATATAACAAAGAAAAATAAGACTGACGATTGAGAACAACAGAGGACATTCAATTAATAAGATAACAGGCAATAAGAGTCGCATCACCCCAAAATTGTTTTGACACTTTAGTGTGAAACAAAAAGGTACGAGCAATATCTAGCAATGCTGCTTGCTTAGTGTAGTCTGCTTGGATTAAAAATGACCATCTTTACTCTATTACGGTATCATATCTTAATGCTGCTTGCGTAGTGTAGTATGCTTGGAGCCCATTACTAACCCGTATGGATCTATCCCATCATGTGCATAAATCCCAAAAAAGCACTTCACTGTACATGGACAAAGCCATATTAGCCCAAGTTTAGACACACTCCCAAGAAATATAGGACTTATACCAATCTCTTGGCTACCCATAAGTGGACAATCTTGGGTCCTCTACTCTTTAAGAGCATGCTATAGGTGGCTTATTTGCTTTGGGCTCACCAATGGCCTTCTCAAATTTGTCCTTTGGTGCACACAGTGCCCAAAACGCACTACACCGAAAGAGGAAGCATAGCTATATTAGCGTAAGTTTAAACGTTTTTTCAAGCAAGCACTTTGAAGCTGGTTCATAGATAGGTGGGAAGCAAGCACTTTGAGGTTTTATACCCTCTGGGAGCAGATGCTTTGTTCTTAACGTGTAGTGATCGTCTATTGTCTGATCTCAAAGGGGAGAGGCTCATAAAATGTAGAGGCCAATAGTGTTAGTTTATGTATAACTGAGAGAGGGGTGGAATGCCATATCACTTGGGAGACCATCTTAACTGAGGCTAACATAGCTCTACCCCTCTTCTTGTGTAGTGTGTTTTTGGTGTTTATTGGCCCACCAGAATTCATGCTTGCCAATAGTGATGCAAAGCAGAGAGTACTTTGTAGCTGGGTCAGGTATGACAAATGGTATCAAAGTGTTTGCTTTTCCCCTATGGGGTGGTTCCCGCTTATAGTATTCTCTCAGAGGGTATCATGGTTTTAAATTTCAGTTGATACGTATCAAGATTTTAAACTTTTGATACTAATATTTACTAATACATTGACAAATGTTGTCCGATATTAACTAATATATGGCCGTATCACTAACAACAATATGTATTGGGGAGCATTTGAACCTTTATCGACGCCCAAATTGTCCGCTTATAAGCAACTGTGAGTTGAATAGAAAGTCCTACATAGCTTTGGGGGAGTGTCCCATAATGTGTCTTGCTTCTATAGTTTCCTCTTTTTCATATCCAACCTCTTTTAACTTAGCTTTTTTAGAAACCTCAATGAGGTAAATGAATTAGCATCTTTGTTATGTACCAAATCTTTGTCTCCATAAGATGATTCACAGTGAATATGTGCTACTAAAAGTTAACGTTACTTGGGCATTGATTAATAGGAAAAAATCAATACTAATAACATGATTCACAAAAAAGAAGCTTAGTTTTCATTATGCTCACAGTGATGTGTTTTGTGCCAGAGGGATGTGGAAAGGACTGGTCATCTATTCTTGCATTACCCTGTAGCTTTGGCTTTATGGTGGAGATTATTTTGGATGGCAAGGATTGACTGTGTGGCTCCATCTACTTGTGTTCATGTGTTTCTCATTGACTTTGGGGCCTTTGGTATTAATAAGAAGGCTTGATCTCTTTGGAGTTTTACAGTTTTAGTGATGCTTTGGGGAGTATGGTTAAAAAAGAATGCAAATATATTTGAGAAAAAGTCAGAAGGAAGACAGGTTTGGGGGAGAGAACTTGTTCTTTGATATCTTTTTAGGTAGTAGCGTCTTATACAAGGGAATATCATCGAATTAATCACGAGGAATTGGAGACGAGTGTGAAATGTAATTTTGTTGTCATCTCTATTTTCTTTTTGGTGGACTTCTTGTTTTCCACCAATGTACTGTTCACATTTTACTTCCCCTTTGATAAATTCTTTTGTTGCCAATAAAAAAAAAAAACTTTGACTAATTTCTGAATCGTGAAGACGGGTTAAATAGTAGAGTTTCTAGTAAGCTGATACCTGTTTTTGTTTCAGCTATCTTGCAGAAACACCTCTTGCTTCCAAAGAAAAGGTTAGGGAACTTTTAGGCTATATGCTCTCAATTGAAGGCGAAGATGAGCCAAGGTTTGACATCATTAACTTTGATCAATATCTTCTTTGAATGGATTGATTATTACTGCTTTGCTTCATTTGAGCTTTGTTCACAGACTAACATAATTTTCACATTATTCAATGGCAGCCCCTTTTACTCTATATGCTTTCTGCTTCCAATGCTTTGTCAAACAACAATGAAGGTTAATGGATGTAAGGTTTTAGTTTTGTCAGGAGCTTATAAAGCTGTAAGTCTGTAACTTGATCACATGCTTCATTCATTTTTCTTAAACTTCTTGTTAATACTGCATCCTACTATTGTTATGGTTGATTGCTTGTATCTGTTATCCATCCTGGTAATGCCTCACTCAGATAATTTTTAGTTTTATACTAGCTAATCAGGACAGTTCATTAAATTTTTTCTTTTTTGCTAGAGCATTATTTTGGTAGCTGAAGCTCCTATCTTTATCTGCAGGTTGTTGAGTGCTTGATTAAATTGATTGGTCCTGATGGTGGTATGGTTGATGATTATGGTTCTATATTCTTGGCTTGTGATACAATTTTGAATCTTCTTCTGAAGGTAGTGCCATACTTCATCCTTTCGTGAATGACAGTGATGTATAAAGAAGTTGCTGATGTGTTTTATTTTTACCTTTTTTTATGGGCAGAGAGAGAAAATCCAAGGTCCTTTAGATGATGCTTACTTTGTTCGTCTTTTGGGAGCGTTGGCATATTGGACAGGTATCCTTTCAGTTACTGCATTGAAAATGCACAAGTTCTTATTGTTCAATGAAATTCAGAACTTTTCCATATTTCCTATTATTGTTATTGTTATTATTATTATCATCATCATTATTATTACACAGTCTATCTTTGAAATCACATCTTTACTGTAGAACGGATGCAACATAGCGGTAGGGGACATTTAATAGTTCTGGCTGAGGTATAAATAATTAACTGCATATTTGCTGAATGAATGGTCTTGGATATTTCAGAAGTTAAAATTAATGGTCTTAGGCTCTTAGCTGAATGTGTACAACTTGATAATACTGGATAGTCTGTTTGCGCTCTCTTAAATTTCGTTAAAAGCCGGCTTAAAAGTTGGTCAGTTTGGTTTTACAAAAAAGCTTATCGACTTTTACCCCTCCTTTTCTCAACGAAAAAAGGCCTATTTACGTCCCAAATATTCGAACTTTTTATTGTAAGAAATGACAATAATGCCCTCGACAAAAAGTCAACTCTCTTATCAACAAGCACAAATGCCAAAAAGCTATTCCAAACACGCTAAAGCAAAAAAGTGAGGGCATATTAAATCAAAAATAGAAAAAAAGGGTCCCTAACAAGCCTAAAGCCAAAACGTCACATTATCTCAAACAGTTTCACTTTTTCTTTATCTCTTTTTTTCTTTTTTTATATATATTTTATCTTCCTCTTTTGCTTTTTTCTACTAGCCTTCCCTTTCTTTTTCTTTGACTGCCATAGTGTATGACATTATGGCAGTTAAAGAAAGTTATTAAGGCTGATTATGAGGAAGTATTGGATGAGACTTGGGAGTAGGAGAACACTTCAGGGGGTGTAACAGAGGGGGCATGATAAAGGCTTGTTAAAATAAAATATAAATTGTTTAGAATCTTTAGAATGTACGA
>JAULJZ010000011.1:7753934-7770393 GCA_032270985.1 Heliamphora pulchella | reverse complement strand
ATTTTCAAAGAAATATATTCATATGACACTCAATAATCTTTTGATCAATTGTACCAAATTAAAAAAAATGCCTAATAGTTTAAAATTTGTCACAATACAAACGGGGAGAATTCTGCTAAAGAAAGGATCAACAATTTCAACAAAACCATCATTTGAACCAGTATTAAGAAGAACAATGCTAGCCACACTTTGGAATCTGCAAATCAGTCAAATTTACAAGATAGAATTAGTAGGGAACAAAAAAAAAGTAAGCAAGTTGCTAAAAAATAAGCAATTACTATAACCCCAAAATCATATATTCTCATCCAGGACCAGAAAATTAGAAGCCTTATGCATAAATTGTCACGACCCCAAATCCGAGGCGCGTGATTTCCACATTATAACCCGTTCTCCCTATGACTAGAATTTCTCTTATGATATTTTTTCGAATTCTTTAACTCATTTTAAAAAGAATAACTCCCAGATTTATAAAATAATCAATGTATAAAATTTATAAATTTCGGCAGAATTTTCTCTGTTTTTCAGACTATCACAAACTTTCGAGTTTATACTTTCGCGCCATGACGAATTTTATTAACAAAACCAAAACTGCAAAATAGTCAAGAGAGAATTCACAAAAGTTATGTAGTCTGCCTTGAAGGCGCTTGTCAATGAGAGCAGAAGTGCACTTACTATCTGTTTCGAACAGTTCTATAGAATTTGACAACAATATTTGTAAACACATCTGAACATAGATATAATTAGTAATGCATGCCTATCACTTATTAACATTTTTAATTATAACCGAATTCTAGAGAGAGAGAAAGAGACTGTCAAATCCTTATTAAAACAATAATGCCCTGCAAATTTCTCAACTATACGAGGACCATCAATACTATCAATAAATGCATTACTGTATCTCACTGAAAGATGAGATAGAGAGAACTTGACTCCTGAATTGTTTTGAGAATTGGCTAATCAAATACAGTTTTAACCAAGGCAAGAACAACAGATATCTTCTATTTAATGTAAATAACCCTGTGTAGAACTTTACAGGAAGATTCAACAGAATGGCACATAAAACAAAAATCTCGTATAGAGTAAATAACGCAAAATAATGCATAATATGCGAAAAAATGTAGACAAAAAATTGCAAAAGAAGAAGCAGCATCGTGTTAAGAAAGACTAAACCACAGGCTACATACAATATGTTTGGAGCTTGTCCTGCATGGCCTACAAAACCAACGACCTCTGGGTACTTTGCAAACACCATAGCAAGCCTGATGCACCTACTCATCGTAACATTAATATGTCTTGTCAAATCACAATAAGATAAATTAGGAAGAAAGTCAAGCAAAACATGAACTGTGTAGCTAAAATACCCTGATTAAGCATCGACTGCACTCCAATAAACAGTTAATTCCATCATTGTTATAACTTCCACAAACGCAGCAGAATGCATCCAACCGTGAAATAGACTGGCACTGGTGCTCTTCAGGGGATCTGAAGCATAGCCATAAACGATCAGCAGCTTCCTTATAAACTACTGCAGTTCATTGAAGAATGGCATTTGAATCAAGAGTATAAATGGATTGCATACTTAGCAGTACATCTTCCACCTGCATGGTTTTTACCATCTTCAGCATTCTTCAAAAAGTTTGCCATATATCTGCATTTTCTTCGCGGTAAACATTTTGAGGTCCTGATATCAGAAACATCTACAATGCTGGAATCCTTCCCTGATGATGGGGGAAAAAAACATCATTGATGTAAAAACCAGGAAACACTAGAAATGCCAAGAAATATAGAACTATAGCTAAGATATGGTATGACAACCATGACGTAAAAGAGCAATTAGCAGGTGGAAAATAAATTCGAATAACTAGTATTCCTCTTCTACACGTGTATCTTCTGTAATTCCCCACCCCCTGGGACCCCAAAAAAATTAGACAAAAAAGGAACAGAAGGGAAAAAAATAACCTGTGGCACCAACTGTAGCATTTAAAGACGAAATATCTCTTATTATACCCTCATTACGGTTGTTAGGTTCATACAAGTGCCCAGTAATTGCACTGGGATATCTGCCCATGTACCAGAGTTTGAAGAAAATTATGTGTATGCAAATCTTCTTTTATGGGATCATTAGGGTTTGATTGGTGGAGTGAGGGGAAGATATGTTCCTTTTTAAGGAAATATAAAAGGAAACCATGTCAATTACTTGTATTTTCAAGAGTACACTCTTCTTCTTCTGTGTGGGCATGTGTAATTTAGGACAAAGGAGGTTCTTTCATAGCGACACAAACTTACCTAGGCTTACAAGCTTTTTCATCCACTGATTCCATCAGAACCTTATATCTAGGAATTTTTTTCCCCACATTGCGAAAGAGAAGCTAATGATTGTACGGGTACCTTTAGTTGACAGCTCATAAAGGCTGCGCTTCCGAATTTCCTTACACTTCGGCTTCAATCGAGTGCTACAACTGTCTAGAATTTTATGATCTTCCTCACTTCCATCATAGCTTTTTTCATCCGATGTATAAGGTACATCATCATGCTCTCTAACACCAGGAAAGCATGCAGTCTCTGTTTCTTTCACACGATTTTCAGGATCCAATCCACTACGTACTGTATCATCATGGCCTCCACTGTCTCTCTCCTTGAAATTGGAGAATTTTTCAATGCATCCATTGATTCCTCTAATGCTTTTCTTTGACTTCTTTGCAGAAGCTAATTTTAATCTGTAATTTTCAGCATCAGTAAATCTTTTGCTTTCTTTAAGAATCTTTCTGAGAGAAACGATTTTTGCAGGTCTTGATGAAGCTCCATTTGAAATAACACCAAACTTTCCACATATTACAGGTTTCACCTTCCCTTCGCATATACCCACCACCCGGTCAGTAGAAGAGATTATCATACAATCGGCTGAGTTAGATACTTCACGGATTCCAGTATCAGCTCCCTTTGGTTCTTGGATCCGCAGCTTCTTAATAATAGCAGCAGTCTCACCTGATCCAAACCTTTTTCTACCAGAGTTCTCAGAAATATCAAGACAATCATCCCCAACTTGTAATGGTGTCTTATCGTTTCCCCCCTCTCTATCACTATGAATTCCATGCAATTCTCTTTTACGAGAGATAGTTTTGGTCAAACACAACACAGACCTCTGCTTGAAACTAGGTCCTACAGAACAAGCACAATTGTGACATGTTCCTTTGTCAGTCTGAAGCCGCATCTGCATATCATTGGGAGAACATGAGTGCCAATGATCACTCTCAATACCAGAGGGGGTAAATGATGCTTCTGTCATTTTCCATTTCATTGATCTCTCTTGCTTTGCGGATTTAAAGCCCCTCTCAAAGTTCTGGGTGTGGTTGGTTTTTTCAAGAATGGAAAACCCAGTATGGGCTTGATTTCGCACATTTTTCAATATTAACGAGTCTCGAATCCTAAGCTCATCGATAAGACTCCGAGATAATTGATTAGGTAGTGGTTTGGAAGATCCTTCATTAGCTGAGTTGATCTTACCAGTACCAAAAAATTCAGAACTTCTTTCACTGTCAGGTGGATCGTCAGATGACCAGCATTTATCAATGCCCGATCCTTCATCCACTTCAATATTTTGTGTGAGTTTATCTACAGTACCAACAGTAGAAGAATCCAAGTTATTAAACTCAACTGATGCCTGAGTAACAGCAGCGGCTGAACATCCAGAAGATATCTCAGACATTTCTTGATCTTTTGAGGACTTGGCATCTCGAGCAGATCTGTCAAAGAATTTAGCAGGAGAAGCAGCAGAGGCAGTTTGGTCACCATCATTTTCCCCCCTGTCCAATGAATTAGCTGTCTGGTCTTTGCATGTCAAACTGCGAATCTGTGTCACCTTGCAAGGCACATCTCTCCACTGAGAGGCAAAACTATGAACTTTCTTCTTGACCTGACCGTCTGAGTTTCCACTTCGATCGAAGGAAATAGCCCTCTCCTCTGTGAAAGTAGAATTTCCTTTAACTTTTGGATCAAGGAACATAGAGGGCATGACATTCAGAGTTCCAGTCCGTTCTTTGGAGGCACAAAAGTAGGTTTCACCTTTGGAAGTACAATTTCCCACCTGACAATTTGTGCGGGAATTGCAACCACACTGGCCTTGGATATATGTGAATGGTACTCGCTGACAACATTTTACACATTCATTTGAAGGAGCAATGTCATTTTCAATCATTCCAGATCTGAAACATAAAAAACAGTTTCAGACATTATGAGTGGAGGAGAAGTGCAGTTAGCACATCAATCTATAAGTACAATGTTGGCAGTCTAGTGCAGGTAAACATTTATACAAATGTAATAAAATGTGCATTCCTCCAAAAATAAACGCTTGTTCTTTTTTTTTTCTGATATGTAATTGTAAATATTTATTTAAGGATATAAATAGTTGCACGAAGCGGGAGCAGAGGTGGGCACGGGGATGGTATGAGGGAAGGAAAGCACATAGAAGAGTATGAGATTAAAAGTGGGAGCGGGAGCAAGGTTTCGAAGCAGGAGCGAGGGCAGGAGCGGCACCCTCAATAAGAGGTTCCTGCTACTAAATCTAGCACAACCTTTAAGAATATCACTCAATTGATTCTAGAAACAGATAACAGTTTGGTAAGAATATCTCCCAATTGATTCTCTAAGTGAACATAGAAAGTGACAATTTGCTATGTCATCTTTAATTCTCGAATAAAGTGGCAGTCAACCTCAATATGCTTAGTACACGCAGGCAACACATGATTATTAGTGATAAACATGGCTGCCTGATTATCACAGTTGAATAGTAAAAAATGAATTTAAGGTTTGAAGAAAAAATGAGAAATAGAAAAGAAAAAAAGAGATAAGAAAAAAGAGTTTAGGGAGGTTAATCAGCCTCCTTCACCCACACATCAATTATATATTATTAGGTCAAAGATAAGTACAAGAATCCTATTAAGAAAATAAAGTAAAAAGGAAAAAGAATAAACTCTCAACACTCCACCTCAAGCTAGACCATAAATATCAAGCATGCCCAGTTTGATAAGCATGCGATGAAAAGTAGAACGCGGCGGCAACTTCGTAAGAATATCACCCAATTGATGTTCAGAATGGATATAAGGTGTGGCAATCTGTTTATGCAACAACAAATCCCGAATAAAATAACAATCAACTTCAATGTGCTTAGTGCGCTCATGGAACACTGGATTATTAGCAATAAAAATAGCGATTTGATTATCACAAAATATTCGCATAAAAAGTGGTGTAGAAACGTCAAAATCTCGAAGAAAAGAGCAAACCCACAACATTTCAGAGGCGGTGTAAGCCATGACTCAATATTCGGCTTCAACACTAGAATGAGCCACCACACTTTGTTTCTAACTGTGCCAAGTAACCAAATTGACACCAACTAAAGTACAATAATCAAACGTAGATCGCCTATCAGATCTGCTACCAGTCCAATCAACATCACTAAACCCGATTACAGTCAAAGAATCAGATGGTTAATAAAGTAAGCCACGGTAGGGGCCCTCTTTAAATAGGGTAAGATACGACAAACAGCCTCATAATCTGGCTGCCGAGGAGCATGCATAAACTGGCTCACAGCAACTGTAAGGTAATGTCCAAGCGAGTAACAATGAGATAGATTAACTTGCTAACAAGGCGTCGATATCGACCAGGATCATAAAAAATAGTTCCCTGATCAGTATCAAGTTTAATAGAAGAGCCCATTGGAGTATCAACAGGCCGAATACCAAGAAAACCAATTTCAAAAAGAAGATCAAGCACATATTTTCGTTGAGAAAGAGAAATACCCTTAGAAGAACGAGCACCCTCAATCCCAAGAACAAAACAAAAAGCACCCAAGTCCTTAGTATGAAATTGTGTGGTCAGGTGGTTTTGCATATCAAGAATGCCAGTAGCATCATCACCCGAAAGAAGAATATCATCAACATGTACAATCAACACAATAATGTCTCAAGAAGAGTGACAAATAAAAACAGAGTGATCAGATGTAGAACGTTTGAAGCCATAAGTACAACGGAACTAAATCGATCAAACCAGGTACGAGGAGATTGTTTTAAACCATAAAGCACCTTGCGCAAACGATATACAAAATGAGCACTACCATCAACACTATAGCCTGGCAATTGGTCCATATATACCTCTTCCTGAAGGTCGCCATGAAGAAAGGCATTTTTAATATCAAGTTGATATAAAGACCAAGAACGACTAACCGCAACAGAAAGAAGGATGCGAACGAAGTTAAGACGAGCCACGAGAGAAAAAGTTTCTAAGTAATCAACACCATAGGTCTGAGTGTACCCCTTAGCAACCAACCGAACCTTAAGACGCTCAGCAGACCCATTAGGAAAGTATTTCATGGTGTATATCTAGCGACAACCCACAGTTTGCTTCCTCGATGGAATGGAAATAAGTTCCCAAGTGTGATTCTAATGAAGAGCTCTCACTTCCTCATCCATAGTAGTTTTCCATTCAAACATTGACATGGCCTGTTGATAAGAGAAAGGAACAAAAATAAACGATAAGGTAAAAGCAAAAGAATAGAGACAGGGAGAAAGATGATCATAGGACAAAAAAATTAGCAATAGAGTGTTGAGTACAGGCACGCTTACCACGACGCAAGACTATAGGCAAGTCAAAGGAGATAGATGGAGGGGGTGCAAATGCAGGAGCCTCATCCAAAGACGATGACGAATTTGGGCCATAAGAGACAACTTGTCGAGCACTAGATCGCTGATACACCTGCAAATGAAAAAGAGGTAAAGAGGAAAAGGAGAGGACAGAGAAACAGGTAAAGGTAGAGTAAGAGAACTAGACTCTCCCTCACGACAACATATGAAATCAGATGACAACGGGAGACTGGAGGAAGTAAAAAAAGGTCTGGATTCGAAGAAGGTGACATCAGCACTAACAAAATACCAGCGAGTCTCGAGGTGATAACAACGATAACCTTTTTGAGTATAAAAGTAACCAAGAAAAACACACTTTCGAGGCCAAAGAGACAACTTATCACGACCAAGATCAAGAACATGTACAAAAGCAGTACAACCAAAAACCCGAGGAGTGAGTTGAAAGGGTAAGGAGGTCGGATATAACAAGGAAAAAGGAGACTAGCCATTGAGGACAGCGGAAGGCATGCGATTAATAAGAAAGCAAGCAGTAAGAATAGCATCCCCCAAAACTGCTTGGGTACCGTAGTATGAAACAATAAGATACGAGCAACATCTAACAAGCGACGATGTTTGCATTCAGCAACCCTGTTTTGTTGAAAGCGTATAAACACAAGTAGTCTGGTGGATAATATCACGAACAACGCAAAGAGAAGTAACACTGCATTGTAGATATTCATGAGCATTGTCAAATCGAATAACCTTGATACGTTTGCCAAATTAGGTATAAATTTCATTATAAAAGCGAGAGAGAATAAAAGGTAATTTTGACCAATTTTTCAACAGAAACAACCAAATCATGCGAGAATAGTCATCAACAAAAATAACAAAATAAGAATATCCGTTATTGCTTGGAGTACGAGAAGGACCCCAAATGTCCGTATGGACAACTACGACTACTAGTAGAAAATGAACTACGGTTATACTTTTCGAACTGACAAGCTTCACCATTAAAACTAGACAAAGGACTCAAATTAGGAATAACCAACTTAAGCTTAGCCACAGATGGGTGGCCCAAACGCAAATTCTACTAAAGGGGAGAGATTGTAGCACTCAAAACAGATGAAGAAGTGGAAGGCGAAGTAACATCAAGATAATAGAGGCCATCCTTCTCATCCCCCAACCAATCATCTTCTTGGTCTGGAGGTCCTGAAAAACACAAAAAGTGAGAAAAAGTTATTGAACAATGTAATACTTTAGTTAACTGGCCAACAAAGAATAAATTAAAAGAAAAATTAAGGACATAAAGACTAGAAGACAATGAAAAAGACGGAGATGGATGTATAACACCCGTCCCCCGCGCAGGTCGAGATGAACCGTCAACTAAAACAATATGATGCTTGATAGGAGTTAAATGAAAAAAAAACGATGGATTACCAAACATGTGAGAGCTATCGCCAGAATCAAGAACCCATGAAGTAGATGTAAAAGTCACACATGCAATATTACCTGAATTGACTAAAGTAGCCGTGGAAGATGGAGGTAAAACAGACTGCAATGTCTGAATAATCTCGCTAAGTTGAGTAGTGAGAGCACCATGAGAATCAAAAGCGGGCTGAGGTGTGTGATTAGTAACTTGACTAACATAATCAGGTTTACCATACTTAGCCCAACAATACGATTCAGTATGATTAGTACCATCACAGTGATCACATTTTCTATCACCACGACTACTACTGCGACCACCACCTCGAGAACTACAGCAAAAATTACGTCCACCCCGATTATCGCGGCTATTGCCACGAAAAGAACCACGACCCCCGTGGGTAGAAACTAAGGCAGAAGAGTCAGATGCAGGCAAAGGAGCAGACGGATTAGGGGTATTAGCAGATTGGCCCAACGAGGAACGTAACCACTGAAAATATGCATTCGATATAGTAGGCAAAGTCTCACTAGTCAGAATTTGGTTCTTAAACCCACAGAGGTCAATATCTAAACCAGAAAGTAGGAAGACAATCATGAAGTCCTCCCATTGATGCTTCTGTTGCTGTAAGTCAGTAGTAAAAGAACGATACTACAATAACTGATCCCAGAGACTTTTGAGCTTACTGTAATATTCAGACAAAGGTTTCTCAGCCTGTTTGGTTGCAAAAATCTGCTCATAGAGCTCATAAACACGGGATACATTGCTCTGATTTGAAAAAGAATCTGCAAGAGAATCCCAAAAATTTGGTTAGAAGTATCACAGAACTCCACTGTAGTAGCAATATGAGGCTCCAAACTATGCCACAGCCAGTCTATAACAATAGAATTAATCGTTTTCCAACTAGAACGGGTAGGATCCCCTTTGGGTGGAGAAGGATCAGTGATATACTTCAACCGTCGTTTGCCTTTGAGAAAAATCTTAAAGGCATATGCCCAAGCAAAATAGTTAACACCATTAAGGTATTTAGAAGTGACACAACGCGGCAAGTCATCATCTTTGAGAACACTAAGTGTTTTCTCGGCCATAGCAACTTAAGATGCAAGTGTAATCAACTCAGAAATTAACCGGTGAGAGCTAAAGAACGAGAGATCAACCAAAAAGACACACCAGTAATTCCAAGCATGTTGCAAACACCAAGAGATGAGAACTGGACCAGGAACCAATGCAGCACTAAAACAAACAGTGAGTCGCGAACCCTCAAACAGCAAAGAAACCCTCCAAAATCATCAAACCAGCCCAGATTTGGCAAGAATCATGAGTTTCGGCGCCTGTTGAGGGGATTCGGAGCATCAGAAAGCAAAACCAACAAGAGCCGAAGAAAACCGCACACTGGCGAGCCACGAACAGTCGGCGCCAAGCTTCAAATCGACCAAAATCACCAAACAACCATAGATCTAACATGAGAAGAGATAGTCGGCACCCATAGAACAAATCGCAACCACCAAGAACCAAAAACAAAGCCGCAAAGCCCAGATCGAAAACCCTAGGGGCCGAAACTTGCGAAAACATTGAAAAATCATGAAATATACGAATCTTCTCCAAAAAATAAGGAAAAAACCATCACAAGGATCAGTGGTCTAAGGTGAATCGAACCAGAGAAGCGGCGTTTGTCGTCGTCCGTACAATCGCTGACGTCATGCTGACGTCATCGTATGGACTATGACGTCAACGCGTGGTTTTTGCTGCGCGACAAGGGCTGAAACTTTACAATACTTCTAAGATTAGATCGAAGACGCTCTGATACCAAGTTGAATAATAGAAAATGGATTTAGGGTTTTAAGAAGAAAGAATGAGAGATATAAAAGAAGAAAAGAAATGAAAAAAAAAAAGAGTTTAGGGAGGTTAGTCAGCCTCCTTTACTCGCACATCATTTATATATTATTAAGTCAAAGATAAGTACAAGAATCCTATTAAAGAAATAAAGTAAAAAAGAAAAAAAATAAACTCTCAGCAATCACAAAACATTTTCATAAAACGAGAAAATGTGATGCCGAAATCCTTAAGAAAAGAACGAACCCATAACATTTTAGAAGCAATATGAGCCATAACATGATACCCTGCTTCAACAATGAAACGAGCAACAACATTCTGTTTCTTACTACGCTAAATGACAACAAAATTACCACCAACAAAAGTACAATTGATAAGGTGGACGGACCACCTATCAAAGCAACTGTCAGCCGAATCAGCATCACTTAAGTCAATCACAGACAAATGATCAGAAGGACGATATATGACCTAGGGAACGTTTCAAGTAGCGAAGAATACGACAAACAGTATCAAAGTGTGGCTAACGAGGAGCATACATAAACTAGCTAACAACACCAACATATTTGATATCAAGATGAGTAACCATAAGATAAATTAACTTCCCAACAAGCCGCTGATAACGATCAACATTTAGAAATGGTTCTCCTTATTCAGCATCGAGCTCAACAATAGAATCCAAAGGTGTATCAATTGGATGAGCCCCAAGCAACCCAATCTCAGATAGAAGATCAAGGATATACTTACGTTGGGATAAAGAGATCCCTTAGGAGGAACAGGTAACCTCAATTCCAAGAAAGTAAGGTAGAACGCCTAAGTCCTTAGTATAAAAAAAACAAACCAAATGTCGTTTTAATGCAACTATATCAGTAGAGTCATTACCACAAATAATGATATCATCAACATAAACAATCAGCACAATACTATCAACAGAAGAATGGTGAACACAGATCGAACAATCAGATATAGAATGCCGAAAACCATAAGCAATGACAACTAAGCTGAAGCGATTAAACCAAGCACGAGAAGATTGCTTCATATATAGAGCCTTACACTAGCGACAAACAAGGTGCTCACTGTCAAGCATAATATAGTTAGGGGGCTAATCCATATAGACCTCCTCCTGAAGATCGCCGTGAAAAAAAACATTCTTCATGTCAAGCTGATATAACGGTCAAAAACGACTAACAGCAATAGATAAAAGAATTCGAACAAAGTTAAAGCAAGCCACTGGAGAAAAAGTCTCCAATAATCAACTTATAGATCTGAACATAACCCTTAGCAACCAAGCGCACCTTAAGACGCTCAACAGAACCATCGAGAAGGTACTTTACTGTATAAACCCAACGACATCCCACTGCTTGCTTCTCAGGTGGGAGAGTGGTAAGCTCCCAAATTTGATTCTTATAAAGGGCATGCATTTCTTCATCCATAGCAAGTTTCCTACCAAACAAGGACGCACCATGCTTGTAAGACGACAAAGTAGAAGTAATGGAATGAAAACAAGAGGACAAACGAGCATAAGACACAAAGTGAGCAATAGGATGTTGGGTGCATGCACGTTTACCTTGACACAAGGCAATTGGTAAGTCATCAGAAATAGAAGCGGAGGAGATAGGAACCTCTACAAAAAAAAGATGAAGAATTTGGGCCATACGAGACGATAGGCCTATCTTGAGATGGCTGATAAACCTGTAGAGGTGGGTTAGAGGGGCAAGAGGGTGACATAGGGAGCCGTAGAAGAAGAGTAAGAGGGGAAAAACTCCCCCCCCCCCTCATGACAACTGATGAGATCAGAAAAAAGTCAATTACCTAAGGAAGTGAAGAAGGGAATGGACTCAAAGAATGTCACATCAGCACTTATAAAGTAGTAGCGAGACTCCGAATGATAATGCCGATATCCTTTTTGATTACGACAGTATCCAAGAATGACAAGCTTACGGGCCCGATGGAATAACTTATCAATACTTGGATAAAAAATATGCACAAAGGCCCAAGAATGACACACTTACAAGCGATAAAAAATATGCACAAAGGCCCAAGAATGACAAACTTACTAGCTCGAGTGGATAACTTATCATTACTTGGATAAAAAATATATGCACAAAGGCAGTACAACCAAAAACACGAAGAGTGAGCGAGAAAGGTGGGAGAGTTAGGATATAACAATGAAAAAGAAAACTGGCGATCGAGAACAACGGAAGCCATGCGATTAATTAGATAACAAGCAGTAAGGGCAGTATCGATCAAAAAGTGTTTGGGACTTGGGCATGAAACAATGAGGTACGAGCAACATCCAACAAATGACGGTGCTTTCATTCAACAATGCCATTTTGTTGAAATGTGTGAGCAAAAGTCGTCCGATAAATAATACTATGATTGACACAAAAGGAATCAGCAGCAGACTGTATATATTCTAACGTATTATTAGATTGAATAACTTTAATGCACTTGCCAAACTGAGTAAAAATATCATTATAGAATGTAGAAAGAACATAAGGTAATTCAGACCAGTGTTTCAACAAAAAAATCCAAGTCATACGAGAGTAGTCATTAACAAATATAACAAAATAAGAATACCCATTAGTACTTGGAGTTCGTGAAAGACCCCAGATGTTCGTATGAACAACATCAAAGGACTTCGAATGACGATGATAACTACGACTAGAAAAAGAATTACGATGATACTTGCCTAACTAATACGTTTCACACTCAAAACTAGACACACGAGATAAGTTAGGAATGGCCAACTTAAGTTTAGCCACAAAAGGATGACCTAAGCAAAAATACTACTGAAGAGGTAAAACTGTAGCACTCAAGGCTAATGAAGTATGGAAAGGATAACCAGAATCAACCTCGAGATAATAGAGCTTGTTCTTCTCATACCCCAAAATAATCACCTTCTTGGTACTGAGGTCCCGAAAGATATAAGAAATAGGAAAAAAAGTTACGGAGCAATGTAATAATTTAGTAAATTGACTAACCAAAAGCAAGTTAAAGAAAAAATCGAGGATATAAAAACTACAAAGTAAGGCAAAAGAAGGAGAGGGATGAAGAACACATTGCCCATGAACAAGTTGAGATGAGCCATCAGCTATGACTATATGATGATTAATAGCAATCAAATTAGAGAAAAGAGATGAATTACCAGACATGTGAGAACTAGCGCCTGGATAAATGACCCAAGATGGAGAGGTAAGAGCTGCACATGGAATATTACTTGAATTAGCTAAAGTTAGCTAAAGTAGCAGTAGAAGAGAGACAAAATATCACTCAATGTCCGAACAATCTCACTAGGCTGAAGATGGAGAGCATCATGAGAACCAGAAGAAATCTCTACTTCAGCTATATTAAATCAAGTACGAGAAAAGACGTCAAATCCAAAAATACCGCCAAACAAGAACAAGTCACGAAACCAGATCTGATCAGAACAACTCAACAGAGCAAATCGAACCATGGAAGGAAGAAGCACAAGAAGTGACTGTCTAAAACCAATAGAAAACCAAATTGAACCATACAAGAGCCAAAAACAACCAGAACACGCAGCCGCAAGAAAGAAAGGCCAAAACCCTAGAAGTCAACCAAACCAAACACAAGCTCAATCGAAAACAACGAACCACCTCAAATCATAAGGAAGAAGAGCCAAGGCAAGTCGCCAAGCACTGAAGAACAGATCTGAGGTGAAAAAAAAGCAGTTCAGCAACCAAACCCTAGGCACCGAACCTATTGAAGCTCGAATATTCTCTGATGGTGTTCAAACAACAAATTAATGCTCAAGAAAACTTGTAGAGGTAATTTCAATACCCATGGAAGAGATCTCCACACTCAAAAAACCTAAGGTTCTGAAAACCGAAAATCATTCAAAAAATCGAAAAACCTATCAGATGGCTTCGAATAATTCCACAAAAATCACCATAATCTCAGAGAGTCCCGACGAATCGATCGGAGTAAGCAGCAACTACATTGGTCCGTACAGATGATGACGTCATCGTACGGTGACTAGCGTCAGCCCTTCTCATTTGTCCAAATCGAGTCTCAGATGTTCTCGGCGTGTCCTAGAGTTGGATCAGAATGCTCTGATACCAAGTTAAATCGTAAAGTAGCAATTTATGATTAAAGGAGAAGAAAAAGATGAAGAGAGAAAGGCATAGAAGTATTATTAGGAGAAAATAATGAGACTTCATTTAACCTCTACACCACACCAGTATTTATATAAGAGACACCAAATTAATTACAAACCAACCCTAACAAACATAAGTAATTATTTAACAGTAAAATTACTGAAAGTTTTTTAAAATTGTTAACCATTTTTTTGGAAACAAAAAGGGTTTTCAAACATGTTATTGTTTCCAGTTTTCAGATTTTTGAAACCAAAAGTAGAAAGGAGAAAACCAAAACAAAATCACTAACAACAAGCTTCTTCCAGAAAGAATGTCGCAAATACCAGAAGCAACTAGGCTAAAACCATTTCACAAAATCATCTTGCGAAATTCTTATATGAAATGAGTATATCGTTACTAGTTTTAATATCGGAAATTCTCACACCTTGGTTAAATCCTATGCCCATAAGAAACAAAGTGAAACAAACCAACAAACAATTCCTACGGAAAACTTACCGGAAGCAACTAAAATATGCTAAATGCAAATAAATCAGCCTCTTTTCTTCCAGCCTCTTTTCTTACAAGCATCAGCAGCACTACTGTCTTTTGTCAAAGGAACAACATACACAATTTTCTAATAACATAAATTGAGGAGAATTTTCTTATAACATCTTTAAAAATGACACAATCATCTTGAGAGAGCATAAAGATATCAATATTTGAGCTTTTTCCAAGAAACTATTGGAATTTATCCAATGAAGAATTTATAAAGTTAAACACAATAGACAATACACCAAAATGAGTTTCACTTAAACATCAAATGTCATGAAAGCAAGACAAGGAACCCACCACCATGATCAATCCGTAACAAAATAAAATAATAATCATCTGAATTTACCTTCCTGAAGGTTGCTCATTTGGATGCAGATTGCAGGAGAATTGGCACTGCGTTTCACTATTCTTACAATGCAAAGATGTCCCCATTGAGAAATTAGAGAAACTGCAGCACTTGTTCAGACCTAGAATGGCATAGAATTATCGTAAAAATTATGTGGTACAACAGGACAACAATCAGAGGCAGAAAATATCTAATACGTTGACATCTTAGATGCAGAGGAGAATCCAGTGACCAGAGTTCAGATTATCATAATACATCTGGACCTTGGTCTCTGCTTTTGATCACTGACTCAGCTCTGTACCCATAAAGACCAGCTTTCTGCAAAGAGAAGATGGGAAAGAGCCAGCGGATAGCCACAAACTGTTACCAATCTCAAACCCCTCAACAGGCCACTTTATATTGCTTCTCCGGATCAACCGACTAAAAGCCTCCGTGACAATAATGAAAAGTAAAGGAGAAAGAGAATCCCGATTGGGTCTTATATTAGGAAGTCTAGGAGTGATATTATTTCCCAATCCAATTTATTCTGCCTTTCCATTGGGATTGGTTTTTGTTTGTATATCCTTATTTTATATTCTATCAAACTCCCATTTTGTAGTTGCTGCGCAGCTCCTTATTTATGTAAGAGCTATAAATGTTTTAATCATTTTTGCTGTCATGTTCATGAATGGTTCAGAATATTACAAAGACTTTCATCTTTGGACCGTTGGAGATGGAATTACTTCAATGGTTTGTACAAGTATTTTTGTTTCACTAATTACTACTATTCTAGATATGTCATGGTACGGGATTATTTGGGCAACAAGATCAAACTAGATTCTAGAACAAGATTTGATAAGTAATAGTCAACAAATTGGTGTTTATTTATCAACAGATTTTTTTCTTCCATTTGAGCTCATTTCAATAACTCTTTTAGTTGCTTTAATAGGTGAAATCGCCGTAGCTGGTCAGTAATCAATCTTTAGAACTAGGAATTCAAATCAAACTTTAATCTAGATTATCATATTAATTTCTCCTCCATTTGATTTGAATTCATGTTTCAAATAGAAATGTTTTTAGTTCAACCTCACTATATTCTTTTGTTCTTTACTTTGTTATATTTTAGTCAATGGAATCAATTGAATTGTTGTTCATATTGAAATGAATTGAGATTGATAACGAGTTGGTAATGATGCTCGAACATGTACTTGTTTTAAGAGCCTATTTAGTTTCTATTGGCATTTATGGATTTGTTACAAGTTCACACGGGATAAGGTAATCATGAAACTTTGACCAATGTACCTTACAGCTTGCAATGTTTGTTGACCGTAGTTCATGAACCCAGTTACCATAGGGAACATATAGTAAAGGAGAAAAAAAATTCCCCTACCTCATCACTATGTAAGTCTTGGAAAAAAAAAACTGTTGCAAACCCGTACTCGATGGATGCCCTCCAACTCTCACCAAAGCCCATCCTCTGCAAGTGATAAAAAAATGAAC
Organism: Heliamphora pulchella; assembly: GCA_032270985.1. Classification (NCBI taxonomy): domain Eukaryota; kingdom Viridiplantae; phylum Streptophyta; class Magnoliopsida; order Ericales; family Sarraceniaceae; genus Heliamphora; species Heliamphora pulchella. The sequence continues at coordinate 7,754,049 of JAULJZ010000011.1, read as the reverse complement.
TCCCAATTCACACGATTGTAAGCCTCCATGACAATAATAAAAAGTAAATGAGAAAGGGAATCCCCATCCTCAGCACTAAGTCGGGGGGGGGGGGGGGGGGGGGGGGGGGTGGGAG
>JAULJZ010000011.1:7718972-7732981 GCA_032270985.1 Heliamphora pulchella | reverse complement strand
CCGCAGTAAAGATACCAACCACACTCAATCAAAAGTTTCCCTGCATTTTTCTCCTGTTCAGGGGCTTTCTTGTGAACCTTCGAGAGAAATCACTCCCGCTGCAGTGAATAAGAAAAAAAAAATATGAACTTTCAGAAGAGTGAATATCCAACAACAAAAAATGGGAACTACGAACTTCAAGGAAGAAAAGCTCTATTGAGAACATGATGTTACCCTGAAACACCGTACCCTCTCCCAAACCAAGAAAGAAAGGGGAAAAAAAAGCAGATAAGAGAAGATTTCAAAGCGACTGGAATTCAAAAGGTGTCGACGAACATATGATCGTATCCAAAAGCTATATGCCCCTATGTAATAATATAAATAAGCTTCTACCTTCTCTACAAAACAAATGGATTCACTCTCCCCACCAACTCAGAAAAAAGTTCAATCCACATCATCAAACATAAAGGTACCACAGTTCAAGCTTTTCCTTTTTTGGTGGGTAAATAATTCATTAGAAGCAAAGAACAAAATGAACAGTGACCCAAGGGCATACCCCTATCACAAGCACCCATGCCGCTCATTACATCGTTACAAGCGGCAAAATGACACAATCCAAGCTTTTCTTCTCTCTCTAATCAAATCTAGTTCCCTTCCAACTATCAAACACATCAACCACTGAGCTTGGCATCACCCAGTATATCAACAAAAGAAGTCAGCCTAAGCACTCCACAATGGATGAACAAGAGATATGTTGAAGTTCTGACCTCCTTGCACATATGACACCAATTAGAGATGAAACACAGGCTTTTAACCAAGTTAACATCGCAACAAGTACCAACCATAAAAAGGTCACCAGGGATGGGTTTTTTAGCTTCTAAATTAAATACCTTTATGATGGAAGCACACATCAGAACAGCTGGCTCAACACCCTGTAATAGGACGCAAATTTCTCTCATCTTCAACCATCCACCAACTATGATCCTTCTCTCCCCTAATTACAACTTCCAAAAGTTCAAAAACCGCCCCATTCTCATGATCATGTAACATTTCCACATAAGCAAACATCTCAAACCACCGCCTAAGCTTCAAATCTGAAACAATCAGCCATTGGAACATTTCATCCAGAACAAATTGTAAAAGGTAAAGGAAAAGCTTCGTAAAGGAGCCTCCCATAACAAACATGCCAGAATCTGATACAACTGTCATGCCCCACTGAGCCAATGCGTGTGCTGAACAAAATTGTCCCACCCTTGCCTAATATCTTTTCTGGCAAATTTTTCTCATTTCTATTTTCATCCACTTAGTGCAACTTGGATTAACACTCCATTTTTAGCCCCTCACACTCCTCTCGTTAGAGGCTAAAAGTCAAAAAATTGGAGTGTGAGAAGTTTAAAGCCAAGTGTGAAAATCACTTCCCTTCTTAATAGTTTTAACCAATATTATGTGGACTTGAGTACCAGTATAAGAAGTATAAGCTGTAGGGATGTATCTTAGTATTGAATTCATCTCATTATCATACCCAAGGATACCGGAACATGGCTCTATTCATAGTTTTTATATACTTTTTTATTTTTTTTCTTTTAGGTAAAATGGGCTTTTCAAACTAATATGAAGTTTTTAAAGAAAGATATGTGCCTGTTTGAGATGTCTAAAAAGCTTGGCTTTTAAGAGGTTTAGTTTTTTCAAAAAAAAAAAAAAAGCAATAAAAAAAAGTTAAATTGTTTGGAATAATTTTTTGTAGTAGTTTTTTTGTTTTTTATTGAAATGTCTAAAATACCTTTACTTTTAACTTTTAAGTTGTAGTGTTTGGGATATTGGCACGGCTTTTTTCGTTTTTGTGAGTAGAGTTGACTTTTTTATGTAAGGGCATTATAGTAATTTTGTTTGAAAAAAAATTAAGGTGTTTAAGATATGTATTGATTTTTTTCTTTGAATTAAGATATGAAAAAAATGTTAACTTTTTTTAAAAATCAAATAGTGCAACTTAAAAGCCGGCTTTTTTGCAAAAAAGCCAGATTAAAAACTAGCCCAAACTGGCCCAGAGTGGAGCTTATGACTCATGCATAGTTTTATAGTAAACCTTACTACTTAAAATCTTAAACCCATTTCTTTCAGACACTATCCCACATACTTCACAAGTATAGGAGAGTCCATGTATCATAGGTCGAGCGTGTTCTTTATTACAAAAATTATAGGGCCATATCAGCTATTTTTAGGCCACATCTGGTATATCCTATGGTTTTGGGCCAACTTCAAGTTCAGTTGACGCTTGTTCAATAGGTTTAACAATATAGCTCATGGTTTCAAAACCAAATGTACTTTAATTACTCAAAATTCAATTGCATAATTCATTTTGCATTTATCTGCTTAGCATATTAATTTCTATAAACGCTGGGTACATTTTAAATAATGTATCCAAGTTAAATTAAAATTACAAAACCTATTATATTTATGCTCGTAGTTCCTTTAAACTAAGAGTGATACTAAACATATTGAAAAGTAAAAATAACTCAGTTATGATGCCCATAAGGAAAAAGGAAACTGGACATAGGGGAATTAATAAAAATGTATTTTCAAATCATGGTATCCTTATATCTCGTACAAAAAAGAAAAGGGAGTCAATCCTGATGTTTTTACAAAGGAAATTTAAGTATTTGTACATCAATTAGAATATATCATATGAACCATGTTATACATGTAATTTCACAAGAACAATCAGTTTCGATGAGTAAGAAAATGAATTTGGTATTTTCAATTAGTCAAAATATATTATGTAAGTTCAGTTCGGCATCCACTGCCATTGGTCACTGACTCACTGCAATAAAATATATTACAGTCAACTAAAATTAAAAGAGAATTGTCTTATATTTGATACCCCTAGTTGTGATGCAATTTATGTTCTGTTATTACCCCTTGGAGATTCTGTATCACATTCCATTTATGTTTATAGTGAAGTTTGAAATATTTGATTTTTTTAGAATTACTCGTGAACTGAACTCTAAAAGATTAAACTCGGAATTCTGAGAGGGAAAAAAAAATCAAATACCTGATTTCCAGAGAAAAAAATTGGAATCAGAGTTCACCAGATTTGTCAGCCTGAAAGGAAAGAGTGTTTAATTACATCCCACAGAAGTGCATATTCTGTGGTTGGCATATTCGTTCGTTTTGAAAGGTGCACAGGAGCCTGTTCAGCCTAGAGCTTTATGGAGTTATGGTATTTGTGGTAGTTGGGATGTTCTCCTATTCGATTCTGTTGTTCACAGGGACACTCTCCTTGTCAAGGGGGATGGTCTCCTAAGTGGTGTCAGCTAATTGAGTACTCTCCTAGTGGGGTCTACAGCTTGGGAAACTCTCCTTGTGGTATCTGTCTGACCCTTGGCTAGTCAGTTTCTGGCCCTTGAATATCAGGTGGAGGGTTCTCGTTAGAGGTACTGAAGAAATTAAATATCTGAATTTCTGGCCTGCAGAGATTACAGATGGGAGAACGCATAAGATCAAAATAGAATCATTTTGTATGTTTGGAGAGTATAACATAATGTAGAATCATGTGTAACGGATTGTAGATGCGCATAAAACTCATGATATTATGATCAAGTTTTGGATGTGTTAATGGCATGTTTGGTTTGGAATTGAGAATTATCAGGCGATTTATTTCAGACTTTCACTGCCATGTTTGATTAGCCATGGGCGGCAGGTTTCAAGATCCCATAAAGCTTGGGTTTCAGAATGTCATTTATTCTTCCTGCGGTATCCCCCCTCCCCCTTAAAAATATTCTCTTACAATTAACTTTTCCATTTCCATCCAAAGTTTCCAACAAACAAAGAAGTCTTAAGGAAATTTCAAACTAGATGCATGGTACCGGGGTTTGAAGAATCTAATTATGCCTCATTCTATTAGTTGTATAGAGGTTCATTTTTTGGCTAATAGCCATCACCACAGGGATTAGATTCAAGAATTTGCAGAAGCATCACTCAGCATAGATGATATAGCATACCCTTTATTTTCTGTTTCAAATAATATTACGGAGTTCCTATCATGTCAAATAACCACTTATGCCTGCAGTTTTAATCATGTAACATGGGTAGTTTGAAAAAATAAATAACACCAAAAGGAAGTAGAGATTTTTTGCAAGAATCAAAGGAAACCACAGGAACTTCTGTTCATCCACACTGTGCATATTTAACAAAAGAAAGAAGAAGATTACCCTTTGACGTTTGGAGCTCGGCGGGGATGGTGGCTTGCCACATTGACGCGGAAAGGCTCTTCTGTCAGAGTTCTCCTCAACCTATGCATACATGCAGTGATCAATTAGAAAGCCCTAAATAGCAGACAATTGATTCTCCAAGATGAAAAAGAATATCCTATTTGATCTTTAACAATGGGGAAAACCTGATGGTAAAACAAACTTACTTGTGTCGAGGATGCACTATCCACAATTTCACTTCCTCCCTCCGGCGATGTAGTACTAGATTCTCTTGCTGTGTTTTCAGATATAACAGGCATGATCTGACGGAGTAAATTAGACAAGAAAAGTCCGTCGTCACCTACTCCCGAAGCATTCTCTTGGGTAGAGACAGTTCCCTGACGTGTTCCCCCATGACCAGCAGCAGAACTTGTATTAATTCCCTGAAAGTTGATGTCACCAACATGGATCTGCTCTTCTGGAAATATAGACCTCAGCAACTGATCAAGTCCACCGTGAATCTGTGTAGGATATCCTTGACCATTTTCTGTTGCATCACCTGAAGTAGTGTGGGCTGAAATACAAAAAGCTTCACATGTTTAACATTTTACTTCTTATTCCCCTTTTCAATTTGTAATCGAACACAGATTGATTAAAAGAGTAGATAAATTCTGATGGAATTACAGACAGATAATGATTTACTCTATTTATATGCATGCACAAGTGCTAGCATGAATGCACAAGGGCAGGGGTGGTGTTCTGTTTCTCATAAACACAAATCAGAGCCCTTGGCTCCCAAGAAATGGAACTACATAAAAACAAACCAATGAAGCAATAATTGTGAAGCAATATTCAAAACGAACCATAAATTTATTGAAATGTTTTTGTTTGCAAAACAAAGCAGGTTCTGAAAGACACTTCTTAAACTAACTAGCATATAAAAAGAAAAGCCCTTCAAGAGTAACACAACCAACCACCAATCAGCGGTCTTGACATCCTACCATGTTTTCCTACCTAAAGAAAGTCCTCTGTACTAAGCCATATAATATAAAGAAATTCGAGAAGCTATAGTAAATACAGAGTTACCATCTGCACCAGGAAGTCCAATGTCTTGTTGTGGTGCTGCAGAATCAGGGTTAGGCTGTTGCCCAGACTCAAAACCAACAGACCGACGCTCATCAGATACTTGAGAGCCGCTTAGATTATTCAAATTTCCAGATGCTACATGTTGAACTCTTGCAAGAACTGGATATAATAACCCCATTGAACCACGAGATGAATCAGAAGGGGGGCGTCTGACAGAAGCAGGTACTGCTGCAACTACAGTCCTAATAGGAACCACCCGCACTTCAGATTCCCTGGTGGAAGATGGACTTCCAGAGGGTCCCACAGCAGCTTGATGAATGGAACTTTCAGTACCAGAAGTTGAAGGATTGCTTTGCACTGGAGATTGCTGCACACTACCTGGTTCCCTTTGGCTGACAGTGGGTGAGGGAATCAATGGACCTAACAGTAACATTAACATCAATAAGGAGTTACAGACAACCAGCGTGAACTGCTTCCCATTTAATAATCAAACATAAGGGAAAACCATTATTAACAAATCAAAATGAAATAAAAAATGTGTGCTTTTTACTTGATACACTCAAAAAGATTGAAATATTTTAAAGAGCATCCGGAAAATCTAAGACCACCAATAAGTATAGAACCTGTGCGTATCCTGATGTCAATGTTTCTCGGAAGGAAACCAGAACCAAGAGAACCTCCTGACAGTCCAGAACCAGGTTGTACAGTTGCAACGGGAATCGCCCCAAAACTTGCCCCAGGTTGGAAAGGAAGTGGCTGCTCAATGTTTGGATTGAAGTGATGAAAGAGAGATGAAGAGGGGGGCTTGTTAATTCCACCTACAAAAGTATTTATTTCAACAAATGTCGAGCATATTTACCTGAACCATTATAGGATTAGGACCAGATGTGGATATAAACACAGCAGGACCAGCATTAACCACAGCATCAGCCTGAAGAAGAAACAAGTCATGCTCACAAGAACAGTATCACTTTAAGTATCTAAGAATTTTGATAAAGTCCTCTCCAAACCACACAGTAGTACAAACACGTGGCATAACCGTGCAGAGTCAATATTAAATGTCATGTAAAAACATGGAACAAAAATAAACACACCGGTGTTTGGCCCATTCTCAGTGTCATGGTTGTGCGGCCTAGCTCAAGCAGCAAAGCACCTAAGTTTTGCAAAAGAGCTCCAGATCTCATAGCATTAGATTGAATGCTAATCCTTGCCAAAGGATCGGATACATTTGCTTGATCCTCTAGTTGTCTTGTAAGTTGCTGCAAATACAAAATAGAATAATGCCAAAAGTTTGTTAATATGCTAGATAAAAAAAAACAAAAACAAAAAAAAACAACTAAAGGGGGAGGGGAAAGGACTCAGGTGAAAACCCAAATCCAACAAATTGAGTCCATTTTGTAATAGCTAATAATTTTGTGGCCCAAAAAATTATCCTCTAATAATTTTATTGACTATAACTTTCCAAAACTTGCCAACAAACATATCAGTTTTAGCCAGATAAGTAGGAAATGCATGTTTTTAAGGTAACAACTACCAAGTCTAACGTAAGTTTGAGCGATTGTACAAAATACTACACATATCCTATATTTTTTCACAATTTCCTCCGTTACGATTCTCCAAACTATTTCTTCTTTTTTTTTTTCTCCTGAATCTAAATACTGCCACTCTTGTTCATATTAATACATGCATTTTGTTCTCAATCCTGGTAATTTTTTTTCAAAACCTGTCTATATATTGACATCCGAATTGGTCAAACAGAAACAAAAGCACTTTGTTAAATTACATCTCACCAAAGGAAATCGAAAAAGATGTTAAGCCCAGTGCTTACAGAGAGGGAATCTGCTGCTTGGTCACTGAGTATTTGTCTTGCAGACAGCATCACTTCTGCCAAGGCTGCTGGTGTTGGGAGCCCTCCCCGTACAGCAGCTGAATGTGTGGCAGCATCATATTCTTGTCCGACACTCCCACGAGTGCCAACAGCTTGAGAATTATTGCTCTGGCCTCTGACTGCCAACTCCAAACATTTCGGCGTAAGTATTTGAAAAAGCAAAAACACAGCCGGCATGCTAACGAACGAAAAGAATCCTACCATTTGCTCTAAATTCATGCCTCATGCGAGTCAAATACTGGGACAAAGTTGTCAAAGAATCAGGAATAACCTACAAAAACCAAGGTGACCAAGTGAATCTGTTCAGGCACACACAGAGAGAGAGAAGAGAACTTTTTGAAAGCGAAGATACTTGCCTAAGATAATGATTGAAATAAGAAGCATTGTTATACATACAAGAAAAGAACCAAAAGACCCACTCAAAACTTACGGGCGGCTGCAAATGTTCCAAAGGAACAGAAGTTGGAAATGGAGAAGCAACACTCTGCGGATTAGATTGACCCCTTGAGGCAGCTTGATCAGTTTGCTGTCCACTAGAATTTCTTAAGCCACCAACAAGCGTTCTTGAAAGTGTTTCTGGAGCCACTTCCTAGAAATCAAAATAATAACAATGTGAATAAACGGACAGATATACCTGTTTATGAGCTCACAATTCCTCACAAGTAATGAACCAAATCGCTTAAGAGTCTACGTCTTGCTTAATGTCATATAAAGAAGCAATGCTTAATAACATATCATTTCATTAGCCTGAATTGTGGGCCTATGGCCCAAAACCAAATCAAAATGGAGCCCCCATCAAAATAATTTCATTTGTACATACAACTAGCCACGACCATCAAAATATCATCACTTAACTTAATTACTACATTCCATCAACTGTTCAAAAGGGAAAAAATAACTTGGGGAGAGAGAGAGAGAGAGAGAGAGAGAGGATGTTGTCCACCAATAGGTTAAAAGAAATAAACCTCACAAACAAATCTAGTTGGAGATTCACTATGTCAAGAAGTAGAAGAAAAAATGCATTCATTTCATGTACAAGCTGCCCATATGAGGATTTTTGTCATCGTTAGAAACTTACCCTGAGATCAGCCCCTTCATTGCCACTTCCAATATTTGTGATTCCAAAAGAACCAAGAATGGCTGAGACAATCTATTGTGTATGTGAGAGAGGAAAACAGAAACATTACAAGTAGTTAGTGCCCTTTAGGAATAAACCATAAGAATGCATGATAGATCATATGCTTACCCGACCAAAATCTGGAAGAACTCCATCACCTTGGTCAGATATATTGAAGGTTCCAACAACCACACTAGGACTTGCTTGATTGCCTTGACGGCCAGCACTCGATGCTGGATCAGAGGCTACAAAACGATGATACTTGTGAAAATTAACTGTTACAGACTCGAGCTACTCTCTTATAAAAGAGAGAATGAACAGAAAAACTGAAATGAAATATAGGACAACATAACCACTCATTTAAGTTCAAAAAGAGTGAGACAAGCATTTAAGTACACTCAAAAGGTTGCCTACAATGGAAATAAAAGAATATAGTAGTGACAACAAGTCCCAATGTAAGACATTAGGACATTATTTCAGATCCAGCTCCTTTGTTAGTTTATTTTTGAATTTTGATAATCATCAAAAAAATCCAATTGGGTCGCCTGCTTATCTGAAAAAACAATTGGATGGCCTAGTTAGCGATCAATAAACTGCAATATGCACCCTAAGATCTACCAGATATTAGGGTGCATATTGCAGCTGATTGATCACTCCACACACTCAAAGTACTCCAGCTTCTGATGCTTGTTCTTAAGGTAAATCTCAGCCTATAGTAAGTTTCTAAGCTCTTCTGCAACTTATTTGGAAAATTTAAAATTTATTTAACTTGGCTAAAAGCTACATAAAAAAATAAAATCTGAAGAAAAGAAAATACAAGTCTAAAATAGATTAAAGGGACATGTAGGATGATTTATTTCCCCATCTGATTACACCCTTGAATGCTACCAACTGGGGTGTCCAAACACTCATGTGACTCAACCATTAGATCACAAATTGGACAGCTTATTGATAATGCTTCTTCTGCATAACTTGCGGGCCTCATCAGGGATAGAAGATAAGAAATCACACATGCTTACACACTTGCATTAAATAAGATATTGTACAGCCTAAAAATCCAATAAAATTAATTGGTGCATATAAGGCGGGTGAGTTCTTTTACAAGTACAAAAAGAACTTGCAAGGTGGAAAACTACAGCCATTCTATACAGAAAAAATAGAATAACAAATACAAAATATGGTGGTCCTCATTAATAGTTGGGCTCGGCGTCTTATAACCTCCTGGCTTTCATTAATTTATGTAATTTCTCAGCTGCATATCGTAATTCATGAATTATAAAGGTTTGCCTATAAACACTCCTCACAAATAAATGTGTCATAGCACGTCCTAGTACAAATATTAATTGTTTGAACTACTCACTGACATAATTGTCAGTGTTTAATAGGTCATAACAATAGATTCTCTTGTAAGTCATCCCGCTAATCAACTTGTTCATTTAAGAACAAGTTCTAACCACTTGTCTTCAGACAACATGCTTGAAGAAAATTGGAGAAACAAAAGAACACCCCTTCAACTATGTGTCTATTATCCGTTTTTAGCTCATCTCCAAACTATTTTACCCAAAGAACACACATGCTTGAGACTCATAACCAGTAGCATATTACACCCGTCTTTTAGTCGGATGTTACTAAAATTAAAGAAATTTGAGCACGTACAAATCACATTGAGACTTGAAAAAATGACCACTTTACCCTTGTTTTAACTCATTAAAAATCATTGGCCAAACAAGCGCTTAGACTAATCTCCTCCTCTTTCTAGGATCCCTCTCTCTAATGGTCAAAACATAAGAATAATGTGGAACTATACCTATTAATCCCGCGACCTTTAGACTTTAAAATTTTAGGAATTTTGTGTTAAATGAATGCTATTTATGATGTACGGGTTGACCGAAAAATGTTTTTTTGGTTAGGTGGCGTATGGTTTATTTTATAATTTTTACGGAATGTAGTTGTTACGTGAATGATAAATTGGTGTTTATGTTATGAAATATATGGTTTCTTAATTTTAATTAGTGCTATTCACATTTTTTTTTCATTACCTTTAAATAGAAATATATAAACATCTTTTTCAATGTGTCTTAGCATGTTGTATTTGCCATTTTTTGAAAAGCTACACATGTCTACGTGTTTGTGTCATGTTTCATGTCTATATCCGCACCACCTTTTTTATAAGTAAAGCAATGGCATTAAAAACGCCAAAAGGGAAGAGAAAGTACATACGGGATATACGAAACCAAATGCAAAAACCTATATAACTGCAATACAACCGTGATACTCAAATCCCCCAAAAACTTAGAAAAAGAGTACAGCCACCATGGAGCCAGCAAAAGAGGGTCTAAAGCACCACCCCTTTAAAAAAGGAAGGGGTGCACAACACCCTCAAAGGATCTACAATTCCTCTCTTGCCAAATGCACCACATGGTACAAAAAATCAGCATGCTCCACGCTTTCCTCTTACTCTTCCTGAGACATCCTCTATGCTAGCACACAAAAAGCTCATACACCGATATGGGAATAACCAAGATAACCCCAAAGCACACAATGGCAGATGATTGATGATTCCTCCACCAATTTGTACATGTAACACTGATCAACCACAACATTACCCCTCCCTTAAGTTATAAATAATGAGAATAACTCCCCTACTACTTAGATCAAAACTAAATATTTTTCTCTCCCTCATGCAACAGGTATGTCATAATGCGGCAGTGTACAATGGTGATGTGCCATGTGGTTGTTCCACAGCAGTTTTGGTGGTGTGATCTATAGTGGAAATATAGTAGCATGGTGAAGCAATAGTGGTTTGGTTAGGAACACGATGAATTAAGTTTTTTATGTGTAATTTTGCTCCCCATTTGCGTTGAAACTCCTAGCTCCTAACATAGATCATAACCAATGACCAATTTCAATCTGGATTTAACAAAAAATTATAAAGGTTTTGATTGCATGTTAATGATGGTATTCAAAATCGCAACTATAAGAGGTTTTGTCCATGATTTATGGTTGTATATATTGCCTCAATATCTTTTTCAGTACTTGGGAACGGATCCCCAATTAGCTTTTTTCAGACTTCAGGAGGATTGAGGTAGGGGGATCCTCTCTCTCCTCGCTTATTTACTGTAGTTACGGGGGTGTCCTGTCGTCTGATCCGTTGTGGTGAGCCGAGTGGTTTTGCTTCGGGGCATTCAGGTCGGTCTCAAGAATGACACCCCATTGTCCATCACTCATTTTCTTTATGCTGATGACGTATCGATTTTGTGGGCGTTGAGCCTACACAGTTGGGGTGTATCTTCATTGCGTTCTCCTCTGTTTTGAAGTGGTGTCACGCCTCAAAGCGAGGTTTATGGCTAAGTCAAAGATAATTCAAGTTGGGAATGTTCCGAAAGTAGAGAGACTGATAGAGTGATAGGTAATGTCAGAGTGTAGTAATGGTGCCCATTGGCATGCCATTAGGTGCTTTGTTCAAGGCAATTCTAGTATCGAATGGGGTGCTTGAGAGAGATTAATTGCGTGGAAGTGTCAGTATTTATCCAAATGGTGGAGTTAGGAATACTCTCACTAGTTTCCCGACCTACTTTATGTATGTTCATACTATCCCAAGCTCAATGACGAGAAAGTTAGAGAAGCTGCAAAGAGATTTTTTGTGAGGTGATTTAGTTGATGACTTCAAGTACCACTTGATGGATTGGAATAAAGTCTACATACCTTTTAAGGACGAAGGCCTCGATATTAGGAGGTTGATTCCTTTTAACAAAGCCCATTTAGGGAAGTGGCTGTGGAGATACGTTGTTAAGAGGAATGGTTAGTGGACAAAGCTTATTCAAAGGAAGTACGGATCTCTAAAAGGTGATTAGGGTATCCTTCAAGTATCTAGCTCTTATGAATGGTGCTTATGGAAGGGTATTAGCAAAATCTAGAAAGAGTTCTCGAAATATATCTTTTTCGAGATAGGGAGCAGAATCGAGTTAGTTTTTGGTCAAATGTCTGGTGCGGTGATGTAGCTCTTCGTATGGTGTTTCCTGATATCTTTGCCTTGGTTGGGGACATGGATGCTCTTGTGGTGGATTGCTTTCAAAGGAACTTGAACCTTTGTAAGTTTGTTTGTGAGATATTGAATTGCAGAATGTATAGAACTGGGAGTTAGCACAGCTGCCTTCTCTTCTAGAGCTTTTATACGACCATAGATGTGAGGAACAAGGGTTGGATCAAGTTAAGTGGAGAGATTGCAGCGGAAGCTTTACAGTCAAATCTTTTTATAGGTGCTTCATGGGGAGATAGAGAGTATCTTTTCCTCAAAGGAGCGCGTGAAAGGTGGGAGCTATCTCAAAGGTGACTCTTCTGGGTGGTTATCTGTACACGGGAATATTCTCACTACTGATAATCTTATCCGAAGGGAGCATGTGTTAGCTAACTGGTGTTGCTTGTTCAAAAAATGAGAGATCATTGTGTTTTTTCGAGAGAGCTGTGAGGTTTGTTTTGTTCCTTTTGGGGGAAGATTGGGTGTTTGACAATGAGGTGGTTGGAGTTCCAACAAGGTAGAGAAAAGAGAGAGTGCCAAAGACGAAAGGAAGGGCTTGGCAGTTGACTCCCATGCTTTTAATGTGATAGGTTTGGACGGGACATAATAGAAGATCTTTTGAGAGAATCAAGACCCTATTGTTCAAATTGAAATGTGTTCTTCTCACTAATTTATAGAGTTTGGTTATCCGAAAGAAGAACAAACACTGTTTTCAATACAGTAGATTTTATTGAGTTTTTTCCTCTAGTTTGACTCCATTTTGTAGAAGTTCATTATTTGAATCTCTTTTCGAAAGAGTTTTCTACACTAGTGATATTCTCTTAATGCCCTTTTTATACTATTCTCACTTACCAAAAAAACTTGCCAAAATGAATACAACGGCAAAAGTCATGTGATGGTGCTAATTTGGGTTTGTCACACATTTGGTTGTATATATGGGTAATGGTTTGTAGAGGGTTATAAAGATATGAGCAATGATTTGATACTAGGCAAATTCGACATATTCTTAACCCTTTTTTCTTATTTCTCTATTATACAAAAAATATCAAACTACATCTTTTAAGAATGTTTAAGATGAAATGAAACTTGCAATAAATTATTTATTGCTATTTGGTGATGCAAGCATAGTTTAATACGATATAGGATGGATCGCTTAATACTCAACAGTTCCACAACACTTTTTGAACCTTTCTTTTTTTATTAGCAATAATTATACAAAACACATTTTATAGAGATTTATTTTAAACTAAAAAGTTCCCATCCACTTTCTTCTTTTATTCTACCGCATTCTTGATTTTTGAATTTCAAAAAACAAGAATGCTTTTGTCGGGGATTATTCTACATGGAATCTTGATCTGAAATCTTGATCTTAGCTTTTGGTAACATTGGACTAAAGAGGGTTGTGCAAAATTGGGTGGTGAATTAGCTTTAGGGGTTTTCTTTGACCGCAGAGTTGGGGGAGGTGGAGTCAATCTTGGGAAGTTGAGAGAGGACCGTAATGGGAGGTTCTCATGCACTGATGCAAATCCTTTTTATGGGTTTTTGATGGGGAGTCGATGTGTGTGCTCGTGGAGGAGTGTGTGTTAGGTGAAAACTCCTTCGAATGTAGTTTTCTTTGGGTGGTCTTCTGTTCACGAGTAGATCCTTGTTAGTTTTATTATGATTATATTAGCTTTATTATTATTATTATTATTATTATCCGGTGTGGTTGGGCACACCATATCTTATTATGTG
>JAULJZ010000011.1:7704106-7718872 GCA_032270985.1 Heliamphora pulchella | reverse complement strand
GTTCCACGAGCGTACTAAACATATCGAGGTGGACTGCCCTTTTATTCGGCATGGGTATCAAAATGGTGTGATCGTGTTCGGTGCGGTTCGTATTGGAGAGCAGTTGGCGGATATCTTTACTAAATTTGTTCCAGATTCTCGGGTTCGATACATATGTAACAAGCTGGACATATTAGATATATATGCACCAGCTTGATGGGGGTGCTAGCTTTATTATTATTATTATTATTATTATTATTATCCGGTGTGGTTGAGCACACCATATCTTATTATGTGGTATCGTTATTCTATAAATAAACCGTTGTGTGCTCTATTGGGGTTAACGCCTTCATTTAGCCTAATACTATTCTATTAACAATCCTCACTATAAATAATCGTATACAAAGCGTGCCATTATTTACCTCTAGGCCAACCTATACCCTTATTACTGAATTTTGTTTCACTTTACAATAGTCTTATTCAGAACTGAAACATGTGTACTTTTAATTCCATTCGGGGAGTGTCTTAAACAACGTTTCCATCAAATACTTGCATAAGATGAAAGTTCCTCCATTATGTTATTTCAGGGCATATATCCCTAATTGTTTTCGAAATCCAAACATCCTTCACTAATGACCTTTCTGTTACAATAGCTCATTCAGTCGAAATACATAAATGGTTGATAGAATAAAATTCCAACATACTAGGAATAAGTGTTGTCGAATAAGAATAACTGGAACCCAAAATGAATAGGTTGGCCAGGGGTTCCAATTGGTACAATCAAAGGTTGACTGAATGAAACGCCGATCAAGCCTGAAATTATGCAAAAACAGGATTTTTGACTAATTTATGAAAATTCACCTTTTTAATATTATGCAAATTCCTATAACCAGGGCTCAAAACCCATGACCTACGGCTTCATAATACGCCAAAAAAGTAAGGAAACAGAAAGACAATAAAATAGAAACAAATAATATTTTATATATTATTCCAGATAAATGAAGAACCTGTTTTTCAGAGGAGATAATACATATAAGTAGACTAGCCAATCATTTCAACAAAAGAATGCTCCAAACAAGCGACAAGACAACATATGGCTTACACATAGCCCACAATATCAAGTAATAAATGACTTACATGCGACTACTAAATGATAAGCAAATGATAAATGGTTCCATGAAGCCACCTCAATACAAGTTGTCAAGTTGGTAAGGTGCAGCTAGCTAAAGAAAAACAAGGCAACAAGCTGCATAAAAGCACCCACCTCAAACGGCTACATTGTAAGGAAGTTAGTTTACAAGTGACAAAACTAAATAAAAATTAAAATTAATCCGGGTGACAAAACTAAAGTGTAACATAGTTGAAGTCAACAATTAGTTCCTAATCATACAACTCAAATTAAAAAAACATGAAAAAACTAGCTTCTTAAACCCTTCTCTAAAAGCTTGATTGTAACAATTTATCAGCATAATATAATTATATCTATGGGTTTGCAACAAGAATCAACATAAGGCTATCAATTTATGCCTTAGTAACATATTAACTGATAACACAAGCGCAGAAGGTTCTTTGTGTGTTCATTTCTGTTGCAATTATACTTACAGCAATACTATGAACCCAAAAATAAAATTCAAAAACTTATCCAGAAAGTGATTTGAATGGTTAAGATTTATATTTAATAGAATGTGGAATACACTTTACGTGAATCTTAACCATCCAAATCACTTTCTTGATAAGTTTCTGAATTTTGTTTCTGGGTACATAACATTACTGTTATATTTAATTATATACTAGCACCTCCAGGTTTGACATCAACCTTTACCATCAATATCGGAAAAGTGACAAATAAATGTCAAAATGAAGCTAATAAAAAAAAAGTTCGCAAATTATCAATGCAGCTAAGATGTACCAACGATGTATTTGAACGAATCCAAGAAGTATCCCCAATGTTATAGAGATGATATGGGCACTGCTCTTTCCAACAAGTATTCATGATTTTTTTTATTTTTGTGATAAATCAAAGGACATAAGGGTTAGAATTGAAAATATTTGTGTCACGGTGGAATTAACACTAATTGGTGTTTAAATGAGAGAGAACTACTAACCGAGGTTGGGGCGTGAGCAACACAAATCAATAACTAAACCAGAGAGAAACAGTGATACGGCACATAATGAGGCTGATTGCAATGCTTACGAAAGCCAAAGACTCAATTTAACATCAGGTACGATCATAATTCACGAGGAATTTATAGGGAACTATGTGTCATTTAAGTTATGCCCTCAAATCAAAGCTTCGACTTAAGAGGCCAGAAGCTTTTCAAAGTTCAAAGGGAGAAGGGTAAAATAACAACAGAAAATTAGTCTTAGGTCCTTAAAGTAGCGTCGGTTTTGTTTTTCATCCACCATACAAAATTTTAACACGCGAGATCCAGTTGCACCCTAGAACAGATAAATTTATCTGTGCATTTTCAAAGCATGTATAAAACACATAGATAAATTTATCTGTCTTGCATAAATAAGCATACAGATAAATTTATCTGTATAAAGAACACTGTGTCTTTTCAAATCACGTATAAAGCACACAGATAAATTTATCCATCTTACATAAATAAACAGACAGATAAATTTATCTGTCAAATTGTGCTTGTTTCACTAAACAGATAAATTTATCTATCTAGCATTTATCAATACTAGAAAGGAACAGATAAATTTATCTGTTTAGCAAATTATGCTTGTTTCACGAAACAGATAAATTTATCTGTCTAAAACTTATATTTGTTTGAAGGAACAGATAAATTTATCTATTTAGCACTTGTGCTTATTTGACTTAACAGATAAATTTATTTGTCTAACATTTATCAATGCTAGAAAGGAACGACAGATAAATTTATATGTATGCATTACATATAAATTTATCTGTTTGTGTTAAATTTATCTATGTTGTAGGCAATTGGAACTCGCGCATTAAAAATTTTGTTGTTGGACCTTGCGCGTTAAAACTTATTTTTTTTGACTTTTGGTTGAAAGCCCCAAATAACAAATCCGTGAAGGGGTTGTGAAGCAATATAGAAATAATGGTTTCAAATTACAGCGTAACTGAAAATAGGAGATTTCTAACGGTGAACAAATATATAGATAAAAAAATAAATTAGTAGAACTTATCAGTTAAAAGATAACAAAATTTGGGAAGGTGGGGGGGGGGAGGGGAGAAGGGGCAAATAGGAGCAGAACAAAACATGAAGACAAATCTATGGTCATAAATTGCATAATGTCAAAACTCGAAAAAAAACAAAAAGTTAAATTAGCAGACTAAATCGCAGCATACATGGATGATCAGGAGAGCTCTCCAAGGATGGAGGAATTGGTTGTCGAACAACCAGATGCAGTGTGTGACCATCTTCCACGTCTAAAACCATATTCTTAAGGAACTCCAATATCCCAAAAAAAAAAAAATTAACGAGTAAAGGCATTTAATGGTAGAATTAAGATGTCAAATCTGTGTCAGACATAAAACCAAAAACTTGAAGACCCTATCCAACAGCACAAATAACACCCCACAATTTTACCATCTAAAAACAATGAGAACATTTAATTTTACCAGACCATGCTTCCAAAATAAAGGGCAGATGATTATGTTATAAGATAACAATCAACTAACGGATCTCCCATACATTGAAGTTCCTCCACATGCATGGAGCTCTAGAAAAAAACATGCTCCGAGCTATTGAGAAACATTAAAAAACTCTCCATCCAGTACAAATAATCAGAGATATGCCCAATTTGTTACAAACAGTTTTGAAAATGCCACCCTCTCATTATAACCAGAGAAGAAACTTGCTTTTGAATACCTGCATAACAAGCACTTAACAAAGCCAAACATAATAGACTACTCACACCAGATGCTGTTTTCAAATAAAGCATCAGTTATATTTACAAATAACAATTCTTGACATCTTGAATCTGCCGACAAAGATAGAGAAGTACATCTCATGTGGTCGAGTACACCTATTGTGAATGTCTATTGAAAGGTCCAAAGACGGTGGCATGATTTCTATGCATGATTTTTTTGGCATGTTAATAGCAAAGCAAATTACACAGCACAATTTGACACTAGAGTTCATGAAGATGCATGTAGAAATCAGGAGCAGTTTCCTAGGTTAAACTGGGGTGACAATGCTTAAGTTTAAGTAGCAGAACCTTCTCTTACATAGATACATTCAAGGGGATTAGAAGGAAATAGTCAAATACTGCCAACTAAATGCGTCCAATAATACAAAGACTAGCATACTTGCAAGGGTGTCCTAGTATAAAAAGGAAATAGTTACATTAGGCCTCCATAAATACAATAAAAAAGGATACGATAAGCTGAGAGGAGTTGATCATCCTTCAAAACTTTTCCACGGCATATAAGCCGCTGTTGTTCAGACAGTACGCCAGTAACAGTAGCAATTTGCTCCTTTAATGCAGGAATGGGCACCTGTATGACATTTACAAATAAAGAAAGAAATAAGACGTAAGAATAAGACAAGAAAATACTTTAACCGACAAAATTCAAATGTTGGATGTGCATGTAAGTGCCCGCATAAGCATAATTTTGTTCACATACATGCACAGGCCAACACGAAAGAAAGATCTTGGCCGCTATTGTAAATTTACACAGATCCATAAGAGACAGATTTGGACACCAGGATTATAACTAATTATTTTCTTCAACTGATTAAGCATTCATAATTTTTTCCATAGGGGAAGGGGAATGCTACTAGTGTACTTTAGCCTCTCCTAGGGCGCAGGTGCAATCTTATTTTATTACAAATTTACATAGCAATATCAAAATAGTCCACAAACAAAACAACAATCGGATCTGAAAATAACATTCGAGTTCGATTTTAGAATGCAAAGGTAATATGATTTAACCTAGTAGATACAATGGAATAACAATTGGTACTTACACATTTATCCACTCGCAGAGTGTAAGTCTGAGAATCCAATGTCTTTATCTTTATCTCAACAGTTGTTTCAGAACAATTAGACTCATCGCATCCAGAAATCATAACTTCATCACCTCCATTATTTCCCATTTTATTCAAAAGTCCACTCTATTTCTGAAATAACTGCACAAGTAATGATTATCATTTGAATACATTCCAACAAAAGATGTTGGTGCTGGTGGAATAGCGCTACTGGCTACTGGCTACAATAATATCAATAAAGAAAATGTACATTATAATACAACACATTTAAACTTCAATGCAGATCTTATTGCATATTGTCGAGCATAAAATCTTAGTTATCAAATAAAAAATATCAACAAAATTGTCAAGCCTGAAAATAGACATGCACTGAAGATTTCCTTTTAGCAGTTTATTGCAAAAGACATTGTGCTATCAAATATATTATATATCTCCTAAATTAACCATTTCATTATTTATATTTTTTGTCTTAGCTTTTAGCTGTTTTGCAAATTTCTCAACCTAGGTACTCCGTTTTTTTCACCTGATAAAAGGCTAAATATTCTGAATATTGGTCACTTTTTGGAATATCACGTAATTTTGCTTGTGAGAAGGGACACATTGTTTTATGAATCAGTGGGTTAAGTGCATGGGAGGGGCCTGAGCCATGACACGAGGAGTTAAAAAAACTAGCTCTAGGCTTAGCAATCGAACATGATCCTCTGTGTGGAAATGTTCATCCAGAATTACATATTCATTACATGTGAAGTGTCTTATATCCGCATTTATAAACCATAGGCAAGATATCTCCTCAAAACAAAATGTCCTTTCTCTACTACACATATGCATATGTATCTAAAAAGCCACTTGCAACTACAAAGACGGCCAAAAACAAAAACATGCTAATGATTCACAAAGCAGCTGAATTTTTACAAAATTCCAAGACCTGACAGAATCAATTACACAAAATAGCTGGTGTGCAATAAAAATAAATGAAAATGTATAGACAATCCAAAATAAAATCGTATCATCCTTTCGGAAGCCCTAATGCCTAACAGAATCTACTAAAATAAATAAATGGAAATCTTGTTACTGCTCCAAAAAGATGTCTATAAAATGATTAATGCAGAGAGTAGATCTTCAACAGTCCCAACAGAGTTTCAATGAGACAACAAAAACTGCCGTATTAAGGCATTTCTATACATCAACATACCCAATCCTCCCCTGTTCCGCGTTAAGCATTTCCAGACCACAAAACTAAGAAAAGGTGATGACAAAAAGAACTACATAAGAAACCATTACTGTTCCTTACCTATCAAAAATACATAGACATGCCAACAATAGTACCTCATAGACACATGCATCCACTAGTAGAATGCTCAGATTTAATTTGCACCAAGGCTAGAGTTGAGCAACATTTGCTCCAAATTTGATTATCTCAAGACTACTGTACCACAAAGCCTGCAGCTATGCTATGCAACATTACCTCATATGCATCATATGGTCACAGGAAGACCTATGCTTGTTTAAGAACTATAAGTATGCTACAGCATCTCTCTTGCTCGACATGTGGGCCTTTCTTGCAGTTTTTATTTACAGTAAAAGAAATAAATTCTGCCGCAGGTTCATGTTTTCTTTTTGATAAGACTCATAAGAGTATATTAAAAAAGAAAGCAACCAAAAGGGGTGCAACCTTGTACAGAACTGTAGAAACTCAAAAACAAGACTCAACACCTAAGTTGAGCTCAACCAAAAAGTTAACAAAAAGGAAGGGAGATTTGCAATGAACTCCTTTTACACCAAAAATAAAAAGAATATACAAGTGTCATGTTCATCTGCTGGATAGCGGAATCGGACCCATCAAATATATGTCTTATTCCTTTCTCTCCAAAGGTTCAAATTATCAGAAGCAAAAGAAAAGAGGGGATAAAAAGAAAACATACATATTGGAAGGTAGAGAGAGAAGTACCAAGAAGTTGCATGAAAAGATAAAGCTAAACTATCACAATACTCCCACCACTCCCTCCAGGGAAGTAGGCAAGTAGGTGCTAGTATTGACTTAAAACACTTTATTAGATAGCACAGACAAGAAAAGAAAAAACATACAAGGGAGAAGGGGTACAACCCTTAGGTGGACGATCCTCCTACTGGGGTGACCAATTTGTTTCCGAACTGCGCTTCCGCGCTCCAAATTAAGAATCTTGTAAGAACCTCGCTCCCATCGGGAAAAAAACTCTCACTCTCAATTAGAATGAAACCTCTCAAACATATAAATCCCAAATAAACAAAACAAAAGTTGCGAATTAAGAGAAAATCTATAGAATTAATAAGATTATAAAATAAAATTAACTCAAATATGTTCTAGTACTTTATATTTTCTTAATATTTATTTATATATACAAAAAAATATGTATTTGGCATTAATCTACAACATGTATTCATATTTTAACATATATTATAATTAAGTAAAAAATATTTTTTAGAATATAAAAAATATATAAACGCTACCACAGGCGCTCCCAACCTTAAACTCTTCTATATGCTCTTGCCTCCCGCCACCCGCTCCGTGCAACTAAGGTACAACCCAAGATTATGCTTGCATATACATAAGAGTTCGGGAAATGTCTTCCATCTTAAGTTTATAGTACGGTCGGCATCGGTTATCGTTGTACCCAATTTGATTCATGCACTCCACCACGGGTACATAAACTGCCAGCTCTAGATATAGATTGTGCACTTCTCACCCAAAAGATTGTAATATTAGCAAACTTTTATCTGTAGCAAACCCTCAAGTCCATCATGAGTCATGACAAAACACTCAAGTTGTGCATTAGTGATCAAGGAACCAAAAAAACTCAAATGGGCTCAATCATCCAAGATAATTCACAATATAGATAAAGAAAAAAGGAGCCTCTTGCAAACTTAGTTGTACAAAGCAAATAAGGATCATTTTCTGCTTAATTCTCCCAACATAAAGAAAAGATTTATGGTCAA
The DNA here is from genome assembly GCA_032270985.1 of Heliamphora pulchella. Classification (NCBI taxonomy): domain Eukaryota; kingdom Viridiplantae; phylum Streptophyta; class Magnoliopsida; order Ericales; family Sarraceniaceae; genus Heliamphora; species Heliamphora pulchella. Next base: position 7,710,950 of record JAULJZ010000011.1, on the reverse strand, counting down.
AAATCATATATAGAGGGAATACTCAAAAAGGCAGAGGAGTCGGCTTGAATCCGGAACTTTGGAGAAGACGATCCACTTTGAGCTTGTGAATACAGGATGGAAAGATGTATATTCAAGAGGCAAAATAGAATTAAAGAGCTCACATCCTTCAATTAAATATGAAGAGAGAAATGGAACCTAGGAAGGGATAAGTTGCACAAAAAAGAGGACAGGGTCAATGCAAGCTGAATGTGGTTAGTCTTCAAGAAAATATGGTCAGCGTGGTGGAAATTGAGCACAGTGGAAGGCGCCGAAGATTGACAATAGAAGGTTATCACTAATTCAATTAACACTTCTGTCAAGCTACTACCTTCCACTCTAATTGTTGTCAACCTACTCATCATCTTCGTGGTCTTTCACTAATTTTGGTTGAGTGGTGGCTAAAGTTTAGTCGATAGGTTAGTGCTTCTTTACTTTGCTTTAGTCGGTCGTGCCATATGTGGTACATCACATGTACAGAGGTTGCAGCCCCTTTGCAATATTAGTGGATTGCTCTTACTATTGGTCAAAGCAAAATTGGAATTAGGATTACAAGAACACCTATACATATGTGTATGTGGGCAACAGAGACCAAGCACATCCTTTAGACCGTATAAGGAGAAATGATACCTCAATTCACACCTTCATAGACCACGGTTGTTGTCCAATAGCAGTGTTGGGCAACTAAGTTCGTATGGAAAAAGAACACACACACACACACACACCCCACCCACTCCCCCCGGGCTGACTGGAAAGTATTAATGAAAAGTTGAACTTCGGGGATTTGAGATTAATCCTAGACTCTAGGCCTCCTCAATGCTTTCAAATACATTAGTTAGAACATGACTAATCCAGCCAATTGGAGAAAAAATGAAGACATCATAAGCTGCTTGCCAATAATCATCAACAAGAATTACAACCCTGCCACAGTCACTAATAGGAACCGTAAGTTAAATAACCAATATAAGCTAAAACATAGAGGTGTCATATACTAGTTAAAAGGTAAAATTGAAGGGACTAATGTATATACTATTGGGACCTTTAGACAACATTAATCGTAGTTTCTTTTTCTTTTTTTTTTTAAGGGTAAGCAAACTATAAGCTGAAAAGCAAAGGAATGTATGAACAAAACAAAAAGTTCTGCTGTATAATTTGTGCTCAATAACAAATTAACATATTCATCATTCAAAGCCATTAATCACTAGTACATTGCTTGAAACCCAATTGGATCAAACACTCAACCTCAATTTTACCTTAATCAAATGACACCCCCAGAAAAGCACAAAATTGATGGAGTAGCACAAAGGTCCCTCCAAAAAAGTAGTATTGCATCATGAGCAGCAAGCATCATTGGTATTGGAATATAGTTCATCCTATACCCGGAGTTCTCTCTCAATACATGATCATCAAAGTTAGCACACTGAGAATCAACCTTTGAAATATAAAGCAACAGAGGTGAGTGAAATCCCTAATCGTCAATGACTAAACACTCGGTGAACGACCACGTTTTGGAAATAATATGCAACTTTTATGTGACAATCTTGGTGGTTACCACTGATAGGAAAGAGAAGAGAAAATAATCTATTATTCCAATAATCAAAAAAGACATTAAAACAAAAGTTGACTTACATCAATATATAAAACAAAACCCTAATTCGTCTAAGAGACTAAACTACCTTTTAGCTAATATACGCAACTAAAATACCAAAAATAATCTCACAGAATTGCACAACCACCACCTGTTATGATTGTATTGCAGTGTGATAGGGATTCCCAACCATAATGACTGTAACTGTGCTCTAGTAATCGTTATGGCCTTTATGGAGGAGAACAACCTTAACGTATGTGAAAAGACAAAGGAGACAGGTAAGGACAAAGACGAGGAGAAAGGAAAAGAGAAAAGGGAGTTTCTGAACCAATACGACTACATTTCGTTCGAATAATTGAATACTCGACTTGGCTTGTTGGGCGAACTCAATTTGTCTATGCAATTCCAACAATTCATCATATGGCGGGGAGCGTCTACATATTCAAATCAACGATTTCGATCTCCACAAATTGCTATATTACCATAATAGTAACTAAGTTTGAGTGACCGATCTCCATGTTCTACAAGATTTGAGTTATTGTCAAAATTAGATGAGCTTAGTTCTCTTTATTTTTCAGATTTTCATTGCTTCATATCGGCAAACTTTCATTACTTTCTCACTAGATTATTGGATTATTAACTGATACTCATTTGGTTTTAAGTTCAATTTGTTGAACAAACATAGGTGTCATGTTATGTACTTCTATATAAGTATGTTGGCAGTTGGTATTATGAGCTTATGTTTGTGAAATCGTTATTAATATTTAAATTTCTTTATAGTTTTTTTACAGAACAAGAGAGAATTTATCCATGAGTACAATCAGTATAATAAAAAACAAATAAATCTTTATAATTTTTTACATAACAAGAGAGAGTTTATCCATGAGTACCATCAGAGAGAGAGAGAGTTCATCCATGAGCACAATCAGTAAATTAAAAAAAAATACATTCAACAAAGGGAAAAAACTTCCATAAAAATTTTGAAAGGCAAAAATCAAGATTACGTGCAACCAGGTGTAACATGTCAAAGGTGACCGAGTTGCTGGAAAGGGGAAGGGAGTGATTTGCACATCCAACAACAAAGTACTGTCAAATTAGTACATATTTTCAATCTTGGTTTAAAACTAACACCATCCACCAAAAACCATTTTAAGCCCCCTTAAATGTGATTCCAAAATAAAAAGACAGTGTATATGTAAGTTTTCCTAAAATTATGCAAATCAGTAAAAAAATTCATGGCTCCAATTGATGCTACTATTATGCCGTGGCCGTTACACCCCCGCAAACACAACGCCGCCATTATCATTCCGAGGTTTCCATTGGCATATAAAACCTTGGTGAACTTAAGAACCAAATCAAACTTAACTTCACTGAGCACATCTGTTAAAGTATCCTATCCCACATTGCTTGATATGAAATGAGTGATCACCCAAATGTGCTGATGTCCCAATATTATATTAAGTGATCGCTTATTCTATACTCAAGCAATTGGGGGTACTCTAACATCCCCCTCGCGTGTAGCTATTTTTTGAGGTCCGTCACATGTAGCCTCTTTTTAGGTCAATTATTGTGTCTTTTTTTTTACTTTACTCCTTGAGCTGGAGCTTTGGACTCGACGAGGTATTGGATGCTTGTCCCATTGAGAGTATTTTCCATTCTCTCTTCATGGGAAAGGGTCAATCTCCTCCGGAGCATGCTTCACAGCACTCATTTGTCCTAACCAAATATTAGAATCTATCTCTTAGCGATTCTTTTCTCCGCAAATCACCCCTTCCTTGCATTTCTGTCCTTGCATTTCTGTTGCTAACTTGGGTCCGACCATCACTTGAATTGTCTTTGACGATCTATAGGTCCAATTGAAGAAACTTTCACGTTAATACCTGCAAAATCAGCTTTCAAGCCAATTCTTTATTGATTGACGCTACTGTGAAAATTTAAAGAACCCTAAAAACCAAGAGACAGGACTAAATTCAATCTTTATGCGAATTCAATAGATCAACCAAAATAATCCAATCACTGTACGGGTTAAATGAGCCAGAAATAAGCACGAATAAACCTTGGATTGAATGCGAAACGAACATAAAACGAATGATTGTTGAGAAATAAACAAAAGAACATCAACATGACCTCAATTCAATGATCGAAGAGAGTGAGAACTGAGAGGTAACCTGTGAAGCTTGAATGAGAAGAACTCGAACTAAAAATATTTCTTTCGAGCAAAGCGAGGGCAGAGGTATCTCTCTTCGGGGTGATTTCTCTCCCTCCTCCCACTCTATGCCTAGTGTAGTAAATACTCTCTGCGTTGTGGATCGTTTACGTACAAATTTCGGTGATTATTTTCGGCACCGTCAAATAGAACTACTTTTTGAGTGGTCAAAACATCCCAATTTTCTTTTCAGAAAATTGTAGATTGAAATAGAAAAATAATGATAAAAGAAATTAAAAATTAATTTACTAAAATAATTTTTTATATATATTTTTTTTTCTGACAAATAATTGGGAGATAGAAATATAGTGGTACCTGATTAAAAGCGAGAAATTTAATGACAAAAACTTTGAATAAATTTATCTCCACATTTAAGGTTAAAATATATATAATTATTATAAGATGGATTCATATTTTTCAAAATATGTTTTTCTACTCTTAACACATTTTGAAGAGTAACGGTTGAGATTAATATAATTTTAGATTTTATGGTTGAAATATTATATTTTTAAAAATATATTCTCTCTTTTCCTAACACATTTTAAAAAGAGCAATTGAGATTAATTCAAACTTAAATGCTACAATTAAAAACTTGCAATTTTAAAATGTCTTTTAATGGTAGAAAATTACATCCCATAAAATTTTAAAGCTTATTTACCATTTTTGACTCGTTTATTCCTCTTTCCTTTCTCTTTTGTTTCACAAACTAATTCCAAATTCCTCACTCTCTTATTAAAACAAACTCATTTTAAATTTTAAATCCTTCTCTATCTCTCACAAATCCATTCATCATTTCTTTTCTGCCTCCTATTTGTTATACTCACCTCCACTGCATTGCCACTGTTTTATACATTTTACCATTGTTTGATGTGTTTTTAAATACGGGGCAATTCCCTAGTGTTTAATAAAAAAGATCATTCGAGTCAATATTTTTAGCACACGAATGCCAAGTTTAACTGAGAGAATATTTTTATGCGATTTTTATGCATTTTCAATTTACATTTACATGCCAATTCGCAAGCTATTCTACCTTTTCTTTCATGTTGGTGTTGTTTGTTAAAACTTACGCCAAATAGTTATATTTTATCTCTAATATTACTTTTTTAATATACACCCAAACTTTTATAGCTTTTAATTAAAACTTAAAGATCATAAAAAACAGAAAAATTGCCATTTTGGCCAGAAAATAACTTTTTCCATCTCTAGTATTTTTTTACAAATTATTGAACAAAATTCTTTTACTTTAAAATTTTCTCATGCCGAAAAAAATCGGCAAAGTAAATAAAAAACACAAAAATAAAAAATAAATAAAATGATCATTATTTTTCACTAATTTCAACAAACACCGCCATTGTTTTCTCGATGGAGAGTAGTATATTGAGAAGGAAGGAGAAGGTGTTGTAGATGGGTAGTTTGTGTTTACATTTCTTTTATTCCAAATGATCTCATATCTCTACTTGCTATAGAAAATTGAAAGAGGTTTTTCAGGAACTGATAATCTTAATATTCTTTCCATTATTTTGTTGTATTATTACAGAATATATTTATACTATTATGATTACAACTAACTCTCTTTAACCAACTCATTTACAGCTGTACTAACAAATATCATAACAGACTACTGATAATCTTGATATTCTTCTCATTATTTTGTTGTATTATTACAGAATATATTTATACTATTATAATTACAACTAACTCTCTTTAATCAACTCATTTACAGCTGTACTAGCAAATCTCATAACAGACTAACTAACTAACTATCATTCAGTTGATCCGTTTGGCTTCCTCTGCTGCGCTGCTGCTGTGAGCTTCCTCTGTTCTGCTGCTGCTGTGAGCTTGGATGCTGTTGTAAGCTTGGCTGTGCTACTGCTATGAGCTTGGCTTGAGGCTTGGAGCTTGGATTCCTAATATCCCCCTTCAAACTCATGGCGGAGAGGGAACGAACCATGAGTTTGTCTCTGAGATAGCAAAAGCGAGCAGCGGAGAGAGGCTTCGTAAAGATATCAACGATCTGATCAACAGATGAGACGTGATGAACCTGTAATTTCTTGGAACTGACTTTTTCGCGAACAAAATGATAATCGACTTCAATATGCTTGGAACGAGCATGAAAAACAGGATTAGAGGACAAAGAAATGGCAGATAGGTTGTCGCACCACAGAGTGGGAGTGATACCAGATGAAATATGCAGAGAATGAAGCACCATTTCAACCCAGGCAAGTTCCGCAGCAGCTGAGGATAAAGACCTGTACTCGGCCTCAGTTAAAGAACGAGCAACCGTGGGCTACTTTTTAGCAGACCACGAGATTAAATTAGAACCAAGAAAAACACACTGGCCTGAAGTAGAACGCCGATCGAGAGGACTCCCTGCCCAATCAGCATCAGAATAGGCATGTAAAGCAAAAGAGGAAGACTGAAAAAGAAGACCAAAATCAAGAGTCCCTTTGATATATCGGAGTATCTGTTTGATAGCTTGATAATCAGCCACGGTAGGAGACTGCATGTGCTGACAGGCGTGGTTGACAGTAAGGGATAGGTCTGGACGGGTGATGGTCATGTACTGGAGAGCCCCAACTAAGCTTCAGTAAAGAGTGACAGAGTGGAAAAGAGCTGCCCCAATAGAGGCAGAACTAGACTTGACAGCAATAAGAGTAAAAGCAGATTTGCAATCAACCATGCCAGCCTTGTGAAGAAGATCACGAGCATATATTTCTGTTGAGTGAGCATGAAGCCAAAAGAGCAGGGCTGAACCTCTATGTCAAGAAAATAAGACATGCCCCCCAATTCCTTCATAGAGAATGCAGCATGCATTTTAAGAAGCAAAAAAGAGATGACAGAAGAATTATTACCCGTAAGGAGGATGTCATCAACGTAAACAAGAATAATAGAAATGGAAGTCCCAAGTGTCCGAACAAATAAAGAAGAATCATGGTGACTGGCTAAAAAACCCTCAGAAATTAAAAAAGAAGAAAAGGTGCCGAACCAGGCTCGGGGAGCCTGTTTTAAACCAGTTAGGGCCTTGTGGAGCT
>JAULJZ010000011.1:7689397-7704006 GCA_032270985.1 Heliamphora pulchella | reverse complement strand
CGGGCCCTCTTCCAAAACCCATCTCTCGCCATCAGTTTGAAGGGTTGAAAACTTGAGATTTAATCCTTAAATTCTAAAGCTGAGATTATTTCGAGATCCCGCCCATTTTTTAACCTGTGCCCCTACTCACGAAAGAACCAGAAGTCTTGACCTCCCTTCTCTCTCCCTTCTCTCTCCCTCGAGATCTGGTCCTCCCCCACTTCCCCCTCCATTGCCACATCAACCTACGGCAGCGCACGCAGCCACTTCACTGCACACATTGACTCACACAGCCCCTACCCCTCCCTCACCACAACTGCAAGATGGCTTCTTCCATAACTTTCTCTTTCACTCTCTCAATTGAGAAACATAAATCTGCAACTTCCCACTCTACAGGGTTTACTAGTGAGTTCCATTCCAAATAGCCCTACTCTGCAATTTCTCTTAATTTCCTTCATAGTTCTCCGCCATTGCCTCCGTCATGGTTCTTAGCCAATGTCGAGTTGGACGCCTTTTTAAAACATTGCTTTTCATTGGAAAGAAAACTTTATTTATTGGGAACGAGTGGAATGTGCTGGGCAAGGACAAGGGATTACCAAACCAAACCAAACCAAACTAAACCTTTATCCCAAACAATTAGGATCGGCTACATAAATCATTTTACGTCCTAATCTGTTAAATGCCATATTTTCCGTTAGTTTCAATAAATTCATATATTTTCCTAATACGGCATCTCATGTCAATTTAAGTACACCTCTCCCCCTAGTGTTTTCATTACTCATAATTTTGTTACTTTTTTTTACTACTGCATCAATTAATCTACGTTGCATGTGTCCAAATTATCTCAATCTATTTTCTTTCAACTTATTTTCAATTGATGCAACCCCTACCATTCTTTTCATTCATAATTTTATTTTTTTTAGTCTTACCACACATCCATCTTAACATTCTTATTTCAGCAATCTCCATCTTATTTATTTAATCTCTATCCTATGTGAAATCGTTGGTCCAATAAATGTCTTATAATTTTTTAAATTTTGTATATATTCGTGGATCACATAGAATACCGGAAGCACCATTCCACTTGAGCCAATAAATTTTAATTTTATGGATTACATCATTTGCAATTTCTTCATCTTTGTTAATAATCAAACATAGATAATGAAAATATTCATTATTAGATATCTCTTGATTTTAAATTTTTATTTTTTCACTATTAATACTTCTATTACTGCTAAAATTATATTTCATATATTCCATTTTGTTCTTACTTATTCGAAATTCTTTTGACTCTAAAAATTCTCTCTATATTTCTAGCATAGCGTTAACTCTACTCCTAGTCTTATCCATTAAGACAATATCATCAGCGAACAACATACACCATGGGACATCATTCTAAATATGTCTAGTTAGTTGATCCATAACCATGAGTAAGACAAAGAGATGAAGATTCAAAGCCGATCCTTGGTATAATCTTATGTGTCTCTTATCACATTAATGTACCATTTGTCAATTCCTTTCTCTCTAACACCCACCATATGATATTTCTAGAAACTCTATCATAGGCCTTTTCTAAGTATATAAAACCATATAAATATCTCTCTTATTTTCTCTATACTTCTCTATTAATTTCCTTAGCAAGTGGATTATTTCCATAATTGTTTTACTAGGCATAGAACTAAACTAATTTTCTGACAGTATTGTTGTTAACTTTAAACGATGTTCAAACACTATTTCTCATAACTTCTTCGTATGATTCATCAACTTAATATCTCTATACTTGTTAAAGGCAAAAAGGTAGGCTCGGGATAAAAGGAATTTTTGGCTCTTGGATGCTTCTTTTCCCTCCATATCCTAGAACTCTTGGACACGATCAATTTGTCTTCCATTCCTTCACTTTTTTTTCCCCAATAAAACCAAAAATGACCTAAATCTTTCACTTTCCTTCCAAAATCATAATCCTTCACTTTCCTTCCAAAATCATCCTAGCAAAAGCGCGGAACACACTCAAAGCAAACCAAGAGGTGATTATCAAAATAATGCATTAAAATAATAGGATGAAGCATAAGTAGCACATGTCACCTCATCTAGTTTACCATTATTTGCACGATGGCTACAAAACAAGACCAGTAGGCCACCATCCACCCACTCTTATCATAATTTTACAGACCATCCCCCACCAGTCCAGAAGAACCATCCTAATATTGTGTAGCCATGAGCATCCACCATCCATAATAGCCACGAATTGTAAGTTATTCCAAGAATCTCCACTGCAATCCTTGTTAATCGCTACACCAACACATTCCAAAAGTCACTCTCATTGTTCTGTCTACTGAACCAACCTGGCAACCTCCAAAGCTGCACCAGCTTGGCTGAGCTGCTTTGTCCACAAAGATATAACGCACCTAACTGCTTATGCATCAAAAATGGTGACATAACGCACATATGACCACTGCTTATAAATCAAAAGTGGTCACTTTCAGACTGCCCACCACCACCAGGTTTTACAATATTAATGTTCCTACACTGGGTTTTATGTCGACGAAATTTTCTCAAGTTTCATGCTAGAAAACAGCTAAAATTGCTAGGGAACAGCTAAAATTGGAATCTAAAGATTCAGCTTTCCTCCTAGGAACCAATTTTCCCTCTTACCAAACAGAGCCATAGCGAAACCCACATACAGCTTAAGATCGTCATGTTTTAACACAGCGAAATTCATCAATTCAGAAAAATATTCTCAGACACATCACTCGAAACCTCACTTCATCCGTTCATTGAAAACCAAAAACGAAAGCACGTCGCAAATAATGATAGAAATTCGAGAACACGTGTAATAGAAGTTAAATCAACGAGTGAGTGCAGAGTCAGAAGTTGATTACTTACGATTATCGGTGTACCATGAACCTGCATGCGATGCTCTCCTGATTTTCTCCATTTTCTTAGGAAACCCTAACTATAAATTTCGAGTTTTTTTTTATGAACTGCGGGAGGAGATTAGGATTGTGGTACCGAATGCAGGTATATGTACTGAAGTTCTATGGATTCTAACACAGAAAAAAAAAAGTGAAAAAGAGAAGTGAATAAAGAGATCAACACGTCTCTCTCTCCGGGAAAATTTTAATCTCGTTCTACATTGATCGCTAACCAAACTTCTTGTAAGATTTTGAAAAATGGCGAATTCCATGGCAAAACAGATTAGAATTTCAGAGGTAAAAGATGGAGATTCGAGATTATGGCTTATTTATTTTATTTTAATAAATATTTTTTAGTATTTAGTAAAATTGTTACATTTTTTTGGCAAAAAAATGTTATATTTTTTAAATTATTCTCATCAAAACAGACTAACAAAGTTAAAATAAAATTAATTAAACAATAAATATTTAAAAACCAAAAAATGTAATTTAATAAATATGTAATTATTTTTATTTTTAGTAAAAAAATATCTTTTAATTAGAATTTTTACTTTTAAATTTAATGAGGCAATTCAAAAAAGTTTTAAAAAATACCAAAAGATGAAGTCTGAACAAAATTTTTAGAATGGCCAGTTTTAACTTTTAAGAAATTTAACTTTTTAAAATAAAAGTGTTAAATTATTTGAAATAATTTATTAAAATATTTAATATGTTTTTTTTATTTTTAAATTATAGTGATTAAAATAACAATATGGATTTCATATTTTTAAAAGTGTAGTTAACTTTTGCATTGATAGTATTATAATTATTTTATTTGAAAAAAAATTAAAGGATTTGAAATGTACATATATTTTTCTCTTAGGAAAAAATGTAAAAAGAAATTAATTAATTTCTTTAGAATGCCTAATAACATAACTTAAAATTTGACTTAAAAAAAAAAACTTATTTACTTGTTTGGGATGCCAAACAGCAAGACCTAAACACTTTATTTTCCCTCAATTCATACAAACTCTGTGGAAGCACCAAAGAGTATTTGACAAGAAAATGTAACCAATCAAAAGCAGGAAATAATTAAAATTTGAAAATATATAGATAATAACAACTAAATAAATAAAACCACAAGCATCGCCATTCAAAGTTCAAAATGGGAAACCATAAAAAAAATTAAACAAAAACAAAAAAATGATAAGGGAAAATCAATATCCAACATTATATTCAAAGAAAGCATAAAAGATTTTCAATTGGTAAAGCAGATTCTCAAAAGAGAACCAAAATAATCGCATCAACATGTTTGCTTGCAGTTTTTATTTTCATTTTTTTTAAAAAGTTTGAAAATTAAACGTATTTGTTAGCAATTTTCAAAAAACTGTTTTTAAAAATTTAAGTTAAAAAAGACCTAAAAACTGAAAATTTTAAAAATGATTTAAATTGTTTTCGCTTTTCTATCTCTCGCATAATTTGGTGCAATGAAAAATAACTCTCAGCTTTGTCAACCAAATGCATTTTTTTTTCAAAATATTATAAATAAAAAAATTCAAAATTCTTTATGAAATTTTTTTAATGTAAGTTTTATAAAATACAACCAAAGGACTTTGTATCCCAAACAGGGGCTTTTCAAATTATTATAAAAAAATCTTTTTGGTACTCCTTTTTAAAAATCTCCAAGAATATAAATTTTGAAAAATACAACTATACGATGAAGGCTTTTCAACTTTCTGGCTAAAAAAGACAAAAAATAAAATCTAAATATTAATTTCTAAAATATTCTATTCAAACTCTCACAATTTTTAAAAAACAATAATATTAATCATTCTTAACTTATTTATTACTACTACCAACTATATACAATTGTTATTTTCAACTATATAAAAAGAAAAAATTGTTCAGCTTGAACAAAAAGCAAAAAAACTAACCTTTTTCCAAACAACTAATAAAAAAGCTATCTTAAAATTTTATTTACCAAATAACCCACTTTGAACTAAATTTAGTTTTTTAACTAAAAACACACACAAAAAAAAATATAACTTTTAAGATAATTGGCAATTGGGGCCTTAGTGTCTTCTTTGCCCATGGGATGTCAAAACCAAATTAACTAGATTCAACAAGGTATGATAGGAACCTCAAATTCATTCAAACAGATGAGATGCCAAGATCCACAATAATGAATAAAAACAAGAAGAAGACAAGACAAAAATGCTAAATCCATTACATAAGTCAGAATAATAAGTTTCATGCCACTTCTCTAGCTAAACAGAACCCAAAAAGGATTGTATGAATAACAACAAACAAACAACAATATTACAATAACAAATACAACAAGCATTATCACTATTCATTTGTTCAAACAATATTACAAAACCAATCATCTACCCCAACAATAAAGAATAAATAGTCCTGCTTCTTCATGTTGTTTTGATAATAAATCCCCAAATACAATAGAATATAATCAACAACTGAGGGGAAAGAATGATATAAGTGGCCTTGTGGCCAAAAAACCGGGAACAAAAAAAAGCAAAAAAAGAAGAAGAACTCACTATCAATCCAGAACTAATGCTCAACAACATCCTCTGTTCATCTTTCTTGTAAAAACAACAACAATCCACACAGAAAACCTGCGAAGAAGAAAGTTATGACGTTATTAAGCTCAGACATCCAAACACAAATATATAATTATACATAGATGAAACTCAATTGGAATATTAATATGAGAGTGTTCAAGCAGAAGGAATGCTTTCTTGAAGTTGCCTCCATAAAAATCCTTGCTCCTTCGAATATAAATTCTATAAATACACATACATGCTGCAAGACGAATTAAGTACACGAATAATAAAGATAATTTGATATTATTATATAAGGGGTTCTACAAATTTTGAAGCTATGTGAATTTTTTATTTTACCAAAAATGCCCTTTCACCTTTTCGACTATTTAAATAGTTTTAAACCTTAATTTACTGGACACGGAATCTTGAAAATTTAAGTTTTTATTTAAATTCCAGGTTTTGGACATAAAGGCATAAAACTCAGGATTCATGTTATGGGTAGTATGGAGGCTCAGGGCACGAATACTGCTAAATAATTCAATGTGATAAATCTCTACGAGAAATGAAAACACAGTAAATTTATAAGTGTGCCTCAGCCGATTCTGAGGAAAGGGTTGGAATCCAAAAAAAGTGAAGCTCCCCTTGAATATCGACTAAGCTTTAAAAAACCTAACTGCCACTTCCAAATAAATGCGAATCCTTGGGATAAGGACCAAGTAATGGTTAACCACCAAATAATCTGTATATATTGGTACGTAGCTTCCGATAACGGTGACATCAAACATAGAATTTCATCCAGGTTTAGATGACTATTACAAGGAAATAGCAGAAGGATACATCTCCACAGAAATTCTTTCCTATGCCTTGCTGAACAAGAAGCTAAGCTAAAACTCCAGTATTTCATCAATGAAAGAGCAGGAAATAGAAGGAAAAGGTCATGTTTGTGCATTATCCCCCCATAGCGAAGAAAGAAAGTAGCGTGTGTCTCTGCAATTTCTGAAACAATTCCCATGGATAAGGTGGCAAAGAGAAAATAGTAGAACTTAACCAATAACCTGTAACAACTGGCAAGTTACAAAAGAATTGCTGAACTAATTGGTTTCCAATGGTTTATGAGGAGTTGTGGCCGTCTGATTTTTACTTGTGATAAACAGATCAGTAAGCATCATTGGAATCTTAAACTTCATCAGGCTTCTGGAACTACTTTTGTCTCAAAAAATTACAGCTATTAGTTGCCATAAAAGCTTTTTAAAAAATGCTTAAGCTCACTTGCTAAATAATAATCTCCTTCCTCAAGCCACAAGTGCTTGAATGTATGAGTTACAAAGGAGTGCTTCACCACAATCTGGGCCAAGAAAATGCCATAACTTCTTTGATAAGAAAAAAGCCATAACATGCCCTAATTAGCTCTTCCATCTGATACAGGGATATAACTTCCTTCCTAAGGTCTTCAAGAAATGATTTGTGAAGAATCCTTTCTCTACTCAAGTACCGTGAATTCCAATTAATTAAAAAGATTTAAATATGCGAAACAGAAGTCCATTAGCTGACCCCTAATAATTGGAACTAACACCTGAGGATTTGAGCTGAGTTGCATATGTGTCAAAAACACCAAGGAATCTCAATTGTCGTAGAGAAGAGTCCATAGCATGAGAACAAAAGGGCAATGAATGAGCGTGCTATGTTTTTGTGGTTCATCTCACATTCAGTACAGATTTTGTTACTCGGTTTCCTACAGTAAGAACCATGAGCAGTTAAGTCCTTGTCAGCTTGACCAGGTAAAAGTAAAACTTACTGATTTTCCACTAATGTTTGATTCCTAGAGAATTAATATCCTCTCCTAATCTTGACTACGACTTTATCCAGTGGTTCAGCGTTCAAAACCAGAAGAGCTAATAATACCCCAGTTCTGGTCCTCATTTTCATGATTACGTATTATCAATTAACAAGCTCAAAATCACAAACTCATTAATTGCACAAGAAATCATGCCATAACCAGGGGAAATCAGTACATTTTATGCCTAATAGCTTAAACCAAATGAAGATTGACTTTTTGTAGAGATGCAACCTCATGTATTCATTTGTGCACCAAACGAGTTTCTAGCCTGCTCCCTCCTTGGATGAGTTATCAACACTCGGTCAAAATTCCAGGTTTGATGCCATTTTGCCATCAGAAGTTGGATAATAAAATTAATATATAGAATATGTTCAGGGCATTCACGCCCAACATCGTAATGAAGAGAGAATACACCTGCATCTGAATTACTAGTCAATGGCATGCATCCTATTCAAGCTTGTAATGTTTTTATTTATTGGTTTATTATTTTGATAAGTTGAAGCTTGTAATGGTAAAAAAGTCTTTTTTTGTATAAGATTTGAAATGTTACTAAGTAAGTCTGAGACTTCACAAATAAATTATAGCAGTGGCCTTTCAAATGTTATTTACCCAAATTCTGACGTGGATATCATCATAAATTTTAGGAATGTGTAGCATCAACATTTGAGTTTTGTCTACATGAGGGTGCACGCCAAGTGTCTTAGAGATCTGACTCTGCTATAACTTAAAAGATCATAAAGGGGAAGTAAGAATTTCTTTAATCCAACAAGCAAATCTTATAGACATACCTACCATAGTTGGTAACCTCGTAGCTGTCAGACTGCTAAATAACACTCCTGATGCTTTCTTTGACAGGTACGAGAAAATCTCCAATTGTGAATAAAACAATTAAACATGCTCCAACATAGAATGAAGTTTTGGAACCCTCCGACGAAACAATGGTTCTAGCCGGAAAGACGGGACACCAGTCTGCCACCTTTTAGCATCATACATCTCATTCCATGCCAGTACTATTTCATCAATTTTGAATCCTAGACCTGCAAAGGAGCAAAAGGGATAAAAATTACCAAATCCGACATAAAGAAAATTTATCAAACAATTCTCAAGCCATGTTTGGTTGAAGGACTGAATTATTATGGATGGGATTAATAGTGTAGTTTGATTGAGAGTAAGATAACCTATGGATGAATAGTCCATTATTTAGTTTGACATTACTTAAATGATATTAAAATTAGTAATGTACAAAATGCCCTTGATTCCGTGTCTAATAAACCCACACTTGAGGTGTGGATTTATTGAAGGAAGAGCAAACGTGTAAGTAATTTCAATCATTATCCCATTCCCTCTTATCCCTGGGCTAATAAACCCCCACACATGAAGTGGGATTACTTTAGTCCCCTGCTGAGGGGTTAAAATTGATTATGTGGGATTCATTACCCTAACAAATAATTCAATTAAACACGGGACTATATGACTATTCTCATATAGTCCAATCTACTCCCAATAATATCCCAACCAAACATTCCCTGGTATGAAGTGTAGCTAGATTTTCTTTCTTTCTTTCTTTCTTTTAAATATAACCTTCCACTGCAGACTCATTGGAACAGTGGTTCTTTATCATCACAGCTATATCTGTTGGAGATGCACCAGCAAGTTCAAACTTTTCAACAGCAACCTCCAGACATTCTTCCCAAGTTGGCAAACCTAACTTGTACTCCACAATTGAACGCTCATATAGCAAGGTACCCCACAAGATGTATATTTGAGACCTCATATTTGCAGCCTGCTCTGCAGCTTCATCAGCTGATACATCTTTACATAGCCCATCCAACCCCATTTTCTGCAAGTCAGCTTTGTATTTATCAACTTTGGAGAGTCCGTTAAGACGTCGTTCCTCCATCTCTTCCCACATCTGCATTCCCCTCTCCATGCTATCCTCGGCTTTGTTATAAAGCTCTAGTATCTCTGAAGCAGGACCTGGCTCTAAATCAACCTCGCTCCCAATTGTGAAGTACCATGCGAGCTTTGCTTGTTCAAATTGTTGTTGCCCAAGTGCAAGAAGACCTTCATAAAAGTCTGGTTTAATTTTTACAGCTTCTTCATAGTGCATTCCTGCCTCTCTGTATTCTTTCTGTGCCCATTCATATGCATGCTTCACCTGTGCTAGCACTGTTTCCCTTGAACCATCTTCTGTGAAGATGACCCGCTTCCTAGCTCTGGACATGTGAACATTTCCCCAGTTGAACACGGCCAGAGCTGCCATCTCTTGGAACTTCTCTGCAGCAATATCGAAAAGTTCTTGGGCATCTTCACTAGTAACAGTGTCTTCCATTGCTTCTGAGTATAGCTTCATCCCAAGCTCGTGAAGATCCAAGTATGAATCCGAATCAAACCCCACATGGTTCTTGAATAGCCGTGCAAATTGGATGATCCAATCATCGATACAGCATGTCCCCTTTTCTGTTTCCCTTCCTTTCCCAACTTTCCCGTTATCAAAACCATTGCCTGGAGCAGGATTACTATTGGTTTTTTGTAATTCGTCCTCACTGTTCTTTCCCTCATGAAGTGGGTCTTTGTCAGGACTAACCTCCACAATGTAGAATCTCAGAGAACCCTGCTGATCGCCAGAACTTTCAGCCTGCCTCAGCTCATCAGTTGTGGTGATAGTAATCAAATCACCTTCTTGATCCCTGTACTTGATTAACACCCCCTTAATGCTTGGAAATCTATCCTTGACAACATCCCTTACCAGCCGAATATCACAATTAACTGGCAACTGAGCCCACCTTATATCCTCCCCAAACACCAATTTCACTGCCTTTGTCACCACTTTTTCTTCCTTAACACTTCTCTTCTCCTCCACAACCACCTTGTCCTCGGCATTCTTTTCTCCCACCTCCTCATCTTTTTTCCTCTCATCAACTTGTTTCCTATTTTCAGAAATCACCAATTTATTGCTCTTCTTCTTCTTAACCTTCTCTTTTACAATCTTCCATGAAGGCTTACCTGGAGGCTCGACGTATTCCGGGGGCAAAACAATTTCTTTATCTTCAACCTTGAGACCCCTATTCTCAATATCCTTTTTCACACTATCTGCAATCTCCAAAGCCATCAGATTATTGGGTTCTATGCTCAGTACATGATTGACATCCCTCATAGCCAAATCAAGCCTTTTCAATGCCTCGTAACATTTGGCTCTTTTCAACAACGCCTTGC
Source organism: Heliamphora pulchella (assembly GCA_032270985.1). NCBI lineage: Eukaryota > Viridiplantae > Streptophyta > Magnoliopsida > Ericales > Sarraceniaceae > Heliamphora > Heliamphora pulchella. The sequence goes on along the minus strand of JAULJZ010000011.1, from coordinate 7,693,522 downwards.
TGTACTTCGGCGCAACTTCGAGCGCCAAATTGCATTCGTTTATGGCTCTGGGGTACTCACCGAGGCCCATCTGCATGTAGCACGCGGCCATGTTGCTGCGCAAGTAGGCGACGTCGATGTGGTTTCTAGGCAACAATTTGAGAGCTTTTTCGTACTTCAACATAGCGCCTTCGTGGTCGCGCCTCTGGAATAGCCTGTTGCCTTCTTCCTTCAATTCCTGAGACATGTTGATGAACACAGCCGTGTCCTCGTCGAACGCCTTCGAAGTTCGGTCCGAAGCTTTGCTCTGCTTCGCATTTTCAACAGGTTTATTCTTCTTTCCAGTAGGCTTCCCCATCTCTAATCCAACTAATTAACCTCAAAAACCAAAAACTAGAGCTTAAATGAATCTAACAACAACAACACACCTAACAAATTCATTCTAATACATCAAAAATCGATACAAATCATATCCTAAATCCTATACCAGAGATGGACAAATCAAAAAAACGAATCCGAATTTGATTAACCTATCAGAGACTTTTTCATCCCTAATATCTGATTAGAGCTAAAAGAAGGTAGAATTTGGAAGAAGAATCAATGCGTTTGGAAAAATGAGAAAGAGTTGAACCAAACAAAAAAAAAAAGGAAAAAAGGAGAAAGAGAGGAATCTTAATAAGGAAAGCCTGTGAGATTCGATTCGTGCAAACAGAGAGACAGAGACAGAACACCAGTCTTGAAGGGGCACTTCGGTTGAAGAGCAAAAATGTCAGAAATTTTTTGTTACACCTTTCTCTCTCCTAGGGCTTCGTCATGAACATAGCGTCAACGCTCCCCAAACTCTCTTCTGTCAAACTGTAATGCTTAGCTGCCCTGTCATTCATTGCGCGTGCAATTAACGATTCTTAAATTTTAGGAAGAGGTTAATATTTTTTCTATTTACATAAATTTAGTAAAATTTAAAAACTTTTTATACTTTTCAAAATAAAAATAATTATCAAATATATTTTTATTTATAATTTATATAAAAAAACTTAAAATTAAAAATAAAAAATAATAATATACATAAACGTTATCAAATTGGGTCTAAAATACTTGAATTGACAGTAAACTTTTAAAAAAACTTGTATTTTCATTTATTTTATAAATAAATTTTTATTTTATTTTATTTTTTATCACCTCCGATGATCGCACCATGTCTAACTACTCTTTTGGCTACAACCTCCCAATCACTCCATCATGTTACTATCACCTCCAATCATCATTTTCAATCACCCTATCTGATCATTATTTCAGCCACTATCTCCCAACTACCTCTTTCGACAACTATATCTAGTTACTATTTATAGCCACCACCTCTAACCAACATCATTACATTTTGTTATCATCATCGACTAACATATTTTGCCAGTATATCCGATCACTACTTTTTAAACATCTATTACCCAATATGTTTTTATTTTTATTTTTTATAAAAATTAATTAAAAAAATATTTTTATTTATTATAAATTAAAACAAAAGACTATAAATGTTACCAAATAAGACCTTAGCTTTTAAGTGAGAAAATTGCAACACGGATTTTCAGGCTTGGTTTGTTTTAACATAAAATAATTTTTAATAAAATATTTTATTTATTTTTAAGATTTTAATTAATGAAAATAACATAAAAATTCCAATTAAATATTTTATATCAAAATAACAAAATTAATTTATATAAAAATAATATAAGTCATTTTTTTCATATTCATAGCGGTAATAGTAGTAATGACAACAGTAATCATAATAGCAGTAATGGAGACTACAATAATAAACGTTATGGTAGTCGCATTAGTAATAACAATGATAATGATGGTGGCAATAGTAGTGGTGGAAGAAGAGAAGGAGAATTAGGTGGCACTAGTGTTAGAGATGATAATAGCAACGGTGATGGTGATTACGACAGTGGTAGTAATGGTATAGGTGACAACGACAGAGTGGCATGGCAATTGTAGTGATAGCAATGGCGGTTGTAATGATGGTAGTAGCGACAGAGGTTGTGGTGGCGGCGACGGTAGCAACGATATTAATAATATGTTTTGATCGAATTTTATTTTTCAAGTATCACCAAAATATCAAAAAATAAAAATAAAAAAATTATTTTTTGAAAAAAAAATTAAATAAGAAATATTTTTTTATAATAAAACATTTTATATCAAAATAAACAGAGCCTTAATCACAAAAATTATAAAAATAAATATTGACCATCTATTTTGCACAAAATCGTAAGTGTTGTGAAGTTTTGTGCAAATATATGATCATGATTAAATTTATGTGATTTGTCTATCGTTGAAGATTTAAGTGCATGTATTACTATTTAAGTTAAAAACATGGAAAAATTGACAAAAAAGTTAAAAAAATTAAATTAAATTATTAATTTTTATAATATTATATTTAAACTATCGTTTCATTCTAAAAATTAATAATACATCTGCTTAATAGCTTATTTATTATTAATGTCAATTATATATAATTGTTATAATAAATTATTGGCAATCTAAATCTTTTAGTTTTTTTTTTATGTTAAAACGTAGGGAAAAAATCAATATATTTCATTTGAAAAAAAGAAATGGTAAGCTAAAAAGTAAAATTAAAATACTAATTTTTATAATATTTTATTTAAACTCTCACTACGTTTTAAATACATAATATTTTTGCTTGATAATTTATTTACTAGTAATATTAATTATTTATGATTGTTATAATCAATTATATAGAAGGATAATACAATTTAATTTTTTAAAAAATAAATTTTATTCAATTAATCAATTGCTTAAAAATTAATTTACCAAAAACAACTTATTTGAATATAATTTAATATTTTGACTAAAAATGAAAAAATAATAAATAATAATAATAACTTTTAAGTTAATTGCCATTAAGACTCTCAATGTATGCCTTATAGACCCAACATTTTTTTTTTTTGTTCAGTGTATCCCATTATTTTCAATTTGTTAATTCAAACAATTATTCTTGATTTTTTTTCAATTCAATTTAAAACCAATATGAAGAATTAAAATCAAGATTCCTTGGGTCCATTTTTCGAGTTAATTTATATGACAATTTATTTAAATTTTAATTAAAATTTTTATTCATGGACGATAAATTAAGCCTTTTAAAATTAGTCAAAATGCACTCTATACACTTTAAGATATCAAAAAATAGATAATATAAATCAAAATTTAAATGAGACTTAAATAAATAATAATTTAAAAACTAACACAAATCAAAATGCGTATAAAATATCCAAGCAACAAAAAAAATATAAAATATAAAAAATTTAAACGAGACTTAAATAAATAAGGGTCCAATAATTACACGTTGACACTGGTGATTTCCCAGGTGTACGAAACCCCCGGTGGGACCGCACGATTCACTGTTCCGCTCATTTTGAGAGCATATTCTTCTAGAAAATCAGGACATCATTCCAGATTCCGTTTGCTTTGGTCTTTCGCTGCAACGCATATACAACGGGCAAAGGGATCCTGTGACACAAGTCCACAGCAAGCTGCCGTGACTATATTTTTAATTTTAATTAGAATTTTATAATTTAATTAAAATTATTTATTATTATATATTTATGATTTGTATAAAAATTTAGGTTAATTAGACATTATTATTCATATGATTAAAGTATATTTATTTTTAAATAAAATAACTAATTTATTAGATTTTGAAAATAAAATATAAGATGAATGTACACCGATCATATAAATAATAATGCTCGATTGATTTAAAATTTTATACAAATTAATTACTCATTAAATATAAAATAATTACTTATTTTAATTAAATTATAAAATTTTAATTAAAATTAAAAATAGAATCACAGCACCTTGGCACAGCAGAACCATATTCCGTACACAACCTTTTTAGTTTTGAGAATGGCTTCTCTCCCATTCCTTTTGATTGGACCAGTCTAGTACCATTTTTTTTTCTAAAATAAACATGTTTTAATAATTTAAATTATTTATTTTGGACCAATTTAGTCGTTTTTTTTTTTTTTTTTTTTTTGTCTAAAATGAACATATTTTAATAAGTTAAATTATTTATTTTATTATTTATAGTGTAAATATTATTGTAATAAAAAATTAAATTAATTAAATATC
>JAULJZ010000011.1:7676229-7689297 GCA_032270985.1 Heliamphora pulchella | reverse complement strand
GAGGGCGATTTTTGGGTGGCAATTGTGATTTTCGTTAAACATTTTAATGGTTGGTCTTAATTGATGTTAAAATTAAAATTTCATGGGAGGTTAGTGATATTTTGAAACCACATGGGAGGTGGTTGATATTTTTCTAAATCTCATAAGAGGTTAGTATAATTTATTCAAAAAAATAATGTTAACAAAAATGGCATGTCTACTTGTGTAGCCAATTTAATATTAAAAAGCTAAAAGCTAGTCCAAATAACTCAACCAAACACCCATCAAATGCATTACAAATAATTTAATTTGAATAATTAATTTAAAATTATAAAATAAATTTATAAATATATTTTATAAATACCATTTTTATTAATCTTTTCAAAAAAGTTTCAGTATTCCCAAGAATGAACCTTAGGGTTCAGGCAATACATTTTCCTTTCCCTCCCTCTATACATTTTCCTTTCACTGGATCTGTAAAAATTGGGTGTGCAAGTAGAGTTACTCCTTATTTATTGATCCCGAACAGGGGCTCGCACAGGGAGAATCCAAGTGCCGGGTCTGAAGATACAGTTCACTCGTTACTGATCAACAGACAAGAAGGTGAGGATTGTGTTGCTGTTCATTTAAATGTCGTGTCTGATTCTCCGCCTCATTGTTCTATCCTAGAACCTCCATTTTCGGCCTTTTCTCCGCCTTAAATTCGAGCAATTTTGATTTCACGTTTTGAATAAAACTCTTTCTTATGGATTAATTACTGAATTAGTCCACCGACACTTGAAAAACTCGAATAACCTCAAGCTGTTATTGAGAACATTGATTGGTATATATCCGGGGAGGAAGAGGAGGAGGTAGAATTTATTATACACTAGTGAAATCTAAAATCAAAGTTGAAAAAAGCTCATTGAAGGAAAAAAATCACATTTTTTTGTGTTTGAATTCCTCATAACCAGCTCAAATTGCGGTTTGGAATTCAACAAAATGAAATAGAGTACGATATAGTCAGCAGCTGCTACCCCCAACATGATTTTATTTCTTAACCATTTTGCAACTTCCTTTGTTTGCATTGTTTAAAATTGCAGCCATGGCGTCTTTAGCATTTTTCCAGGATTATGCATTTGGAGCATCAGATATATTGCGTTTTTGTTTGTTGGTTTGACCAGTGTTAGCTTTCCCTATGGTTATTCTCATACTTGATAGTCCAATCAATGGCCAAGTTGCAATTCCTCAACAAAAGGGATTTCTGTAACATGCATAGAGTATACTTTTAACTACTAAATTACTATGTATGGAAGAGGCACTTATGCCATTCAACTTCCGTATGGTCCTATGCTGGCCTTTTTTATTTTGAGAAATTCTATGTACACTGAAGCATACTAAAAATATACTAAATACTAAGAAGTGTGATGAAACCCACACAAAGTGATGGTAGATCCCGCTAAAACTTGTGAGTAGTTAGTGCATTTTTTAGCACATCTTTTTGTGTTATTTTCCACTATAGCTCTTCCACTTTTGACTTAGTTTCCTGTTTTACCTGTTCTTCAACTTCTAATTTCAAATGCTGTTATTAGACATCTTGATTTCATATATAATGGAGACACTTGTGGCATAAGGTGTCTCCCCCCCCCAACACACACACACACAAATACACCTCTACTCTTGGTTTGTAATTATGGTAATGAAATAAAATACATAAGCTAAGTTTAATCACCATACAGATTGGAAATGATGTTCCGCGGCTTCTGCCATGTGTTTCACAAGGCCAGCACAGCAACAATGGCTTGTCTCAAGAATCTCCAAACATTTAAAGGTGAGGCCGGCAATATTAAAGACACTTCTTCAGTCTTATACCCCCACCGTCCTTCCAAAATTTTATGGGCCTTGTTGCAAGAAATCTGCTAGGCCTAGGAAGTAATTAGGGGCTCCGACAGTTCATTGCACTCTCTCTTTGTATAGACGAGCTCCATTAAAAGAATATGCTGCCAGAGATTTTTTTGTTTAGTTTTAGGATAAAGAATTCAAGTATGATATAAAACCAGAATATTGATACCGTCAAACTCAAACGCTCCCAAAATAGCTGTGGACATGTTTCCTTCAATTGACATGGAGTAATCACAGGGACTATAGAACTTTTATGTGATTTTCATTTTATTTAACAGCTAATAGCTTGTAGAATAATTGAGATCTTGTGCTATGGTTGTTGTCAAAGCAAATCTTATTTCTTTTTGAAAAGATATCTAATAAATAGTCTTCCATCCATAGTGAGTGGTACAAATGTACAATTAATATGTGAAAATAGAGAGAGAACTATGAACTATGGCATGAAATTGAAAACGATTTCCAATCAATGTTGCTTGATTTGCACAGACTTAGCAATGCATAAAAATGTGCACATGCACACACATTACTATCACACTCACACACTCACACACCCATACTCTCACACTTGTAAACCCACGCGCGTGCACTCTCTCTCTCTCTCTTTCACACACACACACACACACACGCACACACGAAGAGAGGGGGAGAGGTGCGAACATATATTTATATAGAGAGTATTAAATATTTGTGCGTTCGCTCATACACACATAGGGAGAGGAGAAAGGGATATAAACAGATATAGTATTGCTCACTAAGTTTCCATGTTTCTACAATGCGTGAACAACCATCAAACAACCAAACTCAATATACTTTATTGTAATTCTTTTTAAGGAGATATTTCATCCTCCATCTGCGATGTTATTGGGGTGCAGGTGAGAGATGTTTTGACTGCTCTCTCTCGCCTCATTTCCTGTCAATTTCCTCTTACTTTTGTATTGTTATTTCTTTCATCCATCTAGAGACCTGAAGTATATCCAGGTGATTAGGATATGGTATAGGCCATGGAAGTGGTTGTTAAAATATATAGGAGAGACACTATTCTCTTTGAGATTCAATATTTAATTAATATATTCTCCATGTTAGTTCCAGTCAGGCATTAAAACCTTCCCTATATGAGGAGCTGAGGTGCGAACCATACATATATAGTGGTTGTGACAATGAAAATTCAGGACAACTGTTTGTTATATTTTCTATGATAAAACCCCTAACGTTCTGTATTTTTATATCTAGTTCTTTGGCATTGTACGTGTTTTTTTTTCCGGATGTGCGTGTTTGTCCGGTCACATTATTTGTTTGTTAGTTCCTTGAATAAATTGTTCAAATTACCTATAAACCTATAAGATACCATCACCTCCCTTCCCTGGTTGAAAAGTCGTTTGAATGATCTTGTTTAAACTTTGAGAGGTTCTTTAGTGCAGGATTTTCAGGGAAGGTTCAGGAAATGGCTGGGGACAGTGACCAGCACATTACCCGTCTTCTCTTTTGCGGGCCTGATTTTCCTGCATCTCATAATTATACGAGAGAATATCTGCAGAACTATCCATTTGTTAAGGTACTTAATTTTCTCCATTCACTTTTCTTGTCCTGAATCTGAGCTCAGATATGCCATGGGAGGACAATTTTTTATTTTGAAAAGCAGACTTCTAATAGAAGAAGTTATGCACAAACTTGGTGGTTGGCTTGCCTTCTTAAATGTTCTTCTTAAATGCCAAGTCTCATATAATTTCATTTCAAGGTTTTTCATCCATTATATCACTCATTAGGAGGGAGATGAAATAGTATAGAAACTTGACTACATGAGGGAGAATTTCTGAAATTAAAAGCTAGGGACATAGGAATACCTTACTAGAAAGCCAAATTTGAATTGCATTGCTTGTCATATGTTCATTTCTTTCATGTTTTGTCTTATGTTTCTTTTTTTTGGTAATTACTTTTTGTCTTATGTTTCCTTTATCTTAAGTGAAGTGGATCTGGCCATATTATTATTGCTTGAGCTTAGTTGCTATTGCTTAAAATGAGGCAGATGCATTTTATGGATTAGAATATAGGGTGAGCAGTATAACACCAATATCACGGGCATTTTGAGGAAGAACCAATGACCTGGACACTCTTCAAGAATAACATCTCTTCTTGGTGATTCAAGGGTCTGTTTATCCATAGGTTACATTACTGAAATGATACAGAAATTCTGTGGGAGAAGATGAGACCACGTTGATATTCTATTGAGGATGTTGTCTGATAAATGAGTAGATATGTGCTTGTAATATGGTGCTTGATAAGCAAAGAAAATGTATTGAAGGCATAGTCATGATTCATTCAAGTCCATGGAGCAAGTTGATACATTTGCTTTGAGGCCTTGGATTGACGGGATGTAGCGGATGATAACTATGTATAAAGTCAAAGGAAATGTTAAAGCATAATGTATCACAATAATATAACAGAGTAATGATATTAAATTGTTGGGATACCATGGTTTTGCTTAGTTAAAGACCTTGATCCTTACCGTCATTTCTTTTATTGATTGACTTGTCAAAGTTTTGTTTGCAGTGTTGATTGTTGAGTTTCTAATGAAAGGAAGATTTGAAGGATTTTAATTTCTTATCCTATATAAGTTCCTTTACATACCTAATTTTCAAATTACAGACTAACTATTCTGAATTAATGTTGAACATGTTAACCTAGCTTTGAAATGAAATGAAATGAAATCTCTCTCTCTCTCTCTCTCTCTCTCTTGTCGGTTCTAATGTAATTTTTCGAGAGTCGTATATTTAAGTTGAATCAAAATTTTAAATTATTCGATTATTCTATTACCTGGTGCTATTTGAATTAATGTTTATGTATCTTGACTATTGGCTAAAATTGATACAGTATCTTCACCTGAAGCCTCTTCTGAGCCGCCTAAGGTTTGCTTCATAGGTCTTTCAGTTCTAAAGGGCTCTGTTTTTAGAAAAATGTATTTGACCAGTACTAAATATTATGTATGCATTTCTGTAATTTATGTTGTTGCATGATGAACCTAGAAAATGGTCACATCGTGGAGCATGGAATAGTTTTTAAGTTTTTTCCCTCTTCAGTTAGAAATGTTGAATTTCTAGCTCTCTTTTCTTTTTGTTTCATTTTTTTGTTGCTGTGAGCCTGTGACTGGTTAAACCGGACCTCTTTTTCACAGAATCTATTACATTGAAATTTTCGTTGGAATTTGGTTCCAGTATAATGTAATCTTTGTTTGTAATTTATTATGTTGGCACACTGCATACCCAATATTTTAAACATTTTTGATTTTATAAGATAATTGCTGTTTTATAAAACCTGAACTAGTATTATTCAATCACTGTATGTCTTGATTTCAAATGAAATTGATGTCAGATTTTGAGTCTTTTTTGCTAGAAAAGATCATGTTGCTATAGTGCATCCTTTCAGCAGTTCTGTCTTCTGTTTTGTAGGTTGATGTTGTTCCATTTGATAATGTGCCTACTGTTATTAGCGACTACGATATCTGTATTGCGAAAAACTTGCGAATAAATGCAGATCTTATTTCTCGTGCAAGTAGGATGAAGCTTATAATGCAGTATGGTGTTGGGCTGGAAGGTTATTTATTTATTTTTGTTAATTACGATAAGCTTACTTTTTTTGGATGTTGTTTTCTAACTTGTATCTGGCCTTCATTTTCTTTTACCATTTTCCATTTGATGAGTTATTCAAATTTAATTGTCATAATTTATGTTTACATGAAGGTATCGATGTCAATGCTGCTACAAAGCATGGAATCAAAGTTGCTAGAATTCCAGGTGGCTTGACCGGAAATGCAGCATCATGTGCTGAAATGGCCATATATTTGATGTTGGGCCTTCTTCGTAAGCAAGTTAGTTAAATTAAATGCAGCAATCTAGAATCAATCTGCATTTCTAATTTTATGTGAGCTTATATACTGGAACGTTTTATTAAATTTTAGGGTGAATCTTTTTCCTATACATTCTGAATATTTCAAAATAGATGATTTGTGTGCATTTATCCAAATAACATTAGAAAAATGAAAAATATACATTTTTGTATCATCTCTTCATGATATGTTTATGATTTTCTTTTTTCATCTTCTTGCAATTTTGTCATTACCTAGCAATAATAATATAGTGCTCTTTTAACTAATGAAACTGTAGCTTAGATATGCACTGAAGGAGCCTTTGGTTCTTGGTATGCCTGTTAAGATTACCACTACAATTTTGCGGTTAATCTCTACGTCAATCAATAAAAAAAATCTCCATCTCATCTTTCTTTCACCCAAACCAAACCAAACTATGCTTTATGGCCCAATTGCACAATTATGTTGTTTCAAGGGCATGATTTTTAATAGTGGTATTGGGAGGCATAATGGGTATCAGGAGTATCGTCTAATGTGTAATGGAAATCCGAAACTGAACTTCTCAATTTTTTTTAAGAGCTAACAAATGCTATATAACTCATTGATAAGTTTGTTTTAACCTTATTTTATTACCAATAGAATATTTGGAGTGATTTTTAATTAATATTTTGATACTTAAAACATGTTTTGTAAAATAATATTAAATTTTATATTATTGTTAAAAGAAATGATATATTTGTATCGTAAGAGAATCACCATTTAAAATATTAGAAATGCTATTAATATAAACAACTTATGACAATAAAACAAACCAAAGTTAATATTTGTTTGGGCAATGATAAAGATACCATAATAGTCGACATTAAAATGCAACAAAAAAATAATAAAATTAATTGTATAATTTCGGCTTTCCTACAAAGAGGGATAGCCATCTATTTATATTAACGAAGTAAGTTTACAAAAGGAACTAAGAATCTACAATATAGGAAAGAAATAAAATCAAAGATAACTTCATAAATTAAAAAATCCTAATTTCCTAAAAGATATTATCTTCAATACTTCCCCTCAAGCTGGGACAAAGATATCAATCAAACCCATCTTGACAATTGAAGACTTGAGTAGAAATGGTCCCACAAGATATGCTTAGGATTGGTCTCCGAAGGTGGCTTCTCAATTTTCAAAAACCAATTAAATTTTCCTTTCCTCCCAAAAAAAATGAAGAGATCAGCTCCAAGTAGCAATTATTGTTTTTTTGTTCAGCAATACACTAGTAATACGATGAGTCGGTGCATGTTGAGAAAGTGAAAAATCCGATGGGAATGCCTGAGAGATAGATTTATTACTGGAGTTAGTCGTATCGTCCAATAAACAAATGCAAAGCAGCTAAAATAATAGATAGCCGAAGAAAAGGAAAAAAAACAAGAATGCTATCGGAACAACTGTAGCCCCCAAAACCTAGAATAAGAACAATGTTACCAGAAAAAAAATGGTAGCCCCAAATAGGTATGGAGCTGTAAAATCAAGAACAACGCTACCGGAACAAAACGGTAGTCTCCAAAACCAAGAACAAGAACAATGTTACCGGAACAAAAACGATAGCCCCAAACAGATACGGGGTGACAAAATAAGAATAATGCTACCAAAACAAAACGGTAGCCCCAAACAGGTACGTAAATAACAAAATAAGAGTTTACTGCATTAGCAAATCATAGATCGAAGATGGCGTGCGTGACAACACCAAATCAAGCCAAATAGGCGAACAAAATAACCAAGTCAGCAAACCAGTTTGTTGAACCAGTAAATGTGAACTAGCGAACCAAGAACCAGAGAAATGTTTAAGATACAAAAAAGTTGTCAGCGATATCAACGAGGTCTCGATAGAGCTAAATCTTTGAGCAACTTAACAAATGAGAAAACCCCAAACCCGTTTTCAACCAAACCAACACGTAAATCCTTTCCAAGAATGGAAGGAACATTTCGTAAAGGCAACAATAAAGGCACTTAAAATCAGTAATCGCAAAGTGTGGGCATGGAAGATAGTCGATGACAAGAGAGATGATCGGCGGCAAGGGAGATGACCGGCAGCGCATGGGGGAAGAACCACGATGATCAGCGGGGCAAGAGAACAAACAAACGACGGCGGCAACGGAGATGACTGACGGCAAAGGATGATGGATGAATGACTGGCGACGGCAATTGCACTAGGAAGAATGATTGGCGAAGGCGAATGGTCTAGGGTTTTTAGCGATTGGCGAAGGTGACTGGTTGTTCACGAAGGATGATCGACGAAGGGTGGTCGGTGGTAAAGGAGAGACGGCTAGGGTTCTTGACAGTTTTTCTCCCTTCATATTTTGGCTTTGATATCAAAAGAATAAAATAATTGTATAATTTTGGCTTATCTACAAAGATGAATAGGCGTCAATTCATGTTGATGGAGTAAGTTTACAAAAAAAATTAAGAATGTACAATATAGGAAAGAATAAAATCAAAGATAACATCATAAATTAAGAAATCCTAATTTCCTAAAAGATATTATTTTCAATAACAAAAAGGAAAAAGTAAGTTAAGGATGGAAGAAAATGTGAAAAAAATGCTGGATAGAGTTTGTGTTCAGGTGAGTTCTTATCACATAACGGTGCCTATGACATGCATAATTGATAAACATAGGCTAATACCGTACTGATACGTGAGATTTGGCCAATAGGCTTGTAAATCTTCTTCATTGATTTTTAGTTGTGTGATCAAATTAGTCGATACGGGCTGATATCCTAATTGTATCAGTATCTTGAAAATCTATTACGTATAGACTAATACGATATCTAATAACTGATATTTAGAGCTCTAATCGAGGCTAGATGATCAATATTTGAAAAAATCATATCATATTTCTACTACTTCTCAATTTAGGTCTTCCCCTTCTCTTAACATTACCATCAATTGTGATTCTATCTCTTTCATACTGTTGTATTACCAGTTTTTATTGTGCATGGCAAAACTATCTTGTTTGTTCTCTCTCAATTATCTTCAGCTGATACAACTCATACTCCTACCATTTACAAATTATTTCGTTTCTAATTCTATCTTTTATGGTCTTACTACAATCTAAGCATCCCCATCTTAACTATTCTCATTTTATTAATGCATTGTTTCTTAGTTGTTCAATATTCTATTCCATGAACTTGAAACATCTTTGTCCTTATAGTTGTTCTGCAATATTTTCATGAATCATATGATCACTATGCATACTCTTAAATCTTCTTGGATCGAGACTGTTCTTACGGCTGCCTATCTTATTAATCGTATGTCCTCTAGTGTTCTCTAGTTTAAGACTCTTTTGGAGCTTCATGTTGGGTCTCCATCTGTTTCCTCTTTTTCGCCTAGGATTTTTTGTTGTACTTGCTTTGTTCATACTTCTAAACACTCGAGTGGAAAGGCTGTTAAATGTATCTTCATTGGATAACCTGCTAAATGTTATGATCTTTGCACCTTGTTTGTTGGCATAGATGTTACTTTTTGGGAAATAGTCTCTTTTTAGTTTGCCTCAAGACATCTTTTTAGGGGGAGACACAGATTTGGAAGAGATGTTGATTTCAGATAAACTGAATAAGGGGTCCCAAGGGATATTTTTTCCTAATTTTACTCAGAGAGGCCTTCTTTCTAGTGAGGGGAGAAGGAAGAGTTTGTGAGAGGGGAAACAAGGTATTGGTGGACGACTGGATAGAACAAATCTATAGACTTATTTTAGACGTCAGAAGAATCAGACTACTTGTATGCCACTATCACCTTGCCAGTTACTATCACTTTCTTCAGTTTCAACTGATCCAACTGGTAATGAATCTTCGGTTGTTATTGTTGATAATTGTGATCTACCTATTGCTCTTTGAAAAAGAGTTAGAAAGTATATTCAACATTTTACATCATAATTTGTTTCCTATGACTCCTTATCTTCTCCATATCGTGCCTTTGTCTTCTATATCGATTTCGCAGGGTGGGAAGGAAGCTATTGCAGATCCTAAGTGGAAAGAGGCTATGGTTGAGGAAATGGTAGCTCTGAAAGAGAATGACACCTGGAAGTTAGTATCTCTTCCAAAAGGAAAGAAACCAATGGGTTGCAAATTGGCGTTCATAGTAAAGCGTACGAAAGATGGGTCAGTTGGGAGATTCAAGGCCTGGTTGTTAAAGGCTTTACCCAGACTCATGATATTTAGTCTATTGACTATCATGAGATTTTTGCTCCTGTAGAAAAGATGAACTTTGTTCGGCCGCTTCTTTCCTATGCTGCTAATTTGGGTTAGCCTCTTCAACGGTTGGATGTGAAAAATGTATTCCTTCATGGGGACTTAAATGAAGAGGTGTATATGGATGTACCACTAGATTTTTTGTCCTATGCAACTGAAGGGGAATGTTTGTAAATTGAATAGGGTTCTATATGGACTAAAGCCATAGTTTTAAATAGCGTTATGTGAAAAACTTCCTCAACAATCAAACACATTTATAGAGAGGAGCTAACCATTGTGTAAACCATCTAGCAAATCTTGGAGTAGAGCAGAACGAAGCTCTAGTGCTATGTAACTCCCCACCTCGACTATCGGGCACTTTTTGTGGGATGATGTCGTTGGAACTGTGTTCTTTTGAGATTAGTTTTTCTTGTTGCTTGTTGGTTTTATTTCCATTGTACCAAAAAAAAGCGTTAGTGGTCACCATAATAATAACGGTAGTAATGCTGCAGTTTCGGGGTATAACAGTAGCAGTAATCCGAGCAATGAATTTTTTTATTTTTTGCTCAACTCAATAAAAATAATTGATTCACATATTTGTATTCCAAAAGTATATTTATTGGATTTTAAAATGATTTTTCGTTACTTTTTAAATATGGTTCAAAACATAGGTTCTAATTTTTTTACTAGGTAGTCTAGTTTTAATAACCAATTTTAATTATTTTTATCTAGTAATTAATGAATTTATATATTATAAATCATAATGCACAACTTAAATGTCATTTAAAATTTTAATTGTTATAAAGTATTGTATATATTAAAGAACGTTATTTGATTTGTTGTTTAAATTTTAATTTCGAATTCATTATTCCAAACTTTATATTTGTTGTTTGAACTTAATTTGTATAGATGTTGATTTTTTTAACAAAAAATAACTTCTTTTTTTTTTAATGTGAACAACTATTGGGTCTTGAACAATTTTCCTAAAAACAAAATATTTTGGCCATGTTTGATTGATCGGATTAATAATCAAGGGATATATAATTCTACTTGATAAGTAGTCTCATGAGACTAGTAATGAATGGATTTATTAATACCATATTCTTTTAAGCATTGTATAATCCACATTTTGTAGAATTAGTTATGCAATTGATGTATAATTTTTCAACCACTTATTGAATTCAAATAAAGAAAAGATAATTTCATGGCGTATATAATCCAATTCCATGTCTAATCCGGTCAATCATGTCCTTTGAGTAGTTGAAAACTCGACTACCATGTTTTCTACCCACTGTCTATCATCAGAAAAAATAAAATTCGTATGTGTTGGATCTTCAAGAAACATAAATCTT
Organism: Heliamphora pulchella; assembly: GCA_032270985.1. NCBI lineage: Eukaryota > Viridiplantae > Streptophyta > Magnoliopsida > Ericales > Sarraceniaceae > Heliamphora > Heliamphora pulchella. Next base: position 7,678,009 of record JAULJZ010000011.1, on the reverse strand, counting down.
GAATCAAACATATTATTCAGCTGTTAGCAAATATGAATCTTGAAGAACTCATCAAAAGTGAAAGAAGAATGAACTTGTTGAAGAGTCGAAAGTGAAAAACGAATAGCTAAACCAGTCGATTGTTATAAAATTTGAGAGATCTGAGGCAAATCTCATAACATCCACGTAGTCTCTAATCTATCAGGCTACTATGAATAAATTTTAGGTTGAAAATAATAGAAAACGTGACGTCTATTGATGGAAAAACAAAATCAAAAAACTCAAGAGCCAAAATCTCATTTCACAAGCCGTAACGGACGTATCGGCATCGTTTTGGCCAGATACACCACTATTACGCCCATTACGGAAGGTGTAACGGTTGCTACACTTGAGAATTTCTTTCGCACCAAAAAATTGGCCGTAACGGATAATATATGCCACTGAAACCGTTACGTAACAAGTTACATAACGATAACCGTTTTTTAAAACTGACTAAAGTAGTCTCCTAAAGCCTAATTTGAAAGATTGTTCAAGGTTATGCTAAGATTTGAGTATTGACAGAGCCACGTAGGTTATACTATGTTGATCAGTAATAATAAGATCACAATTTTTATTATGTATGTTGACGACTTAGCGGTGACAAGCAATAATGCAGAGGAGATTTTCCATCTCAAGGCACGTCTAGCTAAAAGGTTTGAGATGAAAGATCTAGGGATTTTACAGTATTTTCTTGGGATTGATGTTGCCAGATCAAATAAGCGCATCTTTATTTCCTAAATAAAGTATATTCTTGACCTCCTGAAGGAGACATGCATGCTGGATTGTCAACCAGCAGATTCGTCAATTATGACTAATCATCACTTTTAGTTGTAGTGATGGAGAGACTGTCGACAAGGAAAGATTTCAGAGATTTGTGTGGAGATTGATATACTTATCTTACACCAGACTTGATAGCACATATACTGTGGGTTGTCAGCTAGTTCATGCATGACCCTTGCACTTTACATCTTGACATTGTTTACCGTATTTTAAGATACCTCAAGTTTGCTCCTGGAAAATGAATTTTATTCTCTAATCATGATCATCTGAAACTAGAAGTTTTCATGGATGCGGAATGGGTTAATTCTGTTGATGATAGACAGTTTACATCGGGTTATTATACCTTTGTATAAGAAAATCTGGTTACTTGGCGAAGTAAAAAACAGACAGTGATAGCTAGATTAAGTGTCAAAGCCGAGTATAGAGCTATGGCGCACGGCATTTGCAAACTTGTGTGGCTCTAAGTGGTATTAAAGGATGTGGGGATTGAGGGATGTTGCATAGGGACAATACAAAAATGGAGACTCGGTGCAACATGATAAAACAAAATATATAGGGGTTGACAAACATTTTATCAAGGAAAAATTGTCACGACCTATTTTTAAAATATGGCGTCTGTGACCGGCCAGTGAGCCAAGCCCACCAGAGGCCTCTTTAAATTCCTTAATTTTCTTTCATCATCTTGTCTCATAATCATGTAATGTATAAAACTCATGGGATACATCCGAATATAAAAAGACTCGTATTAAAGACATTTTCATTTAACATACTCCCAGAGCATTAAACTACAAAATCAATGTTCAATAAAACTTATTAAAATACAAGGCAAGACAATTACATGTATGAAAAATGAAATAATTTAAACTTCTGATTCTTCAACACTGAATTCTTCTCGCCTTCAAGTATCACCTGTGAGTTCAACAATATCTGAATTATTAATTATTCACAGTGTCAGAATAATATATATCAAACGGTTTGCCAG
>JAULJZ010000011.1:7642124-7661291 GCA_032270985.1 Heliamphora pulchella | reverse complement strand
AGCGGGTGGCAGGACTGAGGCTGCGTGTTTTTACAGAGTTGGTAGAGTCGGCAGCTATGATTGAGAACACTTTGAATGAAACTCGTAGATCCAGGGAGGTCAGGGCACCATAGGGTGGAGCAGAGGCACCGTCAAGTGGGCGCTCTAACAAGAGGCAGAGGTCCTTAGGCCCTAGTTCTCATCCATCTAGGTCACGACAGCAGTTCTCACCACCAGCACCTTCAGTGGCTTCATCTGGGAGGCCAGAGCAGAGGAAGCTCATCTGCTTCCGATGCAGGCAGCCAGGGCATCGTGCGACGGATTGCTCACAGCCGAGGCAATCCCAGGATCCAGTACCGGTACAGTCGTAGGGGAGGGAGCCACCAATTTGTTATGGGTGTGGCCAGCCTGGGCACATTTGTAGAAACTGCCCTCAAGGAAGCAGTGTACCGAGCACGGCAGGTGCACCAGTTGTTCAGCCCACGCAGGGTCGACAGACTTACCGACAGCAGCAACCAGCAGTGCAGACTTTCAAGGTGACGGACGGGAGTACCTCAACCCAGTCAGTACGACAATCAACAGTCTCGGGTTTATGGTGGATAGACTAGAGCGCCACAGGGCCGAGTGTATGCCCTTGCAAATCCTAGTTCCTCCAAGGCACCAGTTGTGCCAGATGATGTAGCTACTACCTCGGAGATCATAGGTACTCTCTTAGTGTTCTTATCGACACGAGAGCATCGCATTCTTTTATTTCCTCTGCTTTTGCATCTGCTTTAGGGTTGGAGATAGACTTGTTAGGCAATGCATTATGCGTAGAGACCCCAGTCAGTGGGAACGCAGTGTTGGGACGGGTTTGTAGATCATGTGAGTTAAGAGGTCGTTGGTCGCTACCTAGAGTTTGATTTCATCATTCTCAACATGACCCTGTTTGACGTCATCCTAGGAATGGACTGGCTGACCACCTATCATGCTTATATCGATTGTGATCGACGGAGGGTATCGATTTGTACGCCTGAAGGTGATTGTTTTTGTTTCGTGGGCGATCAAGACGAGAGTTTAATATCCATGCCCGGTGTTATGCGAAACCGAGGAAACCTGCGTTTCCTCTTTTCTGCTCTCGTGTTAGACGAGGCGGTTAGAGTTCGAGGAGAGTTTTCCCTGTGGTTCGTGACTATCTAGATGTCTTTCCAGACGATCTATTTGAATTACCATTGAGTCGTAAGGTAGAGTTTTCTATTGATCTTGTTCCGGGAGCCGCTCCTATTTCGATGCCATCTTATCGTTTTGCACCGGCTGAGTTGCGAGAGCTCAAGGTACAGCTTCAGGAATTGGTTGATAAGGGGTTTATACGTCCGAGTACGTCACCGTGGGGAGCCCCGGCTTTGTTTGCTAAGAAGGATGGATCCTTGAGGTTGTGTATTGACTATCGGAAGTTGAATCAAGTAACGGTGAAAAGCAAATATCCTATGTTGAAGATTGATGATTTGTTTGATCACCTAAAGAGTTCGAGTTATTTTTCGAAGATTGACTTGAGGTCAGGGTATCACCAGTTGAGGATCAGAGACAAGGACATAGCGAAGACCGTCTTCTGGACTCGTTATGGTTACTATGAGTTTTTGGTTATACCGTTCAATTTGACGAACACTCCTGTGACGTTCATGGACTTGATGAACCGCATATTCCACCCGTATCTAGATAGTTTTGTGGTTGTGTTTGTAGATGATATTCTTATCTACTCACCTTCGAGAAAGGCACATGAAGAGCATCTCTGTATTGCTTTACAGCTTTTGAGGGAGCACCAATTGTATGCGAAATATGAGAAGTGTGAATTTTGGATGTCTAATGTGAAGTTTCTTGGACACGTGGTGTCGGGCGATGGAGTGTTTGTAGATTCTTCGAAGATTGATGTAGTGATGGATTGAGAACAGCCGAAGAATGTATTTGAGATCCGCAGTTTTTTGGTTTTGGCTAGTTATTACCGACGATTTGTGAAAGATTTTTCTAGACTTGCCGCGCCAATGACTTGCCTTACGCGAAAGGGAGTCAAGTTCACGTGGAGTGAGGCTTGTGAGACAGCATTTCAGGAACTGAAGAAGAGGTTGACGACTCCACCAGTGTTAGTTATTCCGGAATGAGGCTTGGGTTACACAATCTATTGTGATGCTTCACATAATGGTTGAGGGTGTGTCCTGATGCAGGAGGTTAAAGTTGCAGCTTATGGATCTCGGCAGTTGAAGACTCATAAACAGAATTTCCCAACACACGATTTAGAGTTAGCAGCCGTGGTTTTTGCTTTGAAGACCTGGCGGCATTATCTTTATAATGAGTATTTTGAAATTTTCTCCGATCACAAGAGTTTAAAATATTTGTTTTCTCAAAATGACTTAAATTTACGCCAGTGATGGTGGATGGAGTTCTTAGAAGACTATGATTTTAATCTGCAGTATCATCCCGGGAAAGCTAATGTGGTAGCCGACGCTCTTAGTAGAAGACCTCATGGTATGCTAGCTTCTGTTGCAATGCGAGAGTGGGACATGCTTAGGGAGATCAGCGAGTTTGATTTGCGTCTCGAAGAGACGGAGACGAGTGCGACATTGTTCTCAGTAGTTTCACAGCCTACATTGGTTGCCCGTGTTCTGGAGGCCCAGCAAACGGACCAGGAAGCTCAAATGCTACGGGATCGTGTTGTCAGCGGAAAGGACACTACGAGATGGGTTGAGTTCGGATCAGAGTTTACGGTTTGCTGGGAGAGTGTTTGTACCAAAATCGTGCCGAAGCGATGTGTTACATGATTTCCATCATTCTAGTCTTGCAGTACATCCGGGAGGTACCAAGATGTATCACGATTTGCGCCATCAATTCTGGTGGAAGGGAATGAAGAGAGATGTGGTTCAGTTTGACGCTCGATGCCTCACCTATCAGCAAGTGAAGGCTTCTCAGAGGCCAGCAGAACTGCTTCAGCCATTGTCTATGTCAGAGTGGAAGTGGGAGAATATCACGATGGATTTTGTATCAGGACTTCTTAGATCGCCTAAAGGGCACGATACTGTCTGGGTTGTAGTTGACAGACTGACAAAGTTTGCGCATTTTCTTCCTATTCGGGTGAAGGACTCTGTGGACAAGTTGAGTGGACTATACGTCAATGAGATTGTTCAGTTACATGGGGTGCCTGTATCTATTGTTTCAGACCGAGACCCGCGCTTTACCTTGCGCTTCTGGCGGAGTGTTCAGGTAGCATTGGGGACAAATCTGCGGTTCAGCACTGCTTTTCATCCTCAGACGGACGGTCAGTCTGAGCGTACTATACAGATCTTGGAGGATATGTTGAGAGCTTATGTGCTTGATTTTTGGGGTTCTTAGGAGGATCACCTACCGTTGGCAGAGTTTGCGTATAACAACAGCTATCAGTCCAGTATCGGGATGGCACATTTTGAGACTTTGTATGGTAGGCCGTGTAGATCTCCGGTATGTTGGACCGAGGTTGGAAAGGCAGCAGTTTTGGGACCTGACTTGGTGCGGGAAACAACGGAGAAGATCTCAATGATTCGCCAACGTTTGATGACAGCCCAAAGTTGTCAGAAGAACTACGTCGATCAGAGGAGAAGGCCTTTGGAGTTTGAGGTAGGGGATCACATGTTTCTAAAGGTCTTGCCACGCCGAAGTTTGATGAGATTTAGCCGTAACGAAAGCTATCACCGCGTTTTATTGGGTCGTTCGAGATCCTTGAAAGGATTGGGGAGGTGGCATACCGTCTGACTTTACCTCCTCAGTTGGCATCTGTGCACAACATGTTTCATATTTTCATGCTTCGGAAGTACGAGCCTGACCCGTCACATGTGTTGGATTGGGCTGAGTTATGAGTGGATAAAGATGTTACTTATGAGGAGCGACCCGTGAAGATCGTAGACACGAAAGAACAAGTGTTGAGAAGGAGGACCATTGCTTATGTCAAGATTCTATGGCTTTATCACGGAGTCGAGAAAGCGACATGGGAGCTTGAGTTCGATGTTCGTGCTAGATATCCGGAGTTGTTTGGTTCGTGACCTTGTAACGAATTCCAGGGGCAAAATTCCTTTAAGGGGGGGAGAGTTGTAAGACCCGGTTCCGTTTCCTTTTCATAACATTTATATGATGTGTTGGTTGTTGCTTTAATCGTTAAAGAACAGCATGTTTTCATATGGGTCATGCATGCGTGAGTTTGGTCCTGCTTCTTTTTCGGATTTTCACCCAGCGATGTCCGCTCGAGCGGACAGGTGGCTGAGAGTGGAGCCGCTCGAGTGAGTCTCTGTTCGCTCGAGCGAGTGGGTGGCCGAGAGGTGAGTCGGTGGGGGACCGCTCGAGCTGACCCCTGTGTGCTCGATGGGACTGCCGCGCGTGAGATTTTTATAAAACAGCCCATGCTTTGGTTTTTGAACTAAAACTTCTTTTATAAGTTTCTTTCTCTCTCTCTACCAAGAACTCTCAAAACCTCCATCTTCTCTCTAACTTTAGGCTTGGCTAGGGTTCGGATCTTGGTGTTCGGGTGGTCGATCATTGATCTCCTCACCGTGGGCTTCGCGTTCATCCGATCGAATTTGCGTTTTGACAACTTTGATTTCTCGTCGGAGTTCAAAACTTCGAGTTTTAACTCACTAGACCATCTTGTCTTAAAGGGGTGCTACGTAAAGTTTTATGTCTTTTTACCACTTTAAAATGCATTAAATATCGAATCTCGTGTTTAAGCCGTGTTTGGGTGGCTAAAAAGCATGTTATGCGCTTTTATGATTTATTACAACTTTGAAAAATGTATGTGTTCATGTTGTTTTCAAAAAGAAAGGTTTTGAAAACCTGAAGGATTTATGTAAATGTTTGCGAAAACCTAATCTCGGAGGTTTGGAGCTAACCCTTAGAGTTGAGCCTTAGTTTAACGTTGATTGGTCTCCATGGTTAGATGGATGACGTTGAGATATGTTTTTGATGTTTGTACATGGTCATGTGCATGTAAACTTGATCGATTTTTGCATAATAAGGGGTGATTATTCGTCCTACGGTGAAAACCTGTAAAGATTTGCATAATGAGGGGTGGTTATTCGTCCTGCAGTAAAAGCCCGTGAAAATTTACATAATGAGGGATGGTTATTCTTCCTACGGTGAAAGCCCGTGAAGATGCACGTGTTGCATGCGTTGCATGTGGTTATTACAAAATCTTGTTCGAGGCTCGTGCGATTCGAAATATTATTATTATATTTGTGATAGCATGTTCTACTTTTACTTCATGTTAGTTTGTTTCCTATTGAGCCTCAGCTCACGGCGTAGGATTTGAAAACCTTTTTCAGGTACACATGATCATGTGAGATGACTTAGAGAAGCCGGGGATGGCGGAAGACTTTTCTTAGTTTTCCTTTGTTTTGAACCTTGTTTTGGTTTGAATAACTTTTGGGGGGAGTAGAAAACTTTTATTGTAAGCTTTGGGGCGCTTATTTCAATGCATGCATGTTGTAGAATTCATAAGAGGAACCTTGGGTTCGTTGCTGTTTTTCGTTTCCATATATGTGGATGTTGGCCTACAGGTTTCGACGCCTTATTAGGTTCTTTTCTAGTTGAAAGAATGATTTCTTCATCATATAAACATTTTTATCCCTAATATATTGCTTGTTCGAACCTTAGTTCAAATGAGACGTTTTTGGTATGTTTTTAAGACTTCGAAAGATTTCTGGTTTTCGACTTGAAAATCTCTAGGGTGTCTCACCGCTCAAGCGGTGGGAAGTCCGCTCGAGCGGACAACCGTTGTGTGGTAAAAGTTAGGTTTTGTTTCAAAAAGAGGTTTTTGATTGGAGAAACTTGGGGTTACCCCTTTTTAATTTAAAAGGGCATATTTTGTTAATTGTTTTACAAATAAAATACCGTTTTCATTTTGAGTTCGGTGGAGTTTTATCATGGGAAATCGGGGCATTACAACAATTATAAAATAGAACCCTGAGTGCCCTTCCTAGGAAAAATAGATCATTTTACAAGGTACATAACCTTAGAGCTGAATAAAAATAAAGAATTTAGCTATTGACCTGACAAGTTTGATCAAGATTCTTTCGAGTATGATTCAGTATGCCTATCCAACTTAGGTCAGCTCACACCCCCTTGCTCGAGATTAATAGAAATGGCATTGCATACACAAAGCACAATTGTTTCAACAAATATGGACTTAGGCAGCATCCAGTGACAATTGAATACGGATCTGCTCCAGGATTTTATGTCCACAAACCAATAGAATTCTGATCCGCATACTCCATTTTTTCTTCTAACACCAGAGATGAGGTTTTAATAAGCAAATTAGCATCATGCTGGACACCTAGTCCACAACGAAAGCAAGGAAGATTTTTTGTTAACCTAAAACACAAAGCCCCAGCACAACTCACCCAAGCCTTTATCCCATGGTTAGAGGATTGTTATACCATGAAATGATAAATGTCCCTGTTGTATAAACCATATGCCATCAGAATCGAAAACGAAGTGTTATTCATTCCTCAAACTCAGAAATCCAGCCTATCTCTGAATCAAGACAAGGCGTATAACCAGCATCTTTCATCTCTACCGCCAATTCTTCCAATGTTTCATATATTTCATCACACTGAGGGTGTTTTTGATCTCTAGACACAAAACAGTTCGCATAACCGGCAATATCAATCCAACTGCAGCCAACATCCTTTGTCAAACCCTTTTCTCGCATCCTTTTTCTCACACTGTTCACATACTCCCAGTTTCCTTCCTCTGCATATATATTTGACAGCAAAACATGATAGCCTGTCATGCTCTTTCCCCTCTCCATCTGAAGCAACTTACTGGCAACAATTTTTCCTAATTCAAACTCTCCATGAATTCTGCAAGCTGCAAGAAGGGATCCCCAAATTCTCAAGTTATTACCCTCTTCACCTAATTTTTTAACAAACTCGTAAGCTTCCACCACCCTCCCAACTCTCCCTAACATATCTGCAACGCAACAGTAGTGCTCATGTGATGGCAGAATACCGTATTCCCTCTCCATTGTCTCAAATATCTGAAGGCCTTCATCAACCAACCCAGCATAATTGCAAGCGGCCAAGACAGCAACAAAAGTTACGGCATCAGGTTTAATGCCAGATTCATTCATTGACCGGAATAGTGAGAGAGCTCTTTCACCAAAGCCATGTTGACCGTAACCCAATATCATGCTAGTGTATGTGATCGAGTTTTTTTCATGGGAGGTAGAAAAAACATTTTCAGCATAATTAATTGCTCCAGATTTCGAGTACATGTCTACAAGAGCAGAGCCCACAAAGACATTCTGGTCTAAGCAGTTGCGAATGGCAAAGCCATGGAGTTGCTTGCCTAGAGCCATACTTCCTGCTGGATGGCAAGCTGGGAGAATAGATGCTAAGGTTACCTCATTAGGTGTTACATTTTGCTCAAGCATCTGCCTAAAGATGGTGAGAGCTTGCTCAATTAGTCCATTTTGTGTATTCCCAGCAATAATAGCATTCCACGTGGCTTGATCTCTACCGTATGTGCAGTACTTTTCAAACAGTCCTTGTGCAGCTTCAATAAGCCCAGATTTCGCGTACATATCTATTAGATAACTTTCCATTCCTTCAAATTGAATATCACGCCTAAGAAGATAGGCATGGATTTGTTTCCCAATTTCTGCGTTCCTAAGATTTGATGCCGCTGAAAGTATAGCAGTTATAGTTACAGAATCAGCCGTGAACCCTTGCTTTTGCATCTCATACACAAGCATCAACCCTTCATCATCCAAACCATTCTGCACAAAAGCAGAAACCATGGTATTCCAAGAAACAACATCTCTTTCACACATTCTACTAAAAACTTCAAACGACATCTCAACCAAATTGCACCTCGAATACATGACAATCAATGCATTTAGTATGATGATACGTGACACTGAATTCTTAATTAAATATGCATGTAGCTGTTGAGCAAAGTCTAACCGCTGCAACTGTGAAGCTGCAGTTAAAGCTGAGAGAAAAGTCACATCATCGAGAACAGCATGTTCTGACTCCAAAGCTTTGCGGAAAAGATATAGTGCTTCAGTTGGGCAATTGTTCTGAACATATCCACCAATCATAGTGTTCCAAACCTCTGTACTTCTCTCCAAACTGTGCTTGAAAACCTTCATAGCAAAATCAAGACAACCAAGCTCGGCATACATGAGAATTGCTGAACTCAATGCAAAGGGATCGTTAAGAAACTCGCTTCCCAACTTAACAAGCAAACCGTAAAGCACATTAGCCCTTCTAATGTTCCCTATCCTTGAAACAGCCGGGAATACATTGACAAACGTCAAGACGGTCGGTTTTATTCCCGTTTTCATCATCACCCAAAAACTCCTAACTGCTTCCACAAATCTCATTGTTTTCACATACCAAGAAATCAGAGTGTTCCAAGCAATTACATCTCGTTTGCGCATTGTATTGAAAACTCTACACACTAAATCATATTTACATAAATGGGAATCTACAGAAGCCATTTCATCATCTATTGAGCTCAAGCAAGAAGAGTACATGTTCAATAGCGAATTACAGACAATTCTACTGGGATTTGAATGAGAACGTAGAACATGGCAGTGAACAGCTTTACCTATGTTAAGCTGCCCAGTCTCGGCGCAAGCTTTGAGAATGGCAGAGTAGGTGTAGAAATCGCACTTTGTATCAGGTTTTGACTTCATGCGGGAATAGAGCAGCAGGGATTCATTCGGCATGCCGTTGCAGACAAACCCAATGATGATTGTGTTCCAAAGAACGGTTTTTGGTTGAGGAATTGAATCGAACAGTTGGCGTGCCAGTTGGGGTCGGCCATCTCGGCACAATTGGCTGAGACGGTAGCGAATGGTTCGGGGTTGGTCTGGGGGGGTGAGGGAGGTCTGGAGATTAGAACAGTCTTCAAAACACCATTGTTGAATCTGGGTTGTTGAGTTTGGAGGGAATGATATGTTTGATGAGGAAGAGGAGTGGTTAAGATGACGTCCATGGGCAATAGAGGTAGTTGACAGTGGTAAGGGAAGAGTAGAGGACAGCATGGCAGCTGGTCGCATTGGGAACGACCAGCAGAGGGTGAGATGTAGTAGTTGTTGGGAGTTGGATAATAGCACCTGTGATTAAGGCTTTGTTTGGTAAGTTTGAGTTAAAATCAAACTTTTTATTTTATTTTTGTAATTCTAGGTAAAATAATGATGATACCCCGATAGTGGAAGCAGGGGTGCCGGGCTTCGTTCAGCTATTGTGCGTTCTTCCGCCACCCTAAAAAAACAAAGTCAGAACTAGTACCGGTAGGATACTGGCTGAGTACCCTCCGATGCCAAAGTCAGTTCCTTATTTATCTTTGGATGCTAATCTGAAAGTAGTTATTCGCAAAAGAGAAGCGTACCTTAGTAAGAGAGAGCTAGGGTAAATATATAGAAAAGAATCTCCCATGAGATTGGGTCAAATCCCATAATTTCCGCTGGGGAGATCATTATCATTTCGAAAAATCAGTCCCCTCCTGATAAGGTGGGCACGCATCCTGAATCATCGGAGGCATTTATGGACAGACTCGGCGCCCATCTTTTCGGTCGTTCGGCTCGATCAACCCATTCTGGCCAAGGTCCGCACCATTCGGTCGGGCATATACTCAAGCGTGGTCATTAGTTGGTCGGACATAGCCGACCCCATCAAATGTCCCCTCATTCCCGAGGTGTCGCTGTTTAAGCGCCCTAAGAAATGCAACTCTAGGTTAACCGTCGCAAGTTTGGCGGTAGTCCGTATTTATTTCGGCGACGCCACCGAATATAAGGCATCTGCTCGTTTAATGTCCATCCATTAGGCTTTCGCATTGAAAAAAGAGGGGGTGAATGATCTGACACCCGTCATCATCCTAGCGGTGTTATCTCGCACGTTCAATGGTCCTCCATGATTGTATCTAGGGCTGTTGAATCTCTCCAACGTGCTTGCATCGTGAGCGTCCGTTTGTGCGCTATATAACCGTTTTGCTTTCAAACTTGTTTTTATTTTAGACAACTTGCTTTCATCCTTCTCCCTTGAGAATCCAGAGACTACTTGAGTATTCCCGGCCTTTTCAGTAAGTCCCTTCTCACTCCTCTATTTCATTACTTCCGTAATTCTGGCTCCTTCCTTTCCTGGGTTCTCAACCCCTTCCCCCCTGTATTTCTTGCACCGCACTTCGTATATTTTGCATTTTTACAAGCACATTGCCTCGACATCTTTTTTTTCCACCAATGTTCCTCATTTTGAGGAGCTTTTCATCAAGACCTTTAACTTTTCCAAATGTCTTCTTCCTATCATTAGAACGGGTACCGAGGACTTCCTACAGGAAGTCGAGTTAGCCTCAGATTATGAGAAAACTCACTTTGTCTCTTCCTCATTAGAGAGCATGGGCGATAGCTCCTATCTTGCCACCCTTCATCTAGCAAGTTCCTCTAAGGCTCTTGCTGCCAAGTCAGTCCCGTCTACTATTAGGATTTTCGACTTAGAATGCCTACGTGAGAAGTACCTCATCCCTCTGATCGTGCGCCTTAGGAAGCCCACTTCGGGTGAAAGGACCTGTTCCTTTGCCGCATGGGAGGTGTGTTTGTATGAGCACGCCTTCTCGGCCGGTCTCCAGCTCCCCTTTCCCCGGATCGTCCAAGAACTTCTCATCCCTCCGACCGTGCGCCTTGAAGATGTTAAACACTGTTTCCACCAACAGGATAGCTCGAGAACTCTTTCTTGACCTTACCCGAGTGAGTTCTTCGCATCTTTTCTCATTTCTTTTCCTTGTCTTTTGCACATTAGTCTCTTCTTATGCTTATATATACGCTTTTTTTTACAGGTTTGCATGCGGTAAATTCATCTTTCTAATCGCTACCACCAACGTGAGAAGAATCTTTGCGATGGCATAGCCCTCGCCACTTCACTGAAAGAGGAGCGGATAAGGTTATCTGGGGAGGTGGAGCCCCTGTAGACCGAGCTGGCTGAGAAAGGAGCAGAGCTGGAGAAGGGTAAAACGAAGCTGACCGATGTGAATCACAAGGCGGAGCAGGCAGAGGGTGAACTAACTGAGGCCAAGCAGAGAGTCTCTTCCTTAGAAGCTGAGGTCATTGCCGCCAGGATAGGCGAGGAGGCCAGCTTAGCGCGAGTACTGGAGCTGACTAAAGAGCTTGGCACAGCCGAGGGAGCCGTCATTGAAAAGTTCAAGATGTCCGAGGAATACAACGCCGAACTGGCCAAATACTATTTGAGTGGCTTTAACAGAATGAAGGCCCGAGCGGCTGCCACCTTCAAAGATTTGGACTTCTCCATTTTCCTTCCTAAGGACGACGATGTAGCAAGTCCCCCACCTTGATTCTTCTTCTTTTAGCTCTTTAAACATCTTTATTTTGGGCTATGTTTTGGCAAACAAACATACATTTACTTTTAACTTTTGGTTAGTGGGGCCGTGTTTTGGCCGAATAGGGAACATACTTGAATTTTGGGGCCGTGTGTTAGGCCGTGCTTGACTTGATGTTAATTTTTGACTTGTTCTGCATATCATTTCCCTGCTTTTATTCTGCTTGCTCTTATTCTACTCGGCTTGTCTCTTCTAATTATTTTTGCTTGACTTTTGCCTTGCTTGTCCCCTGTATGGCCGACCAAATAATTGAAGAGTCAAGCTGTGACCCTGATAGGTTAGTCATTCAATTTGGAGACTTAAGCATGCGTCAGCTGGGGCCGAGCTGCCCAGCGGCTTGAGACTCTACCCAGGCTTCGGCTGGCCATCTTAAAACCGACCGAGCCATTCAGTTGTTCGAAAATCTGCTAAGGCCTTGGTCAGGCTCTTGGTAGCCCGGACCATCTTGAGACTAACTAAGCCGTCCAGCAGCTCAAAAACCTGCCAAGACCTTGGTCGGGCTCTTGGCAGCCTGTGGCGCCGGAATTTTGGGGTTTTAGAAAATGGTCAAAAAATATGAGATTCAAAAGATGTTTTGAAAAATATTTTAACACCTTAAAAATTAAATTTTGAAAATCTATTTTTGTTGAAAATAGAGTCGCCACTTAGTTTTTGAGAAAAAAATTAAAAAAAATAAAAATGGCTACTGATATTTAAAACGTATAACCAGAGAAAAAGAGTTCGGGACTAAGGTACGAATCGGAGAAGGTGTTAGGTACCCCGTTCGCCCAACCGTAAGATTGGCTTCTACTAATCATAATTGGTTCTTTAATACGATTTCTCAAATGCATGCAAATAAAGAAAATAGAGGTAAAGAGAAAATATTCAAAATCAAATACGAAAAATACATAACGTACGTATATAGAGTGCCAATAAAACATGTATCGAAAGAAAAATCTTAAGTCCTACGGCATGCAATTTCTAATTAAAGGTACATGGAGCACACCCGCATACAATATCATTAAAACAAACTAAATATCATGATTTGCATAAAAGAACAAAAATATGCTAAAATTATCTAAACATGAATTGTTATAAAATGAATTAAATTATTCTAATCACAATTTTAAAGAAATTAACTAGAACATGCATATTATCAAAACAAACTAGGTCAACATGATGAATTAATAAAATAAATAAGAAATATAAAATAAAATATGCGTAAAAAATCCTATGAAAAGAAACTTATACTATAATGAAAAGACAATAAAAAAATGTTATACCAACAAAAGAAAATCTAATTATTTACATTTTAAAGAAACAAGAGAAAATAAAATAAAAAGAAAACAAATGAGAAGAAAATTACACTTAAAAATGAAATTTAGTTTAAAAGACTTTTTGTGATTTTTGAGTTTAACAAAATAAAAGAATAAAAGAAGTACTATAAAAGAAAAATAAAGCTATAGAAAGAGAAAATACAACTTTATAAGAAAAGTAAATACTAACATTAAAAGAAAATTAATACTAAATAGAACATTATAAGGGAATTAAAGCTAAAAAGAAAGAAAATACAGAAAAATGGAACATTAGTATTAAATGAAAAAGAAAAGAAATACTAGTAACGAAAAGAAAAGAAAGAGAAAAGGAAAAAAAAACTGTTAAAAGAACTTTAAAATTAATGTTACAAGAAAAGAAAAAGAAAATGGGAATAAATGCTAGAAAGATAAAAGAAATTAAATATAATTATTTGACTCAAATGTGAATGTAATATTGAAAACTACATTGACATTAATATAAGTGTATTATCATAACAATTAACAACATTAACAAATTGCAATTGTTAGAAATGTTAGCATTATTTAATGATTTAATAAACTTAATGCAACAAAACAACTACTAAGTTTAAATAAACAAGCTAAGCAAAATTAAATAAATTGAACAAGTTAAACATATAAATTCTAGTGATTCAAATAAGTATGTAAGGAATGTTAAATAAATGAAAGAATGATATTAACCCGGTCACTCCAAAGAGGTAGAAGATGGAGTTAGAAAGACCGCGGATCCAAGCGAGATACCTGGATTACTTTGAAATCCTCAAGCTGGGGAATGTGCTTCAATGATCCAATCCTCGGGTGATGATCCAATCCAAGATTTCAGAACTTCGGTATAGGGGGTTTGGCTCTCGGTATTCCAATAGGGTTTCGGCGTTGAGGCACGGATCGTTCGACGACTTGGCAGAGCTTCTCTCACTAAACCTCTCTCTAAAAATTCTATCCTGAAAACGTACCAGGGGGTACGGTATTTATATAATTCTTCAACCAATGAGGTGCTGTCTCGTTCTGGAGCATGTCAGGCCATTTGACGTTGGCAGTCGCTAGGTTAGAGGTGGCGGTCGCCATATCTAAAAAAAGTTCCACAAGGTTCTATTAGCGGTCAACATAATGCAAGTTGGCGGTCGCCAGGTTGGAGGTGGCGGTCGCCACTTTTGGCTAGGGTTTCCAAAATGTTCTATTGACGGTCGCCTCAGTGAACATGGCGGTCGCCACATTGGGAATGACTTGCATAGAAAGTTATCGGTGGTTTAACATAATTTCATTGGTTTGATGGTTTTGGGTTCAAATACCGAGCTTGGATCATTTTTTGAGAATCATACTGAGGCACCATTCCAACTGCTTTCATCATTGGAATCACCTAAGATTAGGCGGGGTCAAATTGGGATGTCTACAGTTTTTCCTATTTGATATAACTTGAATAATAACGCGTGATGCAAGTCATATCAAAGATCTAGAGACAACAACCATTTGATCAAGCCGTCAATCTTAGGCCACAAACACACAAGCATGCATATGACGTTGGTCGTACTCCAATTTCTATCGACCTGCCTACGTACCACTTTGCTAGGGATCATACCAAAACGTAGTTCTTGGGACAAAATGTAAGGATGCAATGATAAGAAACATGATACAGATGCTAACATAATGTAGATACTGGTATGATCCAAACAACTCCTAAAGATCAAGTCAAGATCTAAAGGGAGCGCAAATAAATGAGTTAAAGATCAAGTCAAGATCTAAGAACTCAGCTGGGGATAAGACAATCAAAAAGGATCGAGTCAAGATCCCAGAAATTACCTTAACTGGGAAGACAACAACGAATTGATCGGTCGAGTCAAGACCTAACAATTTGGAGCGATAACGGGATAAGGATAACTAAAAAGTCGAGTTAAGACTTTTGAAATCATCCTCATCAGAAGGATAATCACGAATTAATAGGTCGAGTCAAGATCTAAAATTCGGGACGAAGCATAGGATAAAAATAATTAAATGCTAAGTCACTGCTTAAAATTAAATTTATCGAGAGAAGAAACCACGAATTAATAGGTCGAGTCAATACCTAAAAATTCGGGGTGAAGCACGGGATAAAAATAATGAAAAGTCAAGTCACGACTTAAAATTAAATTTATCGAGAGAAGAAACCACGAATTAATAGATCGAGTCAAGACCTAAAAATTCGGAGCGAAGCACGAGATAAAAATAATTAAAAGCCAAGCCACGGCTTAAAATTAAATTTATCGTGAGAAAAAATCACGAATTAATAGATCGAGTCAAGATTTAAAAATTCGGGGTGAAGCACGGGATAAAAATAATTAAAAGCCAAGTCACGGCTTAAAATTAAATTTATCGAGAAAAGAAACCACGAATTAATAGGTCGAGTCAAGACCTAAAAATTCGGGGCGAAGCACGGGATAAAAATAATTAAAAGGCAAGTCACGGCTTAAAATTAAATTTATTGAGAGAAAGAATAACGAATTAATAGGTCAAGTCAAAGACCAAAAAATTCAGAGCAAAGCACGGGATAAAAATAATTAAAAGCCAAGTCACAGTTTAAAATTAAATTTATAGAGAGAAGAAATCACGAATTAATAGGTCAAGTCAACATCTAAAAATTCGAGAGGAAAGTATGATAAAAATAATCAAAAAGTCGATTCAAGACTTTTTAAATTATTTTCATCAAGAGAGAAATCCACAAAAAGATAAGGGTTAGAGCAAAAACGCACAAATTACTCGTGCAAATCAAAATTTATTTCTAAAATTTCTTGAAGTATTTTTGAAAAACACCTAAAATTAAAATTATTTTTCAAAATCCCCCAAAATTAGAAAGAAACACACACAAAATAAAAGGGTTAAAAATCTATTTTCCACGGAAATTATTATTTTTGAAAATCATTTTTGCTAATAAAATATTTTTAAAAATGCACACAATATAACACATACAATGTTAAAACGCACAAAAGAAAATAATTTTCTAAAATAAGCACCCATAAATAAAATAAACACACGTACACTAAAACATGCAATAATAAGACACGTTAAAAACCCCAAACAGCCGCTTAAAACCCAAAACCATTGACATGATTGTTGATATCCTAGCTATTTTCCTTTTGACATGGCGGTCGCCACTATTAAAACCCTTCGAATGTGGCAGTCGCTGGATAAAAGCCTTACAACATGGCGGTCGCCATGTGTCCTTTGACCATCCTAGCGATCGCTATAAACGAAGTTAGCGACCGCCAACTTCAAACGCGCATAAGGTTCTTGAAGGCGCGTTGGGCAGGTTCATTTGATCATATCTCTTTTTCTCTCTAGCCTCCTTCGCACTCTCGCCTCTCTCTAACCTTCCTCTTGCTCCCTCTTATTCTTTTAGCTTTTAGGTTTTCCCCTTTGCTTTTTCTAACATGGAGGGCCACGGCAATGTTGAGGACATCGCGGGAGCTATCCGTGGCTGCTCCGCTAGTGAGAGTTCCATCATGGGGACCCTCGGAGGCACATCCACCAGCCTTCCTGCAGGTGGGGTCACTACCACTTAGCCTTCCACTACGCTGGGTACGATGGATGCCCTCGTATTCGAGGCGGAGCATGCCTCCCGCTGCGTAGCCGAGGACGAGGAACGAGCAGCTACCGAGGTGCAGGCAGCTGCAGATGCTGTTGCCGAGGCCGTAATAGCCGATTGTTTGGACCCTGATGCTAGGGAGGGCAATCCAGGGCCCTTTGATCCACATACGTACGCCCCGGTCCCCCACCGCTTGCTTCCGGGTGGGATGAGGCGATACGACAACCCACAGACTCTGTTGCTGCTGACGTGCTTCTTCGGGAGCCAGACCAGCACATCTCTCATCAGCGCCCATCGGTAAGTTTCCAAAATCACTTGTTCAAATACCAAAGCATGTTTTATAATATATGAAACGCAGACGCATGCCTAGGATCCCCCCATGTGATATGATGATGTGATTTGATATGATGATGATGAATGATGATGATATTGACGATGATTGCTATGTGACTGTTTGAGATCTTATCTTAGGTACCCGTGCTATGGAGATTAAAATAGTAGGGACATTTGGGCTTGAACAAACAATAAAAGGGACAATTATTTTAGTGAAAAACTCAAAAGGGCTTGATGATTTTTTATTTTTATTTTTAAGAAAAACATAAAAATTAAAGGGTTGGTTTTTCATTTTATTTTTAGGACTGAGCACAAAAAAATCTAAGGGGGGGGATTTTTGTTTTTGGTTTTTGGGACTAGTCATAAAAATTTAAGGGGAGAAAATTTTTAAAAATTCTAGAAATTTAGAGAAAATTTTTGTTGAAAATCTTAAAATCTAAGACAAATTTTCAAAAATCACAAACTTTAAGGCTTTTTTCAAATATCTAGGAAATCAGGAAAATTTTTAAAAAATCCTAAAAATTAGGAAAAACTGATCAAAGATCCAGAAAATTTAGGGGGAATTTTTCAGAAAATCCTAGAAATTTAAGAAAAATATTTGAAAATCCTAGACATATAAGGAAAATTTTTAGAAAATCGGGACAAAGTTTATTTTTAGAAAATTAGGAAAATTTTTAGAAAATCTTAAAAAAAATCAAGGAAAAATCCTAGAAAATTAGGAAAATTTTTGAAAAATCTTAGAAAAGTTAGGAAAGATTTTCTTTAGAAAATTAGGGAAAATTTTTAAAAATTTTAGAAAATTAGGAAAAATCTTAGAAAATCAAGAAAAATTAGGGCGAAAGGGACGAAACATAAAGATATTTTTTTTGATTTTGAGAAGAATGATTAACACAAAATGATAGAGGTTTGCCTGGCGTACCAGGGCTTCGGGTTCATAGTCTTCTACTAGGGCGTACAAAAACCAAAAGATCGACACTCACACACGAACTTAGGGTTAGGAAGATTTGCCTGGCGCACCAGGGCTTAGGGTTCCTAGTCTTCTACTAGGACATACAAGATTTACCTGGCGCACCAGGGCTTAAGGTGCCTAGTTTTCTTGGGCTTGAAAGATTTTTCTGGCTCACCAGGACTTAGGGTGCCTAGTCTTCTAGGGCTTGAAAGATTTGCCTGGCTCACCAGGGCTTAGGGTGCCTAGTCTTCTAGGGCTTAGGGTTCCTAGTCTTCTACTAGGACGTGTAAGGTTTTCCTGGTGCACCAGGGCTTAGAGTGCCTAGTCTTTTAAGGCTTGAGAGAACCGAAGGATCGTTACACACATGAACGTTGTCATGCCCCAAAACCCAGGGTCACGTGAAATCCACCGAATACTAGTTTTTATGAAAATACAGGTTTTCATATGTTCAAACAGCCTGTTGAAACCAATAGAATACCCAACAAAAGATATCTCTCATAAACAAAGGATATACAGTTCCAACATGCATACAATATATCGCCTTATGGCGTACACAATCTGCCTTCAGGAACAAACATACCAAAAAGAAAAATTATAAAAGTCTTCCGTCACCACAGGCACCACCAAAGCTACTCCTCAATCACATAAACACCTGAAAATATTTTTACAGAAAATTCCACCCGTGAGCCGAAGCCTAATAGAAACAGATAATAAGTTGTAACGTAGGAAATTTGCAATCATATAAAGTGTGAGACACGGACCCATCTCTTTTTGAGACTTATATGTAAATGATGTGATTTGCATATATATAATCGTTTGGTGTATGATTTACTCGTTTTGATGCATGTTTAAGTTTATCTGAGCATGCGGGGTTGGTTCCCAGGGTTGTTGTGAGTTGCTGTGCGAATTTCAAAAAAATTAAGAAAAAAGATATTTTCGAGATATTTTTCCTATAAATATTTTTTCTTAGATATTTTGTTCAAAATATCTCCTCCTTCTCTCTCTCTAGTTTTAAAACTCACCAAACGCTCTGCCTTCTCTCTAACTTCACGGGGACCCGGGGCTTGGTTTTTTATAAACCAACTGCTAATCTGTAGTATCAGCATCGTGGTCTACACATCCATGAAGCCAGAATTTGATTCTGGAGAAACTCGATTTTGCACGTGAATCGAGACGCTGAGTTTTAAACTCACCGAGGTAGGATCCTAGACTATATAACTGTTAGAGGGTATTACGTGTAATCCTACGTGTTTCTACCATTTAAAAGCGCGTGAAAAAGGTGTTTATGTTATAGATCCGGTTTTTGATTAAAACTTTTTTTTTTCGGCGTTTCGGGTGGATGAAATCATGCTTTGAGAGTTTCTTTGTGACTTTGTGGTAAGCTTGGGTTTGCATATCTTTGTGGATATCAAAAACATGAGTTTGGAGGTTTGATTTGAGGTTTGGAACCAAAAACAAGCAAAAATCGTAGCATAAAACATTTTCTGGGCTTGTTCAGTCGATTGGACCCTTGAGTTCAGTCGACTGAATCATCTTTTTGGGGGTTCAGTCGACTGAACTTGGGGGGTTAGTCGACTGAAGTTGCTACTGCTTTGATTCTTTGTTTTCTAGAGAGTTTTTCAGTCGACTGGGGGCTTGGGCCAGTC
>JAULJZ010000011.1:7608094-7622793 GCA_032270985.1 Heliamphora pulchella | reverse complement strand
CTATTTCACTATACACATAAATTTGATACATTTTTAAATTCACAAAATCATTAATTTTGGTATATATTTCAATTCATCGCAACCAAATATGACTACTGATACATTTATCAGTATATACCACTGATACATTTATCAGTATTAAATATAATGTAAATATACTCCAGTTCACTACGCATATGCTACTAATACATTTATCAGTATTAAGTATCTGTTGTAATATCTTATTATAATATAGTTTTAAATTAATAAAATATATCAGTGGTTTAAGTGAGCTGTGTGCATTTAGTAATAACATGCAACTGATAATTGTATCAGTGTTCAACAGATAAGTGCTTTTAAAATTGTTCAACACAGAATTTGCAACTGATAATTGTATCAGTTGCACACTGATCATATAGAGAATATGTATCAAAAAAAATCACCGAATCTTAACAGAACCCTTACGAGGATATCCGACACGAAAACTGCGTCGTCATCCCCTATCACGAACCACCTCACCTCCTTCATGTCCACCCGGAACGTTTCCCAAACGATCTGCGAGATACAAATCGCTGACCGGTGCCCCTGCTGGTTCGAGTAAGGGAACCGGCTCGTATTGCCAGAGATTCTCACCTCCAAGAGGCCCTCGTCGGGGTTCGTCTTCACCGCTCTGTTCAGCCACGCCACGCTGCTCATTTCATCCGGCTTCCACCTCATTTCGTATTCACCTTCGAGAGGCTTTTGTGTCGCCAACCGGTGCTCCTATCAGTTCGAGTAAGGGAACCGGCACGTGTCGCCGGAGATTCTCACCTTCGGGAGGCCCTCGCCAGATATTCCCACTTCAGAAAATTTGTTCAAGCCTAAAGCTTTCCTTGATTTTAGAGAGAGAGAGAGAGAGAGATAAAAATTGAAAATCTTAAAATTTGAAACTCCTAAAATTTAGGAATTAAAAATTCTAAAATCCTAAATTTTTTATGGGATTGACTTTGATATTATTTTTATGAATTTGAAACTCCTAAAATTTCAGTTGACAACCCACACAATCAATTGCTTGTATTTTGAAAATGAAAAAGATCATATTTTAAATGAGAGTATATTAGATATAAAAAAATTAATTCAAATCAGAAATGACTAAATCTCTTAAAAAAA
Organism: Heliamphora pulchella; assembly: GCA_032270985.1. Taxonomy (NCBI): domain Eukaryota; kingdom Viridiplantae; phylum Streptophyta; class Magnoliopsida; order Ericales; family Sarraceniaceae; genus Heliamphora; species Heliamphora pulchella. Next base: position 7,621,665 of record JAULJZ010000011.1, on the reverse strand, counting down.
TTTATGGGACTAAATCTCTTATGATATTCTAAAAAAAAACTAATCTTTAAATTTCTCTAAATTGAATAAGTAATTGGAGATAGGTATGCGGTTTTACTTTGCCAAAACTCTCTTTGTATACTTAGTTTTTATCAACACTAGCATATATTTTATCATCGAAATGTTGCTCTGGCCATTGTAGTCGGACAACACTGACAATTTTCTTTCTTTTTTGACCTTACTTTCGTTTAGACTTAACTCACGTGCCATCACTCCAATTTGGGATCTTACAATACCTATTCATTTTATTAATGCATGTCCATAGTTTATGAGGTTTAGGTTAATGAAGTTTAGGGCCAAATTTGTACGCTACGCATTTGTGCAATTCAAAGGAAGGTAGGGGGTGTTTGGCTAAGCTATTTGTTGTAATTTTTAGCTTTATACTACTAATTCTAATTATAAATTATAATTTTTTTCAAACACTCATAACTTTTGCTACAAGTTATATTTATTTTTTTCTTTTATTTCAACTACAATCTTTATCAAACACTTACAATTTTTATTACAATTTATAAATTACTAGTTTCAGCAATACCAAACACTACCTAAATTTATTGAGAAATTTTGAATACGGCACTAAATAGATTACCAATTTTTTCTAAAAATTTTATTTGTACCATTACTAGTCAAATATCGGATACTATTTTAAATTTATTATTATAAAAAATATACATTTAAAATATTATTCAATTTCTTCACCTCCCAAGAATTATTTGTTCCTCCTCTAGATTATTTTCCCTTCTTATTTAATAATAACAAATAATTTTTCAACTCTTATTACATATTTTATTCTATTTTAGCCAAACATAATATAAACAATACTTTAATATATATAACCTCATTCGCTATCTCATGATATTAAAAAAAATACATAAAAACTAATATTTTTTCTTTTTATTCCATCCACATCAAACATGACTTCAGAGTGTTGCATATTGATTTTTGTCCAAAACAATATAAATTGGCCGATCCCGGCAGTACGTACTAACATTGGTTCAACAATATTGAAATTATATATACTAATATTGAAATTATATATACGGTATATTATTTGTATTTTATTTTATTAAAGTAAAAAAAATATGAATAAGATAAAAGTTAAAAATTAATTTTTAGCCGAAAGAAAGATAATCTAAAAGAAATGACAAATAATACCATGAGAAGTATAGGATAATTCTCTCCCAAGATTTGAACTATTAAAATTAGTCTCTCCTGTGAGAAATTAATTATACAAAATATGACCCCAATTGACAACTAACTTAAAAATTAGTTTTTTTTATTTTTTTTAATCAAAAAATTAAATTAAGTTCAAAATAAATTCTTTAGTAATTTAATTTTAAAGCTAATTTTTTTTAAATTAATTATTTGAATAAAAAATTAAATTTTTTTATTTTTTATTCAAAGTGAACAATTTTACCTTTCTATATATTTAAAATTAATAATTTTACCATTCAAAGAGTAAAATAGTAATTATGAATAAGAAATATTATCATATTTTAAAAATTTGTGTTTTAATTTGACTTTTTAATTTTTTAGTTTTTTTCCCAAAACGGATAACCTTGGTTTTTTTTGCAATTTTAGCTTGAAAGCTAAAAAGCCAAGGCTGCCAACCAGAGCCTAAGACTACCTATTTGAGAAGAAAAAAAATTCTAAAACTGTAGGTCCCCTAGTTTTCAAACAACTACCAGAAATGGTTGATGAAATGACATAATCAAGAAATTGTTGTCAACATAGAACACAAACAACCAATCGGTTATAGTCCTCGCGATAAAACCAAGATTTCCAAGATGTGGAACCCCATTCGGGTTAAATATTTGACAATCGCGATCCTTTCACCTATTCTTCGAAAGCCCGAACATCTATATAATAGGCATCGGATTGTTCCTCAGATCGCGTTACCTCTTAACTCCTTGCGGCTCCGGGTAACAAGCTCGCGAGAGATGGAACCCCTTGGTTCCTCATCTCTTCTTGTGCCCGTCTCATTTCTTCAGGATCTGCAGCAATAAAAAAAAGAAAAAAAAGAACAGGTCATATGGCAAGTAAAACAAGAAAGGATGGAACAAAACCAACCGCAATCGCAAAAGGAATAAGGATTGGAAACATGGGCAAGTATAAACAAGCTGTTATGACAAAAAACAAAAACAATAACAAAAAGAATAACACAAACACACACAAACACAAGAGTAACGTGGTTCACCGAAGACTAGAGCTACGTCCATGGAGTTGCAGTGATTTTATTATGAAAAAAGGTAATAAAAAACAAGGTTTCAAAACCCAAACCAGAAACAACAAATATATATATCCAAATTGGGTCATAAGGGAAAAACGGGTCCAAATCTTCTGCTCCATTGTCTCACATAAAAAACATTAAAAGTGTAGTGCCTCTTAAAGCAAGTTGGGCTAGATCCTCCGCTCCACCCACCTAACATAGGTGACTTGCACAATTGTAATTGGTAACTGGTCACATTCAATGAGGAAGGATTATGCCAAGCAAGAACAGTAAGTCTTTAAGGAAAATAGGTTTCAGTATAGTCCGGTAGTTGATAGCAGGCGGCAGATGACGTGATATACACAAACGAGAAAACAATGGTTGTTCAGTACAGAAAAATTAGAGGTAGGCAACTGCCCGAGCCGAATTTGTTGCTTCCACAAACTTTCAGAGACAAGGACCCTATCAGGTACTTTAAATAGCCAAGGAACCAACAAAACAGCTATGGCATGGCATGGCATGACAAAAGGCCTCAGAATAATTCTAGAGTATGGCACCTGGAACCACCATGTTTGATTTGGTGATACTGATACTTCTGCATTTGGTAGATTTCGGCAAATAATATGGAGTCTCTTGTCATCCTTTGCAAGGCAATTGAAAGACATGGACCATTAAAAATTTAATCAAAATAACTCCGGAACTCCAAGAATAAAAAGGGAAGTTCTACTTTGTAATATTTATAGTTGTTTGTACAGTTGTTTGTCTCTGTGTGGAACTCTTTCAATCGATGAGACAGTTGATTCGGGAACTTTGAGAATAAAAAGAGCAAGTCAGCATAATATTCTGTCCAATTTGTATACCAATAAAGGTTTCACACGAAAAGACAGTAACTACATGCGATTCCACAAAAACCAACTAAATGATTCATTGCGTGCCTACAGGAGACTAGGGGATTGGGAAGAGTATGGTGAATTCAAGATTTTGAAGAACGTACTAGAGGAGGAGCAGATTATTTGATTGACAACATTGTTATCATGGTTTTAGATATCAGCTGTTACATATTCCATCGGCCGATATGAAATGGTATATTAGACCTTCAATACTGATATTTACAATATATCAGTCGATACATGCCGATACTAATATGTATTCTGATACCGCGCTTTAGAACCCTGATTGTGATGCTACAACAAGGTTGTTTGCATGCCCTTCCTTAGTACACAACTTTAATATTGAGCAGTGAAACCACTACGAAGCTAGATGAACAAGCACTATAAGGCGAAGAAGAGATGGGTGACATGGATCAATGAAGATGACCTTCATCAAGATGAAGCTCTTTCACGGTGAAATCAACCATCAGATCCCTATAATGGTAGTTGAGAAGACCAATTTGATATTCTAATCTAACCCATCTCAAGTGACAACTCTGTTTAGGCAGTAGACTTGAGCAGCTTTGTGGGCTATAGAGAACAGTCAGAAGATACGAATCATACTTCTATTCTTTCTATGTTACAAGCCAGAAATTATATTTTTGTCCATTGTACTTTTAGACAGCCTAAGCAGCACAGATAGATGCCAGACACAGACCAACACGAATACAGACACATGACATGGCAATTTTTGAAAAATAAGGATCTGGACATCGTAGTGGCTCGGTAAAAAAGGCATTTGAATTTTGTGAACAGCAACTGAACAGGATTTGGGTGTTACGTAACTGGGACATATAATGGTTTAGGGTTACAGAGAGAGGATTTAGGATGAAAAACTAAAGAAAACTGGTGTTGGTGTCATCATAATGACGAAAGCTGATTTCAGAGGTAGAAGAAGAAGAAAAGAACAAGGAAAAGGAGAAGAAAAGAACAAAGGCAAGGAGAAGAAAGGAGAAGCTTCTAGGCAAGATTAGGTTGAAGCACAGTTAAAAGCTTCTAGAGCCATGTAAGTGTCAGCAAACTTGCCTCTATATTGACTTGAACAAGCAGATAGTATTTAAAAATTACACATCGACACATATTTAGTGAGTTTATAACTTGACTAGTACGATCATAATAAATCTTCTTGAAACCATGGATCCCGACTACAGCCCATAACCAGGAAAAATTAGATAACCAAAATAACCTGAATTCTACAACACATCATACCAGATACAAATTAACCTAAAATTATTTAATAAAACTGAAACTTCAACCATACTTGCATGCCCCAAGTGCACAACTGAGCTCTGTAATAATAATTTGAAGTTGCTCTTTTTTGCCTTAGGATACTTCGCATCTCAATGCAGAGAAATGGATGGCAAGGACTCAAGACGGAAGAAGATAGGAAGGATCATTTTGCAATAGTTTTTCCATGTTCCTTTACTCCTCAATTAAAAGGAAATTTCATGATCGATCTTCCAACGATTACAGAGCACCCACCATGCAGCTAACTGTTACCAATTTCACATGCATTACAACTGTAGTATGCTTTCCAATAGATACCTTGTAAGGGAACTTTTACCATGTCGATATATTTTTTATTTACTTACAGAAAAAAAAAAAAATCTAAAAATATACAAAGACTATCTTTTCAGCCTCTCTGTCCATCAATCGTTAACGGTTTAATCTATATGCTACATGGACTCAGAAATGTATGAAGTTCACGTGTCAAACACTCAACACCTAGGGGTAAGGGTGTGGATATGTGTCCGACATGTGTAGTAGGACATTCAAGTACCATATGACATCACATAAAACTCCTATATTGTACATGAAATGCTCTATAGCACCCCGTGAACAGTATTTTGTCCTTTAAAACAAAGAAATACAGAAAAAATATAAATATTTTGTTGGGCCCCCATGTCCCAGCACATGAGACTTACAGGTTAATCCAAAGCCTGGACACATCTCCACACCCAACGCCCGTAACTGAATTTATGTGACATGGGGATTAATGGGTCTCTTGGAAGTTGTTTCCAGAGATGGGCATTAAATGTTTGTACTATAATTGAGCTAAGCCAGTTTTGCTGCAACGAATCCCCCTCCCCCTTTTCTTTCAACAGGAGAATATGGGAATAACCTGAAACAAAGCTCCCTTGAAAAATCGAACCAATTAAAAATCCAGGGTGTCTTTTACTGTTTTACACATCAAGGTAGAAACATCACTATATCTTTTCACTGTAGTCCACCAAATAAGGGATTCACGACTTGGCCATGACTTGGATCTAGCAGATTTCAAATAAGAGAGTATGCTTGCCAATGCAAGCCAAGCTAGCACAAGTTAATCTGCAGTAAGGGTGTGCTTGAAACACAAGCAGCCAGAAAACCAAGCATAGAGTACATACCCATGTTTTCCACTAGTTTGGGCATTAGGAACACCACGATCAGCATGAATCCCATCATCAAACCCATTGGGCTTTTCACAACAGACATTATGGAGAAAGGTTCCCTTATCTGCAACAAAAGAAGACAAGGAACAGAAGTTGAAGAATTGCTCGAAACCAGTGACAATAAGAACAGAAAAAAAATAAAATGTTGATCATGAATTAGACTTGATCTACCTCAAAATATTGTTCCTCTCTCAAAGGCTCCAAAACAAATTCAGTCAGAACCCTCCGGGTTTCTGTGAATGCTGCCTGAACCTTGCCAGGGTTTCTGGCACTAACATCAACACGAACCTGGACGTAGGGGTGAGAGAGAGAGAGATGTGAAATCTGGAAAATAATAGATTAATGATAAAATATCAGAAGAGCTTGCAGATAGGATAAACCAACCGGAGAAAAGAAATAACCAATTGCAGTCACTTCGACAAGATGAGTGCCTGCTGGGACATTATGGCTTTGACAACAAAGGTCAAGGAAATATACCGAGCCAACCTAATAATTCAGTATCATCTATTTACAAACATATGATAATAGGAGTTCTAGTTTCTAGTACCAATTTCTCGTAAAAGTATGCAGTCGCAGGGTAAAAGTCAAAATAGTTTGCATGAAGCAGGAAAAAAGAACAGATTATGGATCAGGTTTAATAACGTATCAGTTTTGCATCATTACCCTTTACCAAATCCCGATGGCCCATTTTCCAATACAGCTCTCAAATTGTGCAACAAAGGACATAATCAATTTCATCCAAAAGAAGTTATTCAACCCCCAGTCCCCAAGTGACCTCATCTTAAATTCCCAAATAGCCCCATGACTATAGAATTTGGCCAAATGCAACTTTCAACGTTCTGAGAGTTTATGAATCTAAAGAGGATCCCAAAGACAACTACAAGAAACTTCCATTGCTCATTGGCGTTGAAAGAACTCAGTTTACATATTCATATTTTTGTAGCTACTTGAACTCCTTGATACTTCTCTGATCCATCATCATGAATCAGTTGGTAAACTTTTCCATATCCATTTATATACAGGTTTCCACATAGTTTGATACAACTTTGCAACATTTCTCCAACATCCAAAAGATGATCAGCGTTCCACCCAAACCTGTTTATAGAAACCTAGTGTTTGATATGTGCAACATGAAAAATCTATTTCAGGTAAACCCCTTGTGAAAATGAAAATAATCATCCAAACAACAAAACTTGGAATCAATAACGATGCTGATGTTTAGAAAGCCAGGTGAGTGCAAGCTGGAATTATAAACTTGAACAAGTTGGTTAAGGATCCAAACCAGTCATCAATTATTCATGGACATGAAATGTGACCGTGAAGCCAAGTAGCATGAACACGAATACGGGACATAACAAGGACACGCCGACCTATTAATTTCCAAAAATGCAGGGCAGAATACGTTTAGGACACGTTAGAAATTTATATTTTTATACATTTATTATATGTCAAATATATGGATAATTTATTCAAATGTAATGGAAAAATACGCAACATATAACTAAATTATTTAGAAGTCATATATTTCATCTTACAAATTTTTTGAAACATATTTAGTGTGTATAAATTAATTGCTAAAGAATCCAAATACTGTTACTATGAAGAGATTCTTGAGATAGAACTTGTACGGATGGTTCAGGAAGTGCCGTTTAAGTGTCTGCAATATGCCAGAAAAGTGTAATATTATAAATTTAAATTTTTTTAACTAAGATACGTTTAAGAAATGTTAAGCACACTTTTAACAGTATTCGAAGAGTGTCGGTCTTTAACACGAGTATCCAACATGACATGCCTTCTCCGTGGAAGTGTTAATGATGATGGTGATCCTAAATGCTTATAAGAAACAATATTCTTGCAACAATCGAACTCTCTCTCTCTCTCTCTCTCTATGTGTGTGTGTGTGTGTGTGTACGCGCATGCGGGCCTGTGTGCACTTGTTTGAGAGAATAATAGATGTGATATCCGTATTTTATTCTACTGGTATATATATACACGAGACTAATAAAAATAAAATTTATTATAAAAATATTTGGAGTGCAAATATTAATTTTCAAGTTAGTGGCGGGGTTAAAAAATTATATTAGCAATTAGTGGGAAATAAAATCTAATTAGCTAGAATGTTGCATGTAAATAATACGTGGAAAATGTTTAAGGGGCCTCGTGTCCAATGTTAGATGGAGTTAACAAAACTAAAAGCCAGAAGGTGAGGAAATGGTGGGTGATGGAATGAGAAAGTGGTGTAGGTGCGCGCGAATTATTAGTGAAGTGTGCATATATGTATGCATGCAGGAAGATATATATGTATAAGGATAATACATATAGAAAAAAAGAAAGAGAAAAAAAAGAAGACCAAGAGAATCCTCGGTAATATTTTATATTGATTTGTAGAATATAAATCCAAGCTTAAAGCATTTGATTAAATCTATTAGGTTGATGTCAATTGTACAGTAATCGATTGAGCTTGTGGAAGATGCGTGCGTGTACTAGTATCTATATATATGAATGTATTCTTTGTATATAAAAGCTTTAACTTATTAATAACATTTTTAGTTGCTCAAATTATTGTTGATGCCGAAACTACCTGACTACATTAGGTGCTGTATTTTTAGTTAAGGTACTAAAAATAAGTCTTGGATAGTAGTTTTGTTAAAATATTAATAAGGGTAAATTACATTGGCCTCCCCTGAAGTTTCTAATAAAAACAGAAACACCATTCTACTTTTTGAAATATCACTGATCTCTCTTGACAGTGAAAAAAACGAACTCCATTTAACTTTTTTGTTGAAAGACATAAATACCCTTATAATTTTTGCATGAATTTTCGATATGCGTTATGGTTAAAACTAAATCGCAAAACCCTTGCATTCTTCGTGAGGAAATACTCGTGTTCTTCATCGCCCACATCCTTGTTCTCATCCTCTTCCCCATCATCGTCATTTTCATGCCCACAATTTTGCCCACTCGATTTTACACTGTACAGTGAGCCTTCAACTTCCACAACAAGAGAATTAACATCTTAATTCTCTGGGTTTTCATGGGACTCTCGAGACCCTCTATTTTTCTCTCTCCTTTCCTCCTCCTTACCTCCGGCATCACCAAACGAAGAAGCTCCGCCGGACATGGGCGTAGCCAGAAACGTCGGCTTCACATCTCCAGCCATTATCACCAAAATCTTCTCTTCAAATGCCGGCAAAGCCTTGCCGGAACAGCCAGACTTGTCTTCTCCACCCTCGACATCTCTTCTCTCACCACCTTCACCATCCTCCATTAATGGACGACTAGAGAGCTTCCGGTAATAGCGAGCAAGGATCAAGAGCGCGAGGGATATCAAACCCAGAATCGCCACCAGACAACTGAAGAGGTACGGCACTGGAGAGCTCCACAGCAATCGTTCTCCCACCACCGCCGCCGGTGAAAATGTTGCTTTCATTGTCGTTGTCGTCGCCATTGTTGTTATAGAGTTTTAAGTTTCATTAGTTGTCATTCAATCGATTTCGATCGTTTTAACTTGATTTCGATTCAATCAATTTCCATGTCTCCACTCTGGTTTTCGATTTCAAACCTTCTGATTCTCCTTCTTCGGGGTTTAGCCATGAAAGTACCACCGGCGTGCTCTTCACCACTCAGGAAGAGAGTTGAAGACTTGGAAGTTGAGGCTGCTCATCCCCCTCCCTAAGACCACCGAAAACTCAACGGGCGGAATTCGATCGATTGGCCGATATACTTTTTGTGAGTGCAAATACAGGAATATAAATGGGTTTTGAAGATCTTCTATGAAATAAAGGTATTGAGATTTGGTGTTTGGAGAGAGAAAATTGAAGGGAATTTTTGGGCGTCCTCGCTTTTGTGATATGAGAGAGAGAGAGAGAGAGATACAAGGGCAAAATAGGAATATCTTAAATGAATTAGACAGAGTCAACTTTTTCCCGTTAAGTCAATAACGGAGGGTTGACGGTTGGATTAGCTTGATGCATACAACTAAACCAGAGGAGATGGTAGTGCTATTTCAAAAAGCAAATGGGGTATTTCTGTTTTTGTCAGAAATCTCAAGGAGGTCAGTGTAATTTACCCTATTAATAACGAAAATGTTTAGATCGGATTAAAGTTGGAACTTCATTATACATTTTTTATAAGAAAATACACATAGCACGACTACATCCAGAGATTGATTTGTATTGGTACTAACATGAGGTGAGTATATTAATTCTTATTTGTTGGGACTCAAAATATTTATAATTTATGCGATACATGATACAAAGGTGATTATTGTATTTGGATTGAAATTCATTCATTACATTACATTGTCTTTGCGCCAAAATTTATACATTGCCTATGTAATGTTGCCTTTGTGGCAGGTTTGTACATTGCCTATGCGGCAATGCCTTCGTGGTGGAATTGTACAATGTTTATATGGCATTGCCTCTGTGGCAGAATTGTACATTGGGTGTCTTCATACATTGTCTTTGTGGCGCATGCACTTTACTTTGCATGAAGCCGATATATACTGTTATGCATTTTAGATTCAAGAAATGATTAATTACTATTGTGTTTATCATTCTTGTGCACTTATCAAATAGTATACTCACTAAGCACGTTGATAGCTTACACCCCACAATGTTCTCTTTTCAAGAGTGCAAATGAGCATAGTTCTCCGTTGAGGCTAGATTTTATGTTGAAGGTGTGGCTAGAGATGGACACGTCTGCATGTACAACCTTGATGGGTTGATTCCCTTTGTAGTTTCTTTCTATGAATTAGAATTTTTTTGCCTTGTTTGTATGTATTTGTAAAGTACGAGTTGGTCATTCTCTCACTTAGATGGTGTCTTTATTTATTTATTTGTTTTCAAGTGAACAATGTAATAATCATATGCACAAGTAAATCGTTATGCGTAGGTCTCATCTTGTCTAGGGAATGTCATATAGCTACCTCGGGGATGGGGTGTGAGTGTGACAAAAGTAGTTCATGAAATGTCTGCCTAAAGCAGGTGAAACCTTTTACACAGGGCATAAAAAATCAACATCCCCAGGACTGGATTGACTCTTCCCAGTTGCAGAAAGAGATGAGAAACTGAAAATGTAACTCTTCTCTTGGTGATCTTCAACCACCACAAAGACCTGGCATATCTCCACTCACAGATGAACCATGGCAAGCATGGAAGAGTTGCACTCACGCATTCCGTTCCTCTTGCCAGCTCTACACCTTCGTAAAGTATGACATAAATCAATGGACAATATTTAAAAAAAAAAAAACTACTGAAATACAAGACCAGACAATCTTTTATACGCGATATAATCATACAATCTAATCCAATAAGAGAACACAATATTCTGAAATCGTAGTCGCGAAACACCAAAAAGCTAAAAGAACAAATAAAACTACAAAATATAATTAAGATTCATCAGCCAGCTTGAGCAATTCAGTTGGCCATTCAGAATCCATTAGTAGGATACAAGCATAAAATGTAGTCAGCCAGCCTTCACACTTTGACCTCAATCTTTTCTAATGTATAATGCCATTAATTTGAAAATTTGCGTCCTCCATAATTGATGTTCCCGCTTGTTTTGTCTTCATACTGGAAGTTTTCTGACTTATTTAGTCTCAACAACATACTTCCTAACTGGATAAAAAAAAAAAGAAAAAAAGAAGCATACTTCCTCACTGCTTCCCTCCTGGAGATGGAATTGGTAGCTAAGCAAAATTATCAGTTTCCGAAATGACTATTGCACTGAACATTTTATGTTGAAAAGGCCTAACTAACGACCCCTAGACAAGTCATGATCCAAAATGTCACTCAATTGTCAAATTGTTGATGTATAAATTGCCAATTAGGAGTTAAAGCAATAGATATCTAGTTTAACAACTTCAAACTAAAACCCCAAAATAGATGAAGCCAATTACTGAAAAAAACAGAATAAAATTAACAACTTGCACAACAACATAGCAAATTTTAATTATCGAAAGAGAAAACAATGCGGAGTGATACAATGTAAGCAAGATACGTCAAAATATCATGAATGAAATTTTTTTGAATGACGTGAAGCTGGTAGGATACAATGAAAAATATCCATCAGGCCTGAGGAAAGTGACCCGTTGACCACCATTAAGGATGACCTTAACATTTGACAGTTTTCCTGGAAGACCAATTCCTTTTGCACCCAGACCTACTAAAAAAATCATTAATCATTAAAAAAAAAAAAGTCAATTAGAATTACGAAAGACATTTTCATTCAAAAAAATAGTTTTCTCATTAAAAAACCTATTTTTTATATAATGAAGCAGTTGTATCAGTTGACAAAAAATAGGGTTGCCTAAAACATTCTAGAGTTCCATTTAAGCTCCACTATCAGTAAGTAAGCTAAATCTCAAGTTTTTATCTGGGATGCATTGCCAAGGACCTCTGCTTTCTTCCTCAATTTATTCAACGAAGAAAAGATCAATTACCATCTGCTGTCATCTTCCCCGAACCGATAAAATGATTTCAGGAATCCCTTCTAGAAAATCTAGAATCTTAGATTTACTAGAAAAACCATAACTGCTTCACATAATTTGTATTCCAAAATGATTGATTATCATCGTATGATGATACATGGTTGACCATGCACAAAACGAATATAATAGTCCACTGGCAATCAAATAGAATGAACATTTAGAACAATAAACTCTTATTTTCCAATTTGTAGAAGAACTGAGAACCCATATATTAACTTTTGAAATCATCTTACGCACTTTAATGGCTTAGCTGAAATTTCAATTGTTCAAGAAAATTATATTTGACCCGGACATTCATTTTAGCCTGCTATCAACCATTCTAGTTAACTTGGTTTAAGTGGTAATTTTGGTTCTCTAGGAATGCAACCTACTAACCATGTAACAACCCGGTATTTTGAATTAAAGGAAAATAATATAGAAAAAAAAGTAAAAGAAAATAAATAAATAACCTTGTGCTTACGTGTTAACTATATATAAATATGCATGTTTATGTGCTTATATATATATATATATATACCAAAGAGGTTTGAATATCAGATGTTGTTTATAAAACTTTAAAGTCCTCATCTTCGAGAGGAATAATGGGGATTCAGGCTTCATGTGGGAAATATTAAGGTTGTGCTTTTGAGGCCTTACCAGGAGGGGTTTTACCGTAGACAGGTTGTGTGCGTGTGGGATTTCTAGGACTATTTATTACCTTTGTTGGTTCTTTGGAGGATGCTCGGGAGGGAATTTTGGACATGGCCTTGTAAAAACTCTATGGTTAAGAAATCAGAGAGCAAATTTTTATTGCCTTTGATATGTTCAATGTCAAAATCAAAAATACTTAAAATGACTTGCCAACGGGCAAATATTTATTTGAAAAAATATTTTGAACATCTTTTGTCAAAACATCTTTTGCAGCTTTGCAATCAATTTTTAATAAAAAAATTTGGTTTAATAAATCTCTCAAATTTGGTAATACATAAAACAATTGATAAAATTTCCTTTTTAATGGTGAAATAGTTTTGTTGAGTGGGTTTCCACACACCACTCGTAAATCAAATCAATTATTCTTTATTATTGTGTATTTTTTTTAATATTCCACATATCTAAGTTCGGAGGCATCTGTCTCAACAATCTTGTATGCTGTTGGAATGCTCATTCGTATTAACCAAAGTTATTGGCAATTATTTGCCTTCAAAGTGGTGTTACCCACCAAAATCAAATACATCCTTCAGACTCTTTTATGAATCTATTCTTGTTGAGACTGGATCCATAAAAATTCAACACAATTCAAATGACAATAGTGATACTATTCATTATTCGAAATGTGTGATTCAAAAAATTATTTCCAAAAAAGAATAGAGTCATGGCAAAGATTTCAATAAACAATTTAAAAATATTGCCATAAGACCACAACACTATAATTATTATGATTATCAAGATTTTTTTAGATATATATTTTATCTACAAAATTAAATAATGAAACA
>JAULJZ010000011.1:7552770-7574124 GCA_032270985.1 Heliamphora pulchella | reverse complement strand
TATTTTAATAAATTTTAGTACTTTTTCTCGTCAAAATAAGTGAAAATTTTAAAATATTATAATTTAATTAAACAATAAAAATAATTAAAGTAGAAGAAATAAATTAGAATAATTATTCTATAGTTTTGAAAGATTACGTAACATTATTTACGTAGTGCTCATATTTAATTATATAATAAAAAATAAATTATATAAAATATAATTTATTGACTTATTTTTATATTTTTTTTATATATTGATGATTTTTAATAATTTTTTGTACTCTTCTTAATAAGTGGAATTTTAGAAATATAATAATTTAATTAAATAATAAAAATATTAATTAAGAATGAAAATAAATAAATTAGAGTAATTATTCTTTGGTTCTGAAATACTAAAAGATACCTGATATTATCTATTTAGTGCTCCTATTTAATTGTATAGCAGAGAATATTTCAAGTGAGACAATGATAGCATACTTTTTATTGGGTAGATAAAAAATAAATAATAATTTACTTAATATGTATAAATTTTTTTATTTATTAAAATATTACATAAATAATAACATATAGTATTTCATGAATATCTAATTTTCTAATAAATCGTTATACCAAACCTCATTAAAAAGTCAATCAAGTTCAGGGACCAATTTGACCTTAAAAATTAAAATGAATAAGTTCAGGACCAATTTCATAATAATAATAAAAAAAAAAAGAAAAAGAGGGGGGTTCGGGGACCAACAGATTTGCACTGACTGGGAAAAATTTTGAATATATTATTATATTTTTTGTCTTTTTTTCATTTTTTTTTATTTTTGGCTAACTTAATTTAATTTTTTTAATTGTCTTGATGAGGGCAACTAAAAAACTAAATTTTTTTGATAAAAATAAAAAAATATTAATTAAAAATAAAAATAAATGACATAAAATATGGATTATTAACTTATTTTGAGTTTTTATTGGCCCTATTTGGGGTAAATTTTAATTTTATTTGTTTATATTTATTGTTTGAACTTTTTAAATCCTTATTTAAAATTTATTATTTTTTCAAATAGTCTCGGTGATATAAATCAAAAAAGTAAAAAAAATAATAAAATAAAAAATTCACTAAAAATAAAAAATAAAAAATAAAAAACATAGAATTTAGTGTATTGATTTATCTTTTTTTTCTTGAACTTTACGTATATTTTAATATATTATTTTTATTTTTTCTGTTAATCTTAATAAGAGAAGTAGAAATATATGATGACTCAACTAAACAATAATTTTTTTTTTCTTAAAAAAAAAAAGCAATTGTCCCGTGCAGAAACACAATTGTCTTTTTTAATTTTTTAATTTTTTTTTTTCAAAATATACTTTTTAGCAAGTCTCGATAAAATAAATTTTTAAAACTATACAAACTTAACTAAGTAATTATTTTTTATTATAAATAAATAAAATAAAATAAGCAAACAAATAACTTATACTATAATTTATTTTATCCTATAAAAGAGACCCATTTAGTGTTCTCTAAAATTAAAATTCTATGAATTTTTTGTTTTACTTAAAATGGCTCTAAAAAAAATTACCCTATCTGTTTAAAAAAAGTAGCCTGTAATTATTTACTTTTTCTCTCTTTAAAAAATAATCCGTAAATATTCACTTTCTTCCAATTTGTAAATATGCTTTTAATTTTTAATTTTTAATTTTTTTTGTTACACACACATCGTCTGTACCAAAGCATTAGTAATATATAAAGAGAGAACACGCATTGGTATGACCAAAGTTGTGTGAATTTTTAGATTCAAAAAATATCTCTACTTAACCTATGCTTGGATTAGCCTTTTTTTAGGCTTTTAAGTTTTTTAGTTTTTTAGTAAAAAAATAGATGTAAAAATATGAAAAAAAAAGTCAATAAAGCCTAATTAAGTCAAATTAGTTGATTTTTTTTTGATTTTTAAGCCAAAAAATTACTAAAAAAAACTAGCCCAAACGCATACTTAGTTTTTTGATATAAAAAATAATCTTATTTGATTTTTTCTCTTAAATTTTTTCTCTATTACTTTTAATCTTAAAATTATAACTATTTATACTTTTAAATTAATTTTTTTAAAAAATTTATTTTAATTTTTAAATATATACTTACACATACACACGCGTGCCCAGTGTTAGCTGTGCTAAACGCTTCACCAGCAAAAAAGAAAATAAGAAAAAATAAATACATAAAAAAAACAGTTAACGACACCTTCCCAGGGCAATTGCACTGTCCTGAACTTTTGTTTGAGAGCCACGGCCCTCTCAGTAATCAGTTAGAGACTTTGTCGTGCACACACACACACATATATGTCCATATATGCAGAAATACTAGTCCATATGAATCAGGACTATCTGCATGAATCAATATCGTTGATCACTGTTTATTGATTTCTCTCTGTCATCTCTATATTAGCAACGTTTGATCTCTCTTCTCTCCCTCTCTCTCTGTCCCATATATAACTGTTTGTTTTTCTCTCTGTTCATCTTTCTATCTCATTTCCGGGAGAAAGTAGGAGATCAGTGAAGAAAATTGGTAATAATTTTTCTCTGTTCATCGATATATTTCTAAAATTTGATCTCTCTCTCTCTCTCTCTCTCTCTCTCTCTCTCACACACACACACACACACACACATATATAATTATATCCTTATATATCAGTGCTGTTTGTTTTTCTCTCTGATCATCTTTCTGTCTTATTTTCGGGAAAAAAGTAGGAGATCAGTGAAGAAAATTGGTAATGGCGGGAAACGACTGGATAAACAGTTACCTAGAAGCGATCCTGGATGTCGGACCACCACTGGACGATTCGAAATCGTCCTTACTGTTGCGAGAAAGAGGCCGTTTCAGTCCCACTCGGTACTTCGTCGAAGAGGTCATCACTGGCTTTGATGAGACCGATCTTCATCGCTCCTGGGTTCGAGTATGCCTCTCCAGAACATTCCAACCTCACACTTCAATACTACTAAGAATTTGCTTCCGCATGCGATTAGTTCCTTACTCTCATTGATCTTCTTGAAAATAACAGATTTTCATGTTTGAACTTTTTATGTTAGTGTCAATTCTGATTAATCGATCTTCGACTTGAAGCAATTTTAACGGCTAGAAGATTCGAACATAAAATCCTTTGATGAAATATTAATGTGTATTTTTAATACTTGCAGGCTTCGTCTATTCGGAATTCCCAGGAGAGGAACACAAGATTGGAAAACTTGTGTTGGAGGATTTGGAATTTGGCCCGCAAGAAGAAGCAGGTCTCGTTCTGAACCACCACATATATATACATACAATATACAATATATATAAACAGAGTGATTGTAGAAGTATTTGTTTGTGGTATGTGACGTTGATTTATATGTTTGGTCAAGTTTAATTTGGACACCAAATTGGTGGGTGAATGTGGCAAGTTATCAGCTATTGGATATGTAGGTATATTGATATACTGGATGGATTGCAACGTTACGTTGCATTGAATAGTCTTATTACATATTTTGGAGGTGTTGAAGCTTAGTTTTGTTGTATGGAGATTTATTGTCTAGGCATCTCCAAAACCTCTCAGATTGATTTTCATTCGTTTAACTCTTAACTGGGTATAATCTGGAAATCTTTTGTTGGTGCTGATGCTCCCGTCCTATGCTCCACTTGTGTATGTTTTACTTTTGAAACTTGGTCTGGTAATTGTTAGTGAGTGAATTGTTTTACTTGCGGCCCTCAACCTTTACTTTTCTCTCTTATTGGCTTGATTAGGTCAATGGGAGGTAGACATTAGTATTTCCATTTTTTTCCTAAATATTTTTATTTGAAAAACAAAAAGAGAATGAAACTTCGAAAATATAACAATGACAATAATTTTGAATTGAGGCTCATTTGTTATTGTTTCAAATGCAAAGTTCAAGTATTCTTTGAACACAGGTTTTTTTTTTTTTACAAGTGTAATTTCTGTAAAACTGCCCAAAGGCACAATCATGTACACATAAAGCATATAAAGGTAAAAAAAAAAAAACTTATATTACAAGATTCTTATGAAGCTGGGATGTGCGAATCCCCCCGTAACTCTATAAAGGAATCCAATGTACAGGGAAAATCTCTATGGAGCCAAAAAAGAGAGTCAAAAGCACCACTATGGAACATTCAGCACACTCGAAGGATCTACAATCCCTCTATCTCCAAATACACTACATAATGTAAAGAGAGACAACATCCCTATCTCTTCTCTTGCTCCTCCTCGGGCATCTGCTAGACTAGCACTCAAAAAGCTCTTTCACTGAGTTATGCATCATCGAAGAAATTCCAAAGGTAGATAGAAACAAACCCCAAATTTGTGAGGCCATAGAGCAATGTAACAAGTGCTTTACCAATTCTCCTACTCTTTTGCATAAGTAACACCAATTCATCAAAATCTTGCCCTATTCTATCAGACTTCAAGTAGTGAGAATAGCTTCCTTAGTAACAGTCCAAGCAAAAAATGCCATTTTAGGAGAGGCCTTGGCACGCCAAACACCTTTTCAAGTAAAGGTACATTCATCAAAGACAATAAAACCCTTATAAAGGGATGCCACTGAGAATGAGCTACTAGGAGCAGCACCACAACATAGAAGGGGTCTTGCTCTTGTTGTTCACTTGTCAGGAACAAGAGTGTAGGTCATAGTATTCCATCCATTGTAACTTTTGTTATCCTTTTTATTAGAAAACCTGCCTTTAGTACTGTTTTAAGAAATTTTATGCACATTAGGGCTCCTACTATTTTTAATTATGGGATTGACTGAATAGCTAAAAAATAATGTTCATTGTGAGAAAAATGCTCACATTAAGGAATTTATGTGAATGTGTTTCTGCAGTTTCTGATTCTTCTTAGTATACAGTTTTACCTGAATTCGTCATTTGGATTTTGTTAAAAGGTTCATTTGCATTTCTTATGAGGCAACTGGGTTATAACATTTAGCTGATTCAAGCAGTAGCGTTCTGAGATTTATAGGTTGATGTCTCAAAAATTATGCAGCTTTTTTACAATGGTTATATATTTTTCTCATCTTTTTGTAAGTTTTTTCTTTCCTCTTTTCCCTATGGATTATTCCTTATTATTCGGTTAACTTGACTTCCTGATGTAGCTTGAAGGTGAGGAAGCTCAACGAACAGCAAGATGGCGAGCTAAACGTGAAATAGGTCATAAAGAGGCGACTGCTGATATGTCAGAAGACCTATCAGAAGGAGAGAAAGGAGATTTGGTTGGTGACACTTCGGCTTATGGTGGTAGCACTAGAGGAAGAATGCCTAGGATCAGCTCTGTTGATGTGATGGAGAACTGGGCTAGTCAACAAAAGGAAAAGAAACTCTATATCGTGTTAATAAGGCAAGAATTACTTTAAAAAAAAAAAGAATTTCCTTTAAAACACAACTTTTGATTAAGATAATTTAGGATGTCTACTGTAAAATATTATTATTTATTTGTTTAAACATATATTTTCATTTTCCTATGTTAGATAACTTACAATATTTAGGATGTTCACGATGGCATTTATTTCTTTTTTACTTAAAAGTTTTTGTGCAGCCTCCATGGCTTGATACGTGGGGAAAATATGGAGCTTGGTCGGGATTCTGATACAGGCGGTCAGGTAGTTTCAATTAACAAATCTTCTAGTTAGCGTTTATCTGACACCTACATTGCCAAGATTTTTTAATTGTTACTCATGGAAAGTTCGTATTTTGTTTGATACTTAGGTTAAGTATGTGGTAGAACTTGCCAGGGCCTTGGGCGCAATGCCTGGAGTTTATCGGGTTGATTTGCTGACAAGGCAGGTATCAGCACCAGATATAGATTGGAGTTATGGTGAACCAACAGAGATGCTTAATCCACTGAACACTGAAAATGACATCCAAGAAACTGGAGAAAGCAGCGGTGCTTACATAGTTCGTATACCATTTGGCCCAAAAGATAAATACATTCCCAAAGAGCTCCTTTGGCCTCACATATCTGAATTTGTGGATGGTGCTCTTAGCCACATTATACAGATGTCGAAAGTTCTTGGTGACCAAATTGGTGGCAGGGAACTTGTCTGGCCTGTTGCCATCCATGGCCATTATGCAGATGCAGGTGACTCTGCTGCTCTTCTTTGCGGAGCTCTAAATGTACCAATGCTTTTTACTGGCCACTCACTTGGACGAGACAAGCTTGAACAACTTTTGAAACAAGGACGACAATCAAGGGAAGAAATAAATGGTACATACAAAATCATGAGGCGCATAGAAGCTGAGGAAATATCACTTGATGCTTCCGAAGTTGTCATTACTAGCACTAGGCAGGAAATAGAAGAGCAATGGCGTCTGTATGATGGTTTTGATCCAGTACTGGAGCGCAAACTAAGAGCAAGAATCAAGCGCAATGTGAGCTGTTATGGCAGGTTTATGCCTCGCACAGTTGTAAGTATAAAGATTGACTTCCTATTAAAACCAATGAGTCTTCTTAGCGAACCAATTGTTGGTTCAATATGTTGTTGCTTAGGTCCTTTCACTATTTTCTACTTATATACGGGTATTCAAAATCCTCATCATGGTGTAGGTGATTCCTCCTGGAATGGAATTCCATCACATTGTTCCTCATGATGCTGATATGGACCGGGAAACGGAAGGAAATGAGGATAATCCTGCAACTCCAGATCCACCTATTTGGTCTGAGGTGTTAAATATTCTTTCGTCGCTAATTTAGCAATTTGTGACGGAAACAACCATTTACCTCGTTGATTTGATTTGCCAACTTATTTTCTTGTGCAGTGAATCAGCTAATGAACATCTGGTTTTAAACTCATGAATTTTCCCTCTCATTTTTGATATTGGCAGTTTTTTTATTGCAGATTATGCGTTTCTTTACCAATCCTCGGAAGCCAATGATACTTGCACTTGCTAGGCCTGACCCCAAAAAGAACATAACAAATTTAGTCAAAGCATTTGGAGAATGCAAGCAATTGAGGGAACTTGCAAATCTTGTACGTTAAAAATGCTTTTTTTAAAAAAGAATTTACATTTGATGATGAATCTCTCTATGTTTTTTGTTCTGAGCAGCTGTAAAGATTTAGTCGCTGAGGTACCTTTTATCAGCTCTGTGACTACATCCCTGCATTTCCGTTGTTGCAGACATTAATAATGGGCAACCGTGATGCTATTGATGAAATGTCCAGCACAAATGCTTCTGTTCTTCTTGCAATACTTAAACTGATTGACAAATATGATTTGTATGGTCAAGTGGCATATCCTAAACACCACAAGCAGTTTGAAGTTCCTGACATATATCGTCTTGCAGCAAAAACAAAGGTGTGTGTTTCTAAGTGAAATTGCAGTATGAGAGGGTCATCTGTTGCACTACCATATAGAAATATAAGATATCAACAAAGGTTTTGTTTCAAGGCATTTGATATTATTGGAATCAAGTTCAATCAACACCTTAGGAAATAAGGATCTCGTTAATTATGGTTTGAATACGGGAATCAACATATTAGGAATTAAGATTTTATTGATCGTGATTTGGTTTACAAGTTATTTTTTTCTTTTTCTATAGTTTTTTTTATCAATATAAATAGATAACTATACCTTTTTTAAGGTAAGCTGAAATTATACAATTCTTTTTATTCTTTTTGGTATCACAGCCAAAATCATAAAAAAACAAAAATCCTGTTGCTTCCAAACCCTAATCCCGCCGCGCTTTTTCAGCCACCAAAAATCTTAAATCCCGTTGCCGTCACCGATTGCCGTCGCCACACCTCGTCGTCGCCGTTGCAACACTTAGCCGTCGCCATCGTCGATCTCCTTACCATCGCCGACCATCATCGCGATCTTCACCTTTGCTCGCCATTGACCTTTCGCTCTTTGGCTCGTCGACCATCAATGCACAACATCATCATCGTCACCATCAATCATCACTGTCACCATCGCAACACATTCACTGTCGCATCGCCGTCGATTCTGTCAACCACCTTTGGTGTGGTAAATCTCCTCCGTCGACGACTTCCTTCAAATCGCCATCGCCACCCTTGGTTTAACCAACCACCACATTCCCTGGTTCGGCGATGGTCATTGTGGTCAAACAGGATCAAGGTCAACTTCCTTTGGTTGACTCCCATGGTTTGGGATCTCTTATTTCTTGATTAATCTTGGTTTGGGTGTGCTCGATGTTGTTTGGGATCTTTAACTTGTTGATTGACTTGGTTTGGGTCTGTCCGATTCTGTTCGGGTCACCTTGAAATACTTCTGCCTTATGATTTGCTAATGTGGTAATATTTTTTTATATATCTCAGTTCGGGATTTGTGGGGCTACCGGTAATTTTTCCATAGCAGTGTTCTTGGTTCTGCCGTTTTTCCAGTTATATTTTTCATGGTAGCATCTTATTACTGCACAGTATGACTGAATCAAATGAAAAATGTGTGCCGAGGTTGTCTTCATAAGATTTTTTCTTTTCCTAACTTGTGACAAAAGTTGGCTCATTTACTGCTCGGGCTTAGGGCATATCTCCGACAACCAGTGCTAATCAGGCCACAGGTATTCCTACCACTTTACATGTTTGGTCTACAAAACCTACTTGGGTTTTGGATTCCAAAGCCAATTATCAAATGACTGGTGAGTTGACTTTGCTTCCCGCCCTTATAATTTCTGTTAATCACACTGTTTGCCTTACAGATGGATTCATCTCATACATTCGTCGTAAAAATCCCGTGTCTTAATCTTCTAATATTACCCTTTACTATGTTCTTCACGTTCCTAAATTTTGTTTTGAATCTTCTTTCTGTTAGTCATCTTACTAAAGACCTTCATTGTGCTGTTATTTTATTTCCTATTCATTGTTTGCTTTAGAACCTGAGTTCGAAGAAAATTCTTTGCAAGGGATTTGAGTGTTATTGGCAGTATCACTTTAGGGAGCCGCCTCTATCACACTCGTCTACATTTAGTTTTCAGATTTTCGTCTTGCTGAAATCTAAATGTAATGTTTTTTTCTCTTCAAACTTTAGGTTTTTGGCATGCCTGTTCAAGACATGCAAACTTTCAATATTTGTATTTATTATTTTTCTCATTTCTTAAAACTTGTAAAGATTATAAATTTCATTGTGTGGCATATGAACTGTCTAAATATACTCACACCAGTTATATTCCCCCATGCATTATTTGTCTAGAATTTTTTATCTTATTCATTTGGATTGATGGGGGCCCTCCCAGCTTGTTGCTTTATCTGGACATCGTTACTATATGACTTTTATTGATGATCATTCCGATGCATATTGGTTTATTTACTCAAAAGAAAATTTGATGTGTTACCCCTGTTTATTCAATTTTTCTAGATGGTATAACATTGTTGTTCGACACATACGATTTGATGATGATGGTGAGTACAATTCTGACACCTTTCGTTCACTCCTTAATCAGAAAGGTATCCTACAACAACTTACTCATCCTTACACTCCCGAACAGAACGGTATCGCAGAACGTAAGAACCGCCATATTATGGCTGTCGTTTGTTGTGTCCTTTGTGGCATGCACGTACCCAAGTCTTATTGGCATATGGCTATACTTACTGCAGTTTATCTCATTAATCACACTTATAGTCGAATTTTGTATGGTTCGGCTCCTCTGCAGGTTCTTTTACCTAACTGTTCTTTATTTTCTCTATTGTCTAAGGTGTTTGGGTGTACTTACTTCGTCTAGAATTGTTGCCCACCCATACTAAACTGGATAATAAGTCTATTCGTTGTATCTTTTAGGTTCTGCTATATCCCAAGGTTATCGTTGTCATGATCCCGTGTCTTGTCGCATATTTCACTCATTTGATATTACTTTCTATGAGGATATTCCCTTTTATCACACAGTATCCTCTTTATAGGAATCTATTCCCCGTCCTTCCAGGTGGACTCCTCCCCGAGAGCTCATCCGGTTCCTATTTTTTACTCTACCTTGATGGCTTGGTGGTAGAACCTTCCTCTCCACCAGTACACCAGTCTCCTGCCCCTTTGTAGACATATTTTTGTTGCCCTCAGCCTTCCTTGCCAAATTTATTTTTGGATCCAGGTTCAGGTATTTCTTCTCCTTTCATTTCTGCATCAACCCCTTCTCCTTGTTATCCTTCTCGTTATCGCAAAGCCCTTTCCCGTTATGGTTAACTTAGCAGTACTAAACATTCTATCTCTCAGTCTGTCTCTTATGATGGTCTTTCAGCTTCTTACCGTACTTTTCTTAGCAAGATCTATTGAGTTACCAATTGTCCCAAAATCTTAAACTGTTAGGAAATGTGCCTAATAATATATATCAAGTTATTCAACATTCCCCCCTCACATGTGGCCATGTCTCACACGTCGAGATGCGAACAAACTGAACAGGTGCATCAACACCCAGAGTGCACAATAATAAATATAACATGAAAGTACATCACGAGACTTAAACCCAAGATCTCGTGGAACTAGAGCTCTGATACCATGTTAAGTCATCAATCGTCTCAAAAGCTTAAGTTGTTAGGAAATTAGCCCAACAATGTATATCAGGCTATTCAACACTCTCCCTCATATGCGACCATGTCTCGCACATGAAAAGGCAAACAAGCTGAACTAAATATGTGCACTAACACAGAGTACACAATAACAAACATAATCGAACAATAGACGAGACCTAAGCTGTTAGAAAATGGGACCAACAATGTATATTAAGTTGTTTAACAAGATCGCCTCTGTGTAGATTCCCCAGTATGTGTCTGAAGCTCTCTAGAATTCCAAGTGGGCCACCGTCATACAAACTAGAAGGACGCCTTGGAATTTAATCGTACTTAGAATCTTATACCATTTTCCCTGGTGAGAAGACTGTGGGTTGTAAGTCGGTCTTTACTAAAGTATTTAGGAGATGATTATGTGAATCGATATAAGGCACGCCTTGTGGCCAAATGCATTATACAGATTCCTAATGAAGATTTTGGTGTTACCTTTGCACCTGTTGCTAAGTTAACCACTGTTCGCCTTCTTGTGTCTTTAACGACTTCTCATTGTTGGCCTCTTCAACTACTAAATGTCAATAATGCATTTCTTTATGGATATTTACTTGAAATCATCTAATATGAATCATCTACCAAATTTTACGGCTGAGGGGGAGTTTTTGAAGAAGATATATTGCCTCCATAAGTCTCTGTACAGCTTGAAGTAGTCACCAAGGGCGTAATTTAGTCATTTCAGTAATGTTCTCTTATTTATGGATTTTGTTTAATGTCACTCTGATACATACTGATGGTCGACGTATTATCTTACTAGTATATGTTGATGACATAATTCTTATTGGAGATGATATAACAGGTGTTGCTCAAATAAAAAAGGATCTTGGCAGAGCTTTTGGTACTAAGGATTTGGCCCCCCTAAAGTACTTCCTTGGTATTGAGGTTGCCTGTTCTCATTATGGGATATCTTTTTCTCAGCGGAAGTACATTCTTGATCTCCTTCAAGATACTGGCATGTTAGGGTGTAAGCTAGTCTCTACTCCTATAGACCTAAATCTTAACCGTCCGGTCATTCCCAAGGGACATAAGATAAGAAAGGAATAAAACCAAAGTAGATAAGTTCCTTCTTGACTTGGCTTGCGTGTGTTTCCGAATTCTGTAAAGAAGGTAGAACATGAAAAACTGAGCCTGGCTAGCAAGATCGGGAGGTTTAGTGTCCTCTTAAGAAGGAAAACCTAACTTCTGGGGTCAGCTTTGATCACGAGGAGAGAAGAGCGGATTTTTGAAAGTTTCCATTTCTATTCGCCGTTAAATCTGGAGAGTTACTTCATAATCTATCTATGTATCAACGTCTGGTGGGTTGCTTGATTTACTTGACAAATAGGAGATCTGACTTGACTTTTGCAGTTAGCATAATCAGTCAATTTATGTGTGCTACTTGCAAGGCTCATATGGATGCAATTGTTCATATTTTGAGGTATTTGAAAATCTATCCGGGCCTTGGCCTAACATCTCAGCTGGTACCCAATTTGGTCTTTTATGCTTCATCGATGCTGATTATGCTGGTTCAAAACTTATTAATGATCCACATCTGGTTTTTGTACTTTCTACGGCCATCATCTTATATTATGGAAAAGTAAAAAGCAAAAAGTTGTTTCGAGAACTTCGGTTGAGGGCGAGTATTGGGCTATGGCTCTGGATACTTGTGAAATACTTTGGCTTCTATCTCTTGTTGCTGAGCTTGGCTTTGAGGAAAAAAGATCATCTCGGTTATTTTATGATAACAAATCCGCCATTATGCTTGCCTCTGATTCGGTTCTTCATGAATGAACCAAGCATATAAAGGTGGCTACTTACTTTATTCGAAAAAAAGTTCAAGCTGGCACTCTGATTCTCTCATTTGTCTCTTCATTTGATCAGACTGTGGATATGTTCATTGTCTGTGGAACCATCTTTGTTTCGGTAATCAATTGTCAAGTTGGATTTGATTGACATTTTTGCTGCAGCTTGAGGGGAAATATTAAAATCAACACATTAGGAAATTAGGATCTCGTTAATTATGGTTTGAACTGGAATCAACATGTTAGGAAATTAAGATTTTAATGATTGTGATTGATTTACATGTTATTTTATTCTTTTTCTATAATTTTTTTTATCAATATAAATAGATAGTTATACCTCTTTGATGGTAAACTAAAATTATACAATTATTTTATTCTTTTAATACATGGCTTTGCAACTGCCTTATGTTGCCATCTAAATTTCTCCTTTTCCCACGTTCTTTCTTCGTGATATTTCATTCCCCACTTTCTTCCGTGCCTTGTCTTCTTTGTTTGCTTACTGTCCGTTCTCTTAACATAATATATTCTCACTTGTGAATATCATTGACATAAATGATTGGGAATGTGACATATTGTCCATTCTCTTAACATAATATATTCTTACTTGGGAATATCATTGACATGAAATATACACACGGGCCACTTAGTGCTTATCTTAGGAAATAAGAAGAAACTTGCAGCACTTTATATTGTTCTATCTATGTGTTTAAAATTGTGTTGTTAAGACGCAACAAAACCTAAAAAAGCACCTTACCATAAACAATGAAAAACAATTCAATTAGCACAAGCTTTTGGGCTGAGATTTGCTCTTGAGCTATACATTTATTCAATTAGTAAATTTGATATTCATTAGTTATCCGCATGGACTGGAGATGGGAAGTAATTCATAGAATTATATGAAATGCTATATTTAAAAGGACTGGGTATGGGTGTCGAGCTCGGTTATGCGTCCACATGTCGGATTCATATAATTTCCTAGGTCAAGGACAACAGGAAACAAGTCAATGTTCATCTCTTAACATTCTTTTCTTTTATTTACTGGAGTAAATGTGTTGTTTCTTCTGGCATGGAGCTTTGCCATGGCACTTACCTTATTGGTTTATCATGCTTTTGTTTGCATTAGCCTGTATATTTTGTTGGCTGCCTGGTTGCTTAATCTTTACCTTTTCTAATAAGAATCTCTTCCACCCTTCTTCCTTTCGTATTCCCTTTCTTGTGTATTGCTGATGGTTTGTTGTCTGCTAGGGGACACCCTAGCTGCTTAGGTCGCATTTTCTCAATAAAGGGACCCAAGTACAAGCATCCTTGACTTTTCAAATAGAAAATGATGGTTTGTCATCGTATATTATGTATCACACTGCGGTTGATTTGGGCTCAATGGAGCTTTTCTAACCATCCTAATTATGGAAAATAGTTTCTGCGATTGAAATTGGCAAGTGGAGAGAGAGGGCCAGTTATTGCTGAAGCACTACCATTATGTTGAAGCCCTAATCTTAAGAGTAATACTAAGTGCTTGCTGTGAACTTTTAAGTTGTTAAAGGAATATGATTAGGGGAAAGTTGTCACTATTGGATAATGTTTTCGTTCTTATTTCATGCATAATATCAGTTGTGATGTGTTTGCTCTATTATCTTTCTAGTTTGAACTCTCATTCTAACGTTCTTCTTCTTGCTTAGGGTGTCTTCATCAATGCAGCTTTCATTGAGCCATTTGGGCTCACTCTTATTGAGGTGGTTGCCCTTATTTATTGTTTGCGGACTCTTCTATGTTTCACGTCTCCATCCATTAGCTAATCCATGGTCTCACTGAACAGGCAGCAGCTCATGGTTTGCCTATGGTTGCCACAAAAAATGGAGGTCCGGTTGATATTCATCGCGTATGTCTTTTGTTGGAACTGTCTTATTGCTTAAATGACTTTTTCATTTGCCCATTGGAACTATAGCAGGATGAATGATCATCCTAATTTCTGACAATGAACATTATCTTATTTCAGGTTCTTGATAATGGCCTGCTAGTTGATCCCCACAATGAGCAGTCCATTGCTGATGCTCTTCTGAAGCTTGTTGCGGATAAGCAACTTTGGGCAAGATGTAGACGGAATGGATTGAAAAATATCCACCTCTTCTCATGGCCAGAGCATTGTAAGACATATTTATATCGAATTGCCAGCTGCAGACCAAGGCAGCCACAATGGCAAAAAACTGATGATGGATTTGAAAAGTCAGTCTCAGATTCACCTAGTGATTCCTTGAGGGATATACAGGATCTATCTTTAAACCTAAAAATGTCAATGGATGGGGAAAATGTTGAAGGAAGCGGCGAATTTGATAATGTTTTAGATTCTGAAAATAATGCTGCTGATGGAAAGGACAGATTAGAGAATGCAATTTTGGCATTATCGAAGGGTGAGGAAAAAAACCCACAAGACGCTGGCTTCATGCAGAAAGTAGATTCTAGCATGAGCAATTCTCTAGCATTGAGAAGGAGGAAGTTCATCTTTGTCATTGCCATAGATTGTGATATGACTTCTGATTTTCTTCATATCATTGAAGTAATCGTTGAGGCTGCTGGGGACAATAGTGCAGGCTCCATAGGCTTCATATTGTCAACAGCCTCGAGCATTACAGAGATATTCTCTTTTCTGGATGCAGGAGGCTTGAGTCCTACGGACTTCGATGCTTTTATTTGCAACAGTGGTAGTGAACTCTACTATCCAGCCTCAACTTCTGAAGATGGTCCTTCTGAGCTCCCTATCAGAGCAGACCTAGACTATCAATCCCACATTGATTACCGTTGGGGAGGAGAAGATTTGAGGAAAACTTTGGTTCGCTGGGCTGCTTCCATCAATGATAAAAAAGGAGCAGAAGGAGGACTAGTTGGAGAAGATGAATCTGGATTGGCTACACATTGCTATGCATTCAAAGTGAAAAACCAAGCAATGGTAAATCTTCTATGCATTTTAGTTGTAGTAGAACTTCCTAGCTCCATTCAACAATTTAAATTCTTGGTTTAAACTTTTACTTCCGAAATCAATTGATGTATCAGTCGCGGTGAACTGGTAGTATTTTAATAGTTCTTTTGCATTTGTAGGTTCCTCCTGTTAAGGAACTTCGGAAATTGATGCGAATTCAAGGTCTTCGTTGCAATGTTGTTTACTGTCAGAATGGTACAAAGATGAACGTGATCCCTCTGCTGGCTTCTCGATCCCAGGCCCTCAGGTATTTCGTGGTTATTTTTTTTTTCCACCCGGAGGGTTAACTTTTTTTCTGTATTCAGTCGCTTTTTTTTTTGAAAAAAAATATGACAACGTTGATCTAAGTGTGAAATTTAGAACCTCATATGATACCTTTGTTCTGAACGGAGCGTATTGGCTGGGGGGGGTGGGGGGGAGTTGGAGGAAGTATAAGGGCATTTGCATATATAATTATATATATTAACACACAAAAGGAAATCAATTTTTATTTGAACCATATATATAGGATGAATTATTATTATTTTCTGAGATGATACAGTGAATTTTCTATGTCACTGGGCGTTGATGATTTTGTTAAAATGTGAAGATGACTTTTGAAAAGCTGGACACTAGTTTCTGGGCAAGATTTGTAAAGCAGTTCTGTTACTTCTGTCTAGTATTGGTGAAATCTCTATACTTGTTGGTTTAACTATACTGGGTTCATAATGTCTATGAACTCAAGAAGCTTTAATTAAACATTTAGCCACGTATCTTGGCTTCATGATGTGATTGTGTGGGGCTGACTAGAGACGATTTCGTCTGTTGAGTCTTATTTGCATTTCAAGTTGTCACTTGTCAAACACATTGGGTATTTCCTTTTGACGCATTCACACGCTCTTCGTTTTTTTTTCTTACACAATTTCCTGAAATCCATCTCATGGAAGTTTGAATTAAAGTTTATGATAATTCATGATGCTTTTGTCTTTTTTGTTTTAATGAATTTGGTTGATACATCACTCATCAGTTGCTACTTGTTTATTTATGAGATTCTGAAGTTGTAGTTCTCTCTGGGAGTTTGGTTATGGTGAAATGAAATGTTACCGAGAAAATACTGATCGTTATGGAATTCATCTTTTATGGATTCACGTGATGAGCACTTTTTGACTATTGGAGAAGTGATATGGAATGTCAGCTTCGAGAGGCTTATGTTAAGGTTTAGTGGTTTTCGGTATAAAGTACAATAGGAGTTACTAGGTGTATGCAAGAGATGTCTCATCACCCGAAAGTAATATCATATGCTTTCGGGTGATGAGACTACTATATTTGCTTGTTTACAGTTCATTTCCAGTGCATTCAAACGTCAATTTTACTCATCTAATGCAATTAGATGTCAAAATTTATAACACCACCAGAAGTAAATACTCTGAAAAGGTCTGAGAAAACATATGAGATTTGGGTACTACTCTGTAGGAAACAATGTGATTTTATATTTTTACATTTTTATGCTTCAAAATGATCCATTCAGTTTTGTTTACTCTTGAATGCATTTGTCATGCATTTGATTGGCATTTCAACATTCCTGTCTTCCTTTTAAGCTACCTTTGCATCTTAGATTTGTGGAGGGAAAAGACTCTCAAACATTACCCAATTTTTTCTATTTCGTTTCCCGTCCACAAATCCGCCTATACATTTGAGATCCAAACATAGCCTTAAGATAAATATAGACGGCTGTTTTTCACACATTAATCATAGATTTCTTCCAGGTACCTGTATGTTCGATGGGGTGTAGAATTGTCAAGTATGGTGGTCTTTGTAGGAGAATGTGGCGACACAGATTATGAAGGATTGCTTGGTGGATTACACAAAACTGTTATATTGAAGGAGGTTTGCAGCGATGCACGTAAACTACATACTAACAGAAACTATCCCCTTGAACATGTCATGCCATCCGACAGCCCCAATCTTGTCGAGTCTGAAGGATGCAACAGCAGCGGCGTCAGGGCAGCACTGGAAAAGCTAGGAGTTCTCAAGGGCTAAAAATTGCAGGTTTCTTGCCTTCAGAGAGCCCATATTGCATCGGAAGCCTGTTGTGTTTGGCTTCCAACTTTACACCTCAACACTAATAACCTCTCAAAATTCTCTTTAGGCTGCGTTTGGATGAAGAGAATTTTGAAAGAAAATGGGAATGCAATTGATAGATATCAAATACGTAGTAATTTAGTCCATGGAGTAATTATATTCAAATGTTTGGGATAATTCATGAATCTCATTTAGGGAACTTTTTTTTAGGAATTTATCGGAGTTCATTTTTTTAAATTTTTTTTTATTTATTGAAGTGACTCTAGAATTTAAGATTACTATGAAGAAGGGTAAATATCAAATTCCTACTTAATTTGAGAATGTGATTTCTGATTAGATACATAATAAGGAATAATTGTTTTCATTCCAATCCATTAGATACGCAGGAATAATAAAGATTCAGAAGCACTTTTTCATTCTCTCTCAAGATTCCAACCAATACCGTTAAATTCTGCCCATAGGTTCATGCCAAATGAGAAACTTCCATGAAGTGTTTTGTGTAAACCCCGTCTCTCTCTCTCTCTCTCTCTCTCTCTCTCTCTCTCTCTCTCATCTTGTCCAAGAATAAGCATCAAAGTTCATATATCTGTTTTGCCTCATCTTGTTTGGCTTCGATGCATCTAACATTTTCCGGGAAATGTTGCTATTTTGAATGATCTCGCTAGTCTTTATTTTCTTTTCTTTTCTCTAGTTAATGCTTGAGAGGCAGGACTAACCATATCTATGGGTTTACAGAAGTCAGAGCCGGAAACGATGGAGGCTTATGTTTCCATACCCAATATGCCCCTACAACTCATTTTAACAACAATCAAAAATCAAAACCATTGCACCTGCCACCAATCTCCTCCTTCTTCGGCGCCAGTCTTGCTGTCGATCTTCTCCTTCTTTTCCGGTGCCAATGACGCTCTCCTTCTTCTCCTGTGCCGAAGCCAACGCCATCGAAACCATAGCCCGCTGCTGCTGCCGACGGTCTCCTTCTTCTTCTTCTCCGACGCCAACGTTGACGTCGAGGAAATCCTAGCCCATCACCGCCGATGATGATCACCTACTTCTTCTTCTCCGGCGCTAGAGAAGAAAGAGTTCATCATCGGTGAAGAGAAGAAGAAGACAAGACGGCGAATAGAAGAAGTTACTAAGAAATTTCTCAATTTGAAACAATTAAAGAAAACAAAAAATTTGTACTGAGAAATTTCTCAGTTTAAAAGAAAAATCTTGTAACAATTAAGAAAATCAAAAAAACTTGTACTGAGAAATTTCTCAGTTTAAAAGAAAAATCTTGTAACAATTAAAAAAATCAAAAAAACTTGTACTGAGAAATTTCTCAGTTTGAAATAAAGTCCTGTACTATAAAATTTCTCAGCTAAATTTGCAGTGCATAAAGAAATCAAAGAAAACCTTAGATCACTTCTGCCACTGGATCCTTTCCTTCTATTCAATCAGAATACCCTTCGTTTTTGGCAAAAACAGATAAACAAATCTAGACGACCCATTCCCAAAAAAGAAAAAAATTGCGAACTTGAAGTGGCATACCATGGCAAGAAAAGTTTGAGCAACAATGAAAGTGAAGAGAAAGTTTACGGCCACGTTAATACATTCCCCCGCTGATCGTATTTCCAGTGGAAAAAATTTCACTCAACCACCCCAATTGGTCCTATGACCACCCAAACCGAGTGACAAAGATGCAGATCAAGGTCGCAATTGAGGATGACGACGAAGACTGAGACGGTGATGGCTATGGCGATGGTTGACGACGACGACGACGACGACGACTGGTTAGCGGTGACTGGTCGACAATGGTGGCGACGGTTTCGTTCAATTGGAGAGGCGACTAAGGCTTTCTATTTGAGAGATGCTTGAATTTTCAATTGTATGAATGTTTCTTTCACTAATATCATTTAATGTACGGGACAAATTTATCATAGAAATTAATGCTACTTAAAAAAATAGGATCTTTTTTTAAAAAAATTTAGTTGTAGAGTTAATCTTTTATTAATCTCTTAAAAAGAACTAATAATTAATTAATTCAAAAAATTATTCCAAGCACTAGCTTATCATACTACACATCAATTACCTTAGTTAGTTGAATAAAAAGTTTTTTTTTTTTTGTTCAAAATAAATAATTTTATTTTTCTATATATTTGATATTAACAATTATATTTAGTTGATAATGATAGTAAATAAGTTATGAATAAGGAGTAATATTGTATTTTAAAAATGGTGGGAGTTTGAAAAGAATATTTTAATAGTTTGTATTTTGATTTGATTTTTTAGTTTTTTAACTTTTTTGATTTTTAATCGAAGGGGCAACCTTGGCTTTTTGGTATTTTTAGCCAAAAAATTAAAAAGTCAAGGTTGCCAATCAGGGCCTAAGTGGGTGTTTGGTAGGAGAATTTAAGTCGACTTTTTTAATTTTTTGATTTTCTGCTTTTCAAATCAAACATAATTAATTTTTATATATTTTTAACTTTCTCAATTTCTTTTGTCAAGAAGAACTAAATAAATAGTATTTTGGATAAATTACACTTAGACCCCCTGCATTTTTTTCATATATCACTGTCTACTCTTCTATTCTTAAAAATCACACTGCACCCCCTGGCCAATAACACCGTTAACGATGAAAATAAAATGTCAAAATTACCATTTTTCATCTTCTTCCCTAAACTTCTCATCTTCTTCCTTAAAAACCATAATATTTTAGTTTGATATTCAACCAACCCAAATCCTCTTCTCTATAAATCAACTCAAATTCAACCCAAATCCTCTCTATAAACCAACCCAAAAACCAAAGAACTGAACGAGACAAAGTCGAGAGGAGGAGAGAGAAATCATCAATCCAGAACCAAGTTGAGGAATTCGAACGCCGACGACCGGAGATTGATAGCTTCAGTGCCGAAGAAGGAGGGTTATTCGAGCGGCGAAGAAGAAGGAGACGGAGACGGAGACGGAAACGGAGAAATGAATTCCGTGGCTCTGAAGCAAATCCGATCGTCCAAAATCGCCATCCAAAATCCGTGGTTCTGAAAATGACGTACTTATATTGGATGGACATATCACATCAGCATGATGACGTGGTGTACCCTCACTATTAGGCCTCGTTTGGCAACTAACTCTAATCCGACTTAAAGTTAGGTTTTTTTATTTTTTTGCTTAAAGTCCAAAAAGTTAAAAAAAATCTTGTTTTTCAACTCAAAAGCATTTAGCAATTTTTTCTTTTTACATAATTTTTTATATATTTTTAAAAAATATTATAAATTTTATTATATAAATTTATTTTTTATTAAAATTATATTTTTAAATTGTACTCGTTAAAATCTATCAAACAAGATCTATATTGAATATAAAATTATTTAAAAATAAATTTTTAAAAATTATAACAATTTTAAGCAAAAAAATTTGCCTTTCGACGTTAAGTGTCACGCTGCAAATTCAGGAGGCATGACCAGCTATGAACTATGGGTCTTGGCCCAATAGTCACGAAAGTCTAAAAATTAAAACAAATACTACGAAGCATGCAAAGTTCTGATTTTACTGAAATTTAAATAAAATAGTGTTTCAAACAGTAATAAATATTCTGTGAGACACAACAGCCCACGAAAACAACCAATGATTTTAACCAATTTGATTTCTAGCTGAAACAACTATCATTTACGAAATATTAATTTGAGTATCAACTCGTCGTCAAAAGATTCCAATCATTAAAAAAATACAAAATGAACTTTTCTATGAGGTCATTAGTACTGGGTTCCAAAAAACAATGGAGTCCCTTGTAGCCTTTTTTTTTATCAATTACCTGAAAATGATAAAAATAACGCCAGCCGATG
Source organism: Heliamphora pulchella (assembly GCA_032270985.1). Classification (NCBI taxonomy): domain Eukaryota; kingdom Viridiplantae; phylum Streptophyta; class Magnoliopsida; order Ericales; family Sarraceniaceae; genus Heliamphora; species Heliamphora pulchella. The sequence continues at coordinate 7,552,988 of JAULJZ010000011.1, read as the reverse complement.
GCTTGGTGAATGATAAGTATATATAATAATATATATATAAAACAGAGAAAGAGAAAGGTGACTGGTGCCAACACCAACCCCTCATCGCCAGTGCCGCCGACCGACGATCCCGCGCCGAGAGAGAGAGACGGTAGAGGGAGAGAGAGAGAGAGACGATAGGGAGAGAGACCAGAGAAAGAGGGTCGACGGTGGCAGTAGTGTGGGGGTCGGCGGTGGCG
>JAULJZ010000011.1:7521640-7532417 GCA_032270985.1 Heliamphora pulchella | reverse complement strand
TAAATATTTAACAACAATATTTAAATGAATAGTTTAAATTAATAAACAACAATATTTAAATGAACAGTTTAAAGAAATCTATAGCCCACGCTGTTACAGTTTAAAAATTAAATGAACATCATAGCAATATTTTACTGATTTGTTTGTGTTTTGACTGTTTTGTTTTCAAGGAGGAGCTGGGATTAAAAATTTAAAACTAAAAAACATGTGCGGTGCGGGTCGGTTGCTAGGCGGGTTGGATAATTTGAAATCGACTCACCAACCGACCCGCTGAATTTTATCCACAACTCGCCCAACTCGCGATTCTCTTCCTTTTAAATTTGCTTGGGTCGGTGTGGGGCGGGCGGATGCGGGACGGTTAGGCGGGTTGTTGAACAGCTCTAATTAAAAGATCGTAGAAAATTTTCAAATTCATTTAATAAGAAGGAATGAAATTAAGTGCATCTTTAAGGTCTCATATTCATGATGTAAACAGGAATTTAGAATTAAGTATACAGTCAATTATAATCAATACATTGGCCAAAAGTCAAAATGAATTCACATGTTCTAATTATTATGACATTTGTGGGCAAACAGATAAGTGTCTTCCAAATTACCAAACTTCAAACTGGTTTGGTCTATAGAGTCTTAGGCATAAAGGCAAATCTTAACCAATGGACAAAATATGTGGCCTATGGATAATGGCACACCTCTTACAGTGGTAAACAATAAGGATGGTAAAGACTGACAATTTATATCCTTCTCGGGCATATTCTGATTGACCGCCATTACATATTGCGTAACTGAACACGTGTAATGGCTGTTATGGGACTGCTATGGCACTGTAACAATTTGGAACAGCCATCACACCCGTTGTTGCTACCGATACGACCTACACCAGAAAATAAAAATTACAAAAATCTTCTGCCTCTTTCTGTGCTCCTGCCCTCCACCTGATTCAAAATACTAACTACACATTCGGGGATCTTGGGATCTAAAGCTGGAGATCTTATGATATCGAGACTCGCTTTCAGATCAATAGATTTGACTGATTCAGGTATTTTTTGCTCATTTTTGTGATGATTTAGAGATGGGATCCTAAAAGGGTAGTAGGTTTGATCAGGTGTGGTCCACAAACATGTGCTTGGGTAGTAGGTTTGCCTTGCTCTACGCACTCTGTTGATTATAACTAATTTTCCTGTAAAAACATATAATTCAAAAATTAAGGGGTCACGGGAGATTGAGAAAAACATTTGGATAACCAAAGTAGCCTCTTGCAGTTAATTCTTCTTTCAGGATGTATAGATCATACATGGTAGCAGAAACTGCATTGAACTCATGAGATTATGCAAAATACCTTCATTTCATTCAAGGATTGTCTAACAGGCCCTTTTTATACGTATTATCCAACAGGTTGATTTAGACCTTTTAATAAGCATCTATAACCATGCTATGCAGTTGTTTTAAGGAGGAGTGAATATGTGAAATTAGAAGCCTGAAAATGCCATGAAATGCAAAGGAGACTAGTTTAATCTTCCAAAATAAAGACAGAGTAAACCTCCATCAGTGATACTTTGGGATTGATTAGGACTTCATTAAATAGATTTTGACAAGAAATGGGTTCCAACTCACCATGAATGAAAGGAATGCATAGTTAGACGAGTTGGCCAAATAGATACTAACCTCTAGATCGGAAAATTCAAACCATGGGCAGCAGTCCAAGATTTCACATACAAAAACAACCGTGTCACGTACAAGAAAACCTGCATCTGCTTCCAGCATATCGGACACCTTCATGAATTGAAGAACAGAATTATTCCATGTTTTCGTACAAATAGAAGACTCTTTCCACACAGTCTTGGCATGATTCTTTTGGTTCACCACAGCCATCCGGTATCTAACCCAAAAGTTTTTATCTGGATCAGTGCCAACAGATTGATCACTCTCAAGATATATACATATGGTATCAAAGGACTCATACACACCTGCATCACACACACAAAATAAATAACCAAGCAAAGAGAGAGGAACAAATGCAACCACATTTTCAGTGGAGAAAGGGGGTGACAAAAATCGAAGGCCACCTACCAATCCGAAGCTCACATCCACCAGCTTGGAAGAATTTACTAAAGATTTTTCGGGTTTCCATTATTTCTTTAAAGGAGAGAAAGTTCTCCACCTTCCATGTAAATGAACTCCTTTTCCCAACTCCATCTACCTGGGAACCAGCACTGCTCGACTCAGTATCCTGATCAGTAAAATCCTGCATTATGGACGTCTCCTTCAAAATAAGAACTTCTGCGGAGAATACAACTGCATCCTGAACCAGAAATCCAGAGTCTTGATCAAATAAACTAGTCAGCGTCACAAACTCACGCCAGCCCCAATCTTTTGCAGATTTGGAGTAACGGTTCTGCGACTCCTTTGTGACAGACTTGTCCTCTATCCTCTGGTTCACTACAGATAATCGATGGCTCACAAAACAACTCCAATCACTGGAAGTATTTCGTGAATCTGTGACTTCAAGAAATACTGATAGGTGGCACGGTGGTTGAGACTGCCCTGATACCACCAAGTAGAAGTGTAGTTTTTCATCAGATCAGTTTTCTAACCACATTAAAAAACTTCAAACCTAGCTAATAAAGTTCAAGTGCAGGATTCGGAACTAAATAATATTCATGTCCTTTTTTCTATTAGCAGAACGTAGAGACCAATGGCCATCACTAATCCATGTAATTGATCAGTTCAATTTCATATGCACAACCTGAGCAACTGTAAGTTTAGTTCATATAACTCCAGATGCAACTACCCATATATAATTGATATAGTTTAACTCAAGATGCAATGAACCATGCACAACGGATATAGTTCCTATAACTCGAAATACAAGGACCCATACACATTGATAAGTCAATCCCTTACTATTTGTAAAAGTAGGAACAATAGCCCAACAGGCCATATATGCACACAGATTAAGCAGCTGCATTTCTAGTGTGAACAACTCCAAGTACAAGAACCAGTGCAAAAATGATGAGACATATCCATCTTCAATTCAAAAGATGTGGAAACTAACTTCCTCAGTAATCATAGAAGAATCGCATACTATATTGTCCTATGCCTTATCAAGAATTGGAAATATCAACTAAAAAAACTGCTAAGAATGGAGAAGCCTCTAGCACAGCAGTCTTGCGTACCTCGCGGATAAACAATAAGCCTACAATCTCGATTGCCAATTTGAAATCTCCTGCTTTTGATGCAAAGACCAGTAATCTTCCTTTTCTTAAGAAGGTCCTTCAATCTTGTGAAATTTTCGATTCTCCAAGTGAATTTCCCCATGTGCCCGTCAGACTTCTTCACACCACCACTTCCGCTCCTCACTCCATTCAACCCCAAATTTTTCGAAAAGCTACTGAGCTCCTTTATCACATGGAATGACGTACTAAAAACTGCAGTATCCTCCACCAAAAAACCTGAATCTGGCACAATAAAATCGCACATCTTCATGTAATCATTCCACCCCAAACTTGTATTATCCCCACTTTTATTATCTGCTGCAAACCGCCCATAAGAGTCCCTGTGCATGTGATTCAACCCTGGCTTTTGATTCAATACTGACATTCGAAACAAACACCAACAACTGCGATCTGAAATCAATGCCTTCTCAGTGTCCTTACTCTCCAAACACATAGATAAATAGTCGGACCCATTAACTGAACTCTGATAAACACTAATCCGTAAATTACACTCTCCCGCTGGGAACACGGGGCTCATTATCTTCTGGGTTTTAATCATCTCCTTAAATAGACTAAAATTGTGGACCTTCCAAGTAAATTTCCCACTCAACACATCACTGACTGGTCCGGTTACAACCGAGGAAGATATGGAATTCGATTGTAATTCATTGTTATCTCTCGTAAAATTGACGGATTCGTTCAATACGAGTATGTCGGCAGTAATTAGTATCGAATCATTATTGAACAAGAAACCAGATTTAGGGTCAAGAATCGAAGCTGAGGGAGTGAAATCACACCAACCGTGCGACTTCTTCTTGCTGGAGAACCGGTGCCAAGAATCCCGATGAATCGATTTCGATTCATCCAGAGGATTCACGACGGCAAGACGATAGCTGGCGAAGCAGTCCCATTTGGACGAAGAGGTTCCCCTAGGGTCCATAATCTGGAGGTAGATTGATATGTAACCAGGCAGAGCTTGCGCGTCACCCTTAGGATACACCAGGAGCCGACAATCGTAGCCTCCGACTTCGAAGTACTTGCTCCATAGTGCCCTAGCCTTCACCTTGGGGAAATTGAAGATACTCCATTTACACACCGCCGCGAACTCGCCGCGCCGCTCCACCGTCACCGACTCCTGCCCTCCCGCCGCGTCTCGTGGCACCGCCGGATCCTCCGCCGCCGGTAAGGACACCACCGACGATTTATCCGGTTGCTCCGCCGCCGGCATCAACGTCGAGACCGTCATCTGTACGGACAAGTGCGGTTGGTCTGATGATGATGAGACGGCACCGGATGACGACATGCTCTGCTGGTGTTTCATTTCCGTTTTCGTATCTTCTAGGTTTCTCTCTGCAACTATATATACGTATATATATAGAGAGAGAGAGAGTAGAGAGAGAATGGGCGAGGAGGTAAGGTGTGGTGAGAGGTACACTTATGGTGCAAATTGCAATTTTCAATTGTTTTTCATTCCAAAATTAGAATGACCGTTTCGATAATTTGTTTATTTATTTATTGATAAATAAATAAAAGTATGAATAGATTGATTTATTTGACTCAATTAATTTATTTATTTATTTATTTTATTTAGAAAAACACTTGCTTATTTATTTATTTTAGATTATTTAACTTATATTTTATTTATTTTGATTTTTTTTAGCTTTTTTAGCTTATTTACTTACTTGTTTATTTATTTATTGACTTAAATCGTATTTATTCAATAAAATAAACAAAATTACTTATTTAACTGCTTATAAACTAAATAAATCAATAAGTCATTTATTCAAATGAAACTAATATCAACCGAATACAAATAATTTTTAACAATTTATTTATATTAAAATTTACGATATTTATCAACTTTTATATAAGCGAATAGTTACACTGAAATCCTAACTATTCATTTATATTAAAATTTACCACGTTTACCAAGTTTAATATAAATAAATAATTAGAATTAATTTTTATGATTTTTATTATTAGTTGTCTATGTATAAATTATTTTTATTTTAAATTTATTCCCGATTAAGATATTTTTTTATTTTTTATTCTTGACTTTTCATTTTTTTCTTTTTAAATTAAATAAAACTATTTTTAAATTGCCTCAATGAAAGAATTCAATAGTAAAAAATAAATAAAAGATAAAAAATATTTTAAAAAACTAAAACAAATAACATAAAATTTAATTTATTGACTTGTTTTATTTTTTTTAGAAACTCTATTATATTTTAATCAAAACAATTCAGCTCGTGTTGATAAGAAAATTTTAATAAAAATATAATAATTTAATTAAATAATAAAAACCCATTAAAGATAATATAAATTAGGATAAATTACATTTATCTTTTTTCAGGTTAATTGAAAATGCAAATATCTTTTCTAAGGTAATCTGAAATAATATTGGCATCTTTTGTCAAACTTGTCAGGTGAACAGTGTTAACCAAAAATAATGTTTTACAATTTACTCATGTAATTATTAAAAAATATTAACTAAAAAGAGGAAAAACAAAAAGACCAAAATGCTCTTAATTTTAATCCTAAAATCCCAAACACATCATCTAAGAGAGAGAATGGAGAAAGGAGTCGTAAGCATAATCTAAAATCCCAACTAGATCATAGAAACAAAGGAGAGACAAAAGAGAGAAATGAGAAACAAATGAGCGACAAAAGAGAGAAATGAGAAACAAATGAGCGACAAGAGAGATAAGTGAAATATGAGAGAGACAATGAGAGAGAGAGAGGGATCGATGGGTGGTGGCAACGGTCAACAGTATGATGGTTGGGGTTAGAATTGTGGGAGGCGTGATGGCTGGGGTATAATGGTGTTGATTCGTGATGTCTAGAACTACCTAATAACAATGGTCAAGAGGTGCGATTAAAAGCTATCATGTAAATTTAAGAAGACAAGATTTCTCTTTTAATCTTGTGGGTGACGTGAAGTATAAGAATTTCAATATGGTGGGTTTGTTACATGTGATAAGGATGGTTTTGACGATTTTAGGGGTAAGAGCGGTGATGGTCTAATTTAAAGGTGTTGATTTGATTGAAACCATAAAGCATTAAAACCACAAAGAAAACAAAAATTAATGTCAAATTTTAAATATTTTAATCCTAATGTGTAAAAGTCTATAGAAATTCAAATGCACATAGAAACCAACACCAACAATTATAAGAATAACACATATTGGGGGTTTTGGTTTGTTTTTGTCTGGGGGATGATGCAATGTAATTTTGGATGGTGTTAGTAGTAGCGACGATTTTAATTTTGAATTGTAATAGCAGTGATGGTTTTAACTTTAGCCGGTAGTAGTGGTTTTAGGTGTTGGTGGTGATGGTAGAAAGAGAAAAATGGTAGTGTTGGTGGTGATGGTAGAAAAAGAAAAATGGAATAACACATATTGGGGGTTGTGGTTTGTTTTTGTCTGGGGGATGATGCAATGCAATTTTGGATGGTGTTAGTGGTGGCGACGATTTTAATTTTGAATTATAATAGCAATGATGGTTTTAGCTTTAGCCAGTAATGGTGGTTTTAGGTGTTGGTGGTGATGGTACAAAGAGGAAAATGGTAGTGTTGGTGGTGATGGGAGAAAGAGGAATATGGTAGTGGTGGGGAGAGAGAGAGAGAGAGATTGTGCATGTTCCATTGGTTTGATATGAATATTCTGATCTGTGCATCAATGAAAGTTTGTGCAAGTTACTGATAAAAAAATGAGCTAAACAATGGTGTATATTTTAAAAAACTTAATTATTATTATTTTTATTTGATAAAGGTAATATTGAGAATTAATTATATAAGTTGAGGGGAAATCAAGTTCCGACCTGAGCCACGTGGAGCACACGTGGAAGGCCGTACAGCGCGGCAGTCTACATCAGCATGGAACGATCCTCGACCTACCCACATCAGCTCGGGCAATAGGCCGAGCTATACAGTGGAGTATCCGAGCTCGGTGAGGGTCCAGCCCCTAATTCTGAGGGCATGGTTCTCGGCACCATGATGAGTGATGTTCAGCGTTGATAGCCTAGCAAGGTGAACTGCTTAAACCTTGTTTTGAGCTAAATGGACGATTCTAAAGATCAAGTCACGCGGTACACAGATCCGAGATGTGGTACGAAGATGAAACATCGGTAGTAAACAGGCCAACTCAGGGGTAAAACGGACAAATAGAAATAGCTTACCCCTAGCCCAAATTAGGCCTGTGGCTAGATCAGAATACTGATGGACATCTAGATATGACAAAAGGTATTTGCAGAAATATCTTGCAGATATATTCAATGATGGCATTGACAAGTCACTATCAAGACATTAATTGCTATGCATTGATCAGATAGAAGAGGTACGACCCGACCTGCTCGGATCGGGTCGGACTCTATGAGCGGGTCAAGTATTTTTCTGCCTATAAATAGCCAACAAGTTGAAGATGAAAGGTATGTTCTCTTTTACTAAGCCAAAGCTCTGCTGAAATTTACTCTCAAACTCTTCCTTCTCTCTAGAACATTTTGCCTGACTTGATCGTCGAAGGGTCCACCGGTATAAAGCCACCGAAGGGCATCTCACCTCTTTCTTGTGCAGGCTCACACGTGGCATTCTCTCCTGACGTCACAACCAGCTTGGACGGGACCAGTAGATCCCAATCCTGATCTTCTACACTTCAAATTAAAAATAATGTTATATGATCATATTTGATAATTATATTTGGATATTATATGATGTAGTATTTTATACATAGGATTTATATTATCTTGTAGTTTTATCATTTATTTTTAAGCACTACACATGAAATACCACATCATATGATATTTAAATCTAATCACCAAAACATGGTCACTATAGTATTATTGTGAAATTAATTGAGGTGTGCACAAATTAGTCCGAACACATAATTATCGGGCCCGTTTGTAAAATGACTTATTTGTTTATATTCGTTTTTAGCGGATTATTTTTATTATTTAGTCAAATTATTATATTTTTTGAATTATAATCATTGGAACAAATCAAAAAAAGTAAAAATCCATTACCAATTTTTTTTAAAAAAAAAACAAAAATAAACTAATACGTTAGATTTTATGTTGCTTATATTTCATTTTGAGTGAACCATTCTCATCTTTTGATAAAGATTTTATATTTTTTATCCAAAAAACATGAAAAGATTTAATCAGCTTTTAAAAAAAACGTTAAAAAAACAAGCATAGATAAAAATTACACAAATTACCCAATTCATAAAAAATAAAAAAAAAAACCCACGCTTATGATTAGTAGGTGTGCATTGAAAGCCCGTTTGGAAGATGCACGCAAGATTGACATGTTGTTTAGAGTGTATGTTTGACATGTGTAAAAAGTTTGATTTTTAAGATATTTAATTTTTTTAACAAAAGCTAAGAAATGAAAAAAATTAAGGTGTTTGGAATAATTTTTCATAATAATTTTTTTGCTCTTTTACTTTTTATTAAAATTTATAATATACTTTTGTTTTTTGCTTTTAAGTTTTAGTGATTGAGGTATTGACACGAATTTTTTTTGTTTTTGTAAAGATGGTTAATTTTTTTAATTGAGAATATTATAGTAATTTTAGTTCAAAAAAAAAGTTAAAGTATTTAATATGTGTATAGACTTTTTTTCTTAGTTTAAGAGAAAAAAATTAGTTAATTGACTTTTTAAAAAAACCAAACAGTATGACTAAAAAATTAACTTTTTTATAAAATAAATTAACTTTAAAAAAAAAAAAAAACCAAACAGGAGCTGAGTTGCGAAGTCCCTGTATGAAAAAATGGCAAGGTTAAAAGAGATAAGTGGTCCTTTGCATTGTGTGGGAACTTTTCATAAAAATCCATTATGAGTCTGGCTGTCCCAAATTTTTCTTTTTCTTTTTCTTTTTCTTTTTCTCCTGTCCTGACGCTTCCCTATTATTCAAATTTTAAAAAATTGCAATTGATTGAGTACCACCACTCATCTCTGCCTTTTGTTTTGTAGAGGCTTTTATTATAAATTATTTTTTTAACAAAAAAATTGTAAAATTTAAATATATAAGTTTGTTTCTAATTTTTGTTCGTTTATTACTTTTTATTCAATATTAATAAATACAAAATTTGTCTCATTTGGCAACATGGTTTTAAATTAGGCATTTTGCTTAAAACTGCTTTAAGTCGAATAGTAAAATGTTTGTTTGATGAACCGTATAAGTGAGCTAAGAGACAATAAGATAAAAAGTTTGGCTTAAAATGACTTTAAGATAAAAGAGTTTTAAGTACAAAAATGTGTTATAATTTTTAAAAATTTATTTATATATACAACATTAATCTTGTTTGATAAATTTTAAAAATATAATTTTTATTAAAAAATAAATATGTATATATAAAATTATTTTATGTAAAAAAGTTAAAACCCTTTGAGTTTTCAAACGAAATTTTGACTTCTTTAACTTTAAATAAAAAAACAAAAAAAATATATTAATTTGTACCGACGAATTCTGCGCCAAGGTTACTACTGTCCCACCGTGGAAAATGACTCCATCTCCTTTGTACCACCGTGGAGAATGGCTCCATCTCCTTTGTACGAATATGCCAAGCATGTCAGAAGTATGAGAATCTTATTCACGCCCCTGCGGTAGATCTCCATTCACTATGCATCCCATGTCTGTTCCACACTTGAGCTCTAGACCTGATTGGGCTCATATCACCACCGTCGAAGGGTGCTAATGGATTCTAACAGCCACACCAGCATCGTCTGTTGCATGATTCTACTGTATTTTTTGTACTTAACTAAAAGGATAGTTGATCGGAAGAGAACTTCGATTAACTCGGCCAGCTGGCGGGAAGCGTGCTTAATATTGAAAACTATAAATTTACAATTTACAAATATTTGTAATAACTAAATAAACACAAACAAATAACCCATCAACTTGCATCAACTTACACTAAGGCTATGATTGGCAACTTAGTTTTTATGGCTTTTTGGTTAAAAATGGTAAAAAGTTAAACTATTCGTTTGGTAAAAAAGTCAAAAAATTAAAAAATTAAAATGTCAAATCAAAACATAAATTCCTACCACTTTTAAAATATAATAAATTTTTTTATTCATAACTTATTTACTACAACTACGTACTATATATAATTTTTAATATCAAATATATAGAAGGATAAAATTGTCGACTTTGAATAAAAAAAATTAGTTTTTTATCCAAACAATTAATTTTAAAAAAATTAGCTTAAAAATTAAGTTATCAAATAAATTTTTTAAAATTTAATTCAATTTTTTAACTAAAAATACAAAAAAATAATAAAATAATAAAAAATTAACTTTTAAACTAATTGACAATCTAGCCCTAAATCGCACTGGTGAGTGAGTTGGTTGAAATCAATCAAGTAAACAAAATAAGGTACGCGACTTAATTTTGAGTTATATTTTTTTACTAATTTTTAAACTAATGGACAACCGAGTCCTAACTCGCGCCGTCTACATGGGTGAGTGAGTTGGTTGAAGTCAATCAAATAAACAAAATAAGGCACGCCATTTATTTTTGAGTTATTTTTTTCCACTCCAAATTAGCTCAACTGAATTCACCTATTAT
>JAULJZ010000011.1:7482983-7521540 GCA_032270985.1 Heliamphora pulchella | reverse complement strand
CTGCAAACAATTCTTCAGCATTGATCCACATTTCGACTTCAAAAGTTTCAACCAATCCGGTTAATTATTTAGTTTATGTCTTTTGTTTTCCAAATTTTATTTATGTATGTACAAAAATTAAGAAAACAATTAGAAGTCAGAGAAAAAATTTAGCAATAAAAACTTGGATAAAAAATCTAGAAACCAAATCGATAGTAATAACGGGCATTAGTATGTTTTCCCCATTCACAGAACCCTTGTAAATCGGCCAATGCAGGGGAATTTTTTTCCTACTCGTGTAATCAGTGTCTTTCTTTCTCAATTGTTAAACATCATAATCTCGAACATGCTCTTTAAAGCTTTGTTTCCCGATTAGTTTTTTTATTTTTATTAAAATATTTAATGTGTACTATATATATATATATAAGTCATAGTATTTAAGATAACAACACTATTTTTTTGGAGTAGAATTATAAATTTATTATATATTTGCTTTTATTTTGATAGGAGTGTAAAATTTTTAGAACTAATGTATATGAAGTGTTCAAATGAATTGATGGTAATGCAAATTAGGAGTTTATTCTTTTTTGTAAATTATCATTCAAGTTTTCTTTTTATATTTTACATAGTTCGAGTTGCACGCGCATCGTGTGTGTCCCATCGCTAGTTTCTAAAAAAGTGGGAATAATAGCTCAACGGCTAACCAACAGAAGAGTGCATATCATGTCTAGCTCATATAATTCTGAGTGCAAGGATAAGCGTGAAAATGACGAGCCATATCCATTTCAATTCAGAAGATGTGGCAATAAGCTTCCTCGGTCCTCAATGGAAGAGTCACATACTAACTTGTCCTAGGGATAATTAACCATAAAAATGAAAATTCTCAGAATAAAGAAGTCTCAAGTGTAGAAATCTAGAGTACCTCGGGGGTAAACAATAAGCCGACAATCTCGATTCCCAATTTGAAACCTCCTGCTCTTGATGCAAAGGCCAGTAATCTTCCTCTTCTTCAGAAGGTCCTTCAACCTGGTGAAATTCTCGATCCTCCAAGTAAATTTCCCCATTTGCCCATCAGATTTCCTCAGGCCACTTACTCTCACTCCAATCAACCCCCCAATTTTTGAAAAGCTACTAAGCTCTTTAATTACATGAAATGATGTACTAAATACTGCTGTATCATTCACCAAAAACCCCATCTCGGTCCCAATAAAATCTGACATCTTCATGTAATCATTCCACCCCAAACTTGTATTGTCCCCGCTCTTATTATCGGCTGCAAACCGCCCATATGAGTCCCTGTGCATGTGATTCAACCCCGGCTTTTGATTCAAAACTGACATTCGAAACAAACACCAACAACTGCGGTCTGGGGCCGAAGTCTTCTCGGTATCCTTACTCTCCAAACACATAGACAAATAGTCGACCCCATTAACTGAACTCTGATAAACACTAATCCGTAAATTACACTCTCCGGCAGGGAACACCGGGCTCATTATCTTCTGGGTCATGATCATATCCTTGAATAGACTAAAATTGTGAACCTTCCAAGTAAATTTCCCACTCAAAACATCACCAACCGGCCCAGTAACACCCAAAGACGACATGGCATTCGGTTGTAATTCATTGTTGTCACGCGAAAAACTGACGGATTCATTCAACACGAGTATATCGGCAGTAATAAGAATTGAATCATTATTCAATAAAAAACCAGATTTAGGTTCAATAATCGAAGCGGAAGGGGTAAAATCACACCAACCGTGCGACTTCTTCTTGCTGGAGAACCGGTGCCACGAATCCCGGTGAATAGATTTAGAATTGTCGAGGGGGTTCACGACGGCGAGGCGGTAGCTGGCGAAGCAGTCCCATTTGGAAGACGAGGTTCCCCTAGGGTCCATGATTTGGAGGTAGATAGAGACGTAACCAGGCAGAGCTTGCGAGTCGCCTTTAGGGTACACCAAGAGGCAACAATCGTAGCCGCCGACTTCGAAATACTTGCTCCACAGTGCCCTAGCCTTAACCTTGGGGAAATTGAAGATGGTCCATTTACACAACGCGGCGAACTCGCCGCGCCGCTCCACCGTCACCGATTCCTGACCTCCCGGCGCGTCGCGCGACCCCGCCGGATCCTCCGCCTCCGGCAGCGACACCACCGACGATTTATCCAATTGCGTCGTCGCCACCGCTGCCGACGGCGACGGCGACGGCGACGGCGACGATGTGGATGCCGTCATGTGGCCGGCCGGCAGTGATTGGTCCGATGACGATGAGACCGCCTCGCATGATGATGATAAGCTCTGCTGCTTCTGCTTCATTGTTCCGTTTTCGAATCTTCTCTAGTTTTCTTTCTCTATATCTATATATGAATATATGTTCATTTGCTTCTTTTGATCGAGAGAGAAAGAGAGAGAGGACTGAGGGGGAGGAGAGGAGGAAAAGGAGGAAGGATAATATGTGGTGAGAGCCCGAGAGGGGGACTTGGGGACCCTGCTGTGATTGAGTTAAATCAAATCACAACAGGGATGCTGCGAGTATAATTTGTTTTTATTTAAAATTTTAAAATTTAATTAGAATTATTTATTATATTTAATTTATTAAATAAATAATTTTTATAAAAAAAATTCAAGTCAGTTGAATATTATAATTTATCGGATCAAAATATGTTTGTTTTAAAAAAAAATTAAGTGGATATAATATTTTGAGAATAAACTGTTAAACAAATATATTCGCATCATATAACTAACAATTTTTTATTGATCTTACTTTTCACACGGATTATCTATTCGATTAATTCAACATAATAAATGATTCTGATTAAATTTTAAAATTTTAAATAAAAAATAATTAATTTTATAGTACTTCTGTTGTGATTAGCCTCACAGCAGGTCCCAACTCCCCCGAGGGGATTAACATGGTTACACAAAGATTTGGACAAAGTGCGGCGCATGAAAGTTAAGCTGTGCACCCCCATCGTGGTCATCTTGCTTAACGCTATTTTGAAGCCATAAATCTAAACATAAAAACTATACAAATTAAATCTTGGCCATTTATTTGCATTTGAATTTACAACGCTATCTAGTTGCATTGGAATTTATAAGTATTGTGAATTTTCAATTTAAATGGATAGAGAAAATTTAATTTTTGTGTTTGGTTAGTGATTGAATTATTGAATTATGTGAGGCAAGTCGGATATTAATACGACCTTATAGCCAAGCTATAGTCACGTCAGCAAGTCCAAAGGAATCACTATCCTAGCTGGGTTGATCTTGGCCAAGGTGCAGCTCGATTATAGCTAAGCAAAAATATGTCTCAACACATGCTAGTTTGAGAACATGTCAGTCGAGTTTTTATAATTGTACGACTAAGCCTGATACAAAAGTCGAGGAGTCAAAGTCAATGGGCTGAATCTCCATCAAAGTCCAAAAAAAAAAAACACTTCACATAATCATCAATAAGGCCACAAGATATGGCTTGACTTGATGGATTGAATATGAGGATAAAAGTTAAACATAGGCTCGCGTATAAATAGAGTAACAACCCACCCCATTTGGGACTAACCCTTTGCTTGAACAGAGAGAAGAGAATTTCGCTCACATAGTCAGCAGCCAATGTGAACATGATTGCGGATCTCAATCTTAAACTTCCACAATTTGGTGTCATATGTGAAAAATACAAAAGACCACCTTCATGGTAGCCAATGGTGACCGAGACATATTCCGCAATCCCATATGAGTCCATAGTAGACAAAATGAAGGGACTTCCGAAGATTCGTTGGAAATTTTTCTCAACTTGTCCCGCCTATGACACATCTTACACCTAAAGGGATCAAATTTATGTAGAATGACGCTAGTGAGCTTGCTTTCTAGGAGTTGAAGAAAAAGTTAACTAGCGCACCCGTCTTGATTATTCTGGAGTGAGAGTTGGGTTACATGGTGTATTGCGACGCTTCTTATGACGATCTTGGTTGTGTTTTGATGCAACAAAGAATGGTCGTTGCCTATGGCTCTCGACAGTTAAAGACTCATGAAAAGAATTATCCAACACACAATCTAGAACTTGCGCATGTGATCTTTGTGTTGAAGGGGTGGAGACATTATTTATACGGTGAGCACTTTGAAGTGTTTTCAAATTATAAAAGCTTAAAGTACTTGTTTTATCAGAAGGACCTGGATCTACGTCAACGGAGGTGGATGGAATACGTGGAGGATCATGATTTTGATTTGTAATACCACCCGAGGAAGGCTGACGTAGTGGCTGATGCTCTGATCAGCCGAAAATCTCTAAGTTCCTTAGCCCTTTGTGTAACACCCCGACCCTTCTCATGGCACCGATATTGTCCGCTTTGGGTAAAACTCTCACAATTTTGTTCTTCCCAGGAGGTTACCCATCCTTGCATTACTCCAGCGTGAGCACGCTTAAGTGAGTTCTGCTAGGGTCTCACTACCTGGGAAAAGGCCTCGTTCTTATGCAAAGGTCTAAGATTTTTTCTTTATAGCCCAGGAACTCTCTCTCCCTTTTCGATGTGGGATACCAAGATATCACAATCCACCCCTAGGGGCTACACATATCGGTGCAGTGGCCTGCCTGCTCCAGTAGGCTGTTTGTCCTTATCGACCAACTCATTCAGTGGCCCACCCACATGACACACAAGACGGCAGGGGTCTACACTCGGATGTGAGAAGAGTCGGCTCTAATACTATTTGTAACACTCCGACCCTTCTCATGGCAACGATATTATTCGCTTTGGACAAAACCCTCACGGTTTTGTTCTTCCTATGAGGTCACCCATCCTTACATTACTCCAGCGTGAGCACGCTTAACTGAGTTTTGCTGGTCTCTATCACCTGAAAAAAGGCCTCGTTGCTATGTAAGGGTCTAAGATTTTTTTCTTATAACTCAGGAACTCCCTCTCCATTTTCAATGTGGGATTCCAGGATATCACACTTTGGCAATTTGAGAGTGGAAAATGCTTGGGGATCTTGGCGAGTTCGATTTGCATCTCGGTGAGATTGATGAGTGTGTTACCTTGTTTTCGATAGTTTCACAGCCTACGCTTCTCATTTGTTTCATTGATGCTCAATAGCAGAATAATGAAGCCCAAATGATTCGTGATCGTATCTTGAGCGGTGATAACATCAAAGGATAGGTCTTACATTCCTGTTAAAATTTAAAATTCTATGGGAGGCTTTTCATTCTAGAGTCATGTCGTGAAGATGTACTCTGTGAGTTTCGTCACTCTAGCCTTGTAGTGCATCCACGGGGTACAAAGATGTACCATGATCTACGTCGCCAGTTCTGGTGAAAGGACATGAAGATTTATGTGGACATGAAGATTTATGGGGTGCTTTTTGTTTCTCGATGCCTTACTTATCAGCAAATGAAAGCCAAATGCTAAAAATCGGCAAGATTGTTGCAACCGTTACCTGTATTAGAATGAAAATGGGAGAACGTCAAAATAGATTTTATTTTGGGACTTCCTAGATTGTTGGAGGGGCATGATGTTGTTTGGCTTGTGGTGGACAGACTAACCAAATCTACACACTTCATTCATGTTCAAATGACGATCTTAGTGGACAAGCTTAGCAAGTTATATGTTAGAGAGATTATTCAACTTCATAGAGTGCCCAGTATCCATAGTGTTTTATAGAGACCCCTGGTTTACATCGCGATTTTGGAAAAGCCTTCAATTGACCTTGGGGATGAACTTGCTTTTTAGCACCGCCTTCCATCCCTAGATAAATGGCTAATTCGAGCGCACCATTCAGATTTTGGAGGATATGTTGCGGGCATGCGTGCTAGATTTTCGTGGTTCATGGGAAAGATCATCTATTCTTGACAGAATTTACATATAACAACAGCTGCCAGTCGAGTATTGAGATGGCATCATTCGAGGCTTTATATTGCAGATCGTGTAGGTTGCCAATCTGTTGGACCGACGTGGGTGAAACAGCTGTGTTGGGACCCGATTTAGTATGAGGGACGACTAAAGAGATTATCGCTATCCGCCATAGCTTAGTGACTGCCCAAAAGTCGTTAAAAGAGCTATGCTGATCGAAGGAGGAGGCCCTTAATGTTTGAGGTGGGAGACCATGTGTTTTTGAAGGTTTCTCCATGTAAAAGTTTGATGAGTTTTGATCAAAGTGAGAAGTTATCGCCACATTTTATTGGGCCGTTTGAGATTCTTAAAAGGATTAAGGAGGTGGCATACCACCTTGCTTTACCTCCACTGCTCTCGTCTATGCACAACGTCTTTCATATTTCTATTTTGCAAAAGTATGAGCCAGATCCTTCACATGTGATTGATTCGGTCGAGTTAAGGGTTGAAGATGATATCTCCTATGAAGAGTGACCCGTAAAGATCTTGGACAGTAAGGAGCAAGTGTTGCGGGAAAAAACCATTGCGTATGTCAAGGTGTTGTGGTTTCAGAATGGCGTCAAGGAGGCCACGTAAGAACGTGAGTCTGAAGTTTGCTCCAAATATCCAAATTTGTTCATGTCTTGAACTTGTATCAAATTTTGGGGACGAAATTCCATGAATGGGGAAGGTTGTGAGACCCGGTTTCGTTTTTATTAATATAATTAAACTATGATGTTAATTTTACCTCATATTATATACCATTTAGTTTGTGTGCATTTCATATAAACACATATTCAGTGGGACTGATAACTTTTTAACAAGTTTTGTTTGACCCACCGGTGTACGTGGAGACCCAAGAAATTAATTTGAGAATAATTTTAAAAATTTTGATAATTTTTAAGAAAGTAATTTTTAAATTAATAACAATGTGAAATATTTATTCTAATGGGGTAAATGGATATATGTGAATTAAAAGAATCATTTATGCACGTGGGTTTGTTATTCCGTGTGTGGGCATGCACATGGGTTTAGTGGGAAGGTGTTGTGTGCCAAACTTCTTTGGAAAGCTTTCTCTTTTCATCTCTCTCCCTCTCCCAGCCAAATTTCTCTCTCTCTCTCTCTCCCTCTCTCTCTTTCTCTCTTCCACCAATGAAGGCTTGAGAGCTCCTTGCTTCCTTCTCCACTTTGAAGACTTTGGATTTGGAAGTTGAAAAAGCTACAAGAAGAAAGATTGTTTTACTCAACGAGGACTACGCATTTAACCAAATGGAATTTCGATTTGGTGAGTCCGGGATTTTCGGGTGTGTTCGAGCTTTGAGGTTTTAACTCTCCGAGATAGGCTTCTAAACCACCTATGAATTTTTGTGAAGATTATGTGATTAGGTGCTTCATTTTCCATTAAAATGCCATGAGGTTGGTTGAAGTATTGAAAACCTAATTTTTGATGAAAAGTATGATAAATGTTTTTGGGTGGATGAATGAAATTAGTTGTATGATTGTAAAAATGGAATTCAAAACAAGTTTTGGATTCAGGCGAATTTATTTAATGCGATGAATATAAACCCTTGAGATAGAGGTTATCCATTCATGATTATCTTTGATAAATAAAGTGGTTTAATTAATGTATCGGGATAATGTGATGTGAATAATGTGGGTTTGAATATCTCCTCGATACAAAATCAAAAATTTGTGCAAAATTGAGTGCCCTACCCGTTGGTTAATCTCATAAAAGGGTGTAAGGGTGCCCTACCCTTCGGTTGTACCATAAAAAGAGTGTAAGGGTGCCTTACCCTTCGGTTGTACCATAAAAAGAGTGTAATTGTGTGGTAAATTATAAAACCTATACAATGGGTTGCCTATCGATGCCTTAAGGTGACCCGGTAATGAGAGCAATGTATAGTAGTTTATAATTGTCGATTGTTACCTGGTGTAGCAAATCGGTGCCTAACTAAATCCATGGTTAAAATGTTGAATATTGGTGTTTTGTGTAATTCAACTTTTGCTGATTTTCAAATTTGGTGAAGATTTTGAATGATGTGAATATGTGATTGGGAATTTATGGGAGAACCAATTTGGAAAAGTTATGTATATCTTTGTATTCATCGTATTATCTATTACATGTCATGCATCCTTCCATCATTGGTTTTAGATTCCTGTTGGGTTTCGGCTCACATTGTCCAAAAGAAGACTTTTCAGGTATAGGTGATGGTTCTATGGCGTAGTGACAAGAAGCTTGTAATTGTTTTTTGGATCATGAGATCATGTTTTGTCATGTTTTGTAACTAAACTTTCAAGTGTTGCAAGGCCTTAAGGCCAAGTCTTCATGTAATTGAATGTATGTGGATGATGTGAACCCTCAAGAGGAGGTTTTTTAATCCAATATTGTAGAATTTTCATGTTTTGGGATGAATATACATGTTAATTCCTTTGCTTAATAGTTTTGGACTTCTTTTCTTATCAATTCTATGTTTTACCAAGGCCCAATTACACCCCTTTTGCATGAAAACAAGTGTGGATGAGTGTTGACCCTTCAAAACATCAAAAACATCTCTAAGGGGCCAAATCGATCGATAGACCAATCGAGCGGCCTTGACAGGGCCGCGGTTTCTCTGTGCAAGCTCAAAAAGCCACGAACAGCGAAAGATTAATCGATCGGTCTTTAGACCGATCGAGTGGTCTGTTTGTGTGGTCAAATTTTGTGATTTTCAAAATTTTGCTCCTATTTTAAAATTAACATATCTTCTCCATCTTTAAACCCCTTTTGGGTCATTCTTGTGATCAAATTAAAACCCCGAAAGTCTACTTTTCAAAGATCTTATCCTTACTTTGAGATTCTTTTTGGGTTAACAAAAAAAAATTTGTGAGACCCAATTCCGTTTTAATTAATTTGATAAAATGTTTATGTGATCGTTTACATGTATGGTATTATTATTTTACAAGTGTGCATTTCGTATAAATTTATAGCTTGTGAGCTCGGTGACTCTTTAACAAGCTTTGTTGAACCCATCAGTTTGCGCTAAAATCCGAGAAATTTAATTCAGGGATAATTTAAAATTTTAATAATTTTTGAGAATATGAATTTTAAATTAATATAAAGTTAAAATATTATTTTCAGTAGTGTAAATGCATATATGTGGATTAAATACATCATGAATGCATGGGTAAAATTTGGGCACACACACATGGGTTAATGGCTTGGGGTTTTGTGCCCAAGCTTGTAGACGAAGCTTCCCTCCCTCTCTCCCTCTCATTGGCCCTCTCTCACCCTCCATTGAAAACCTTTGGAGCTTCCTTCCCTTTTTCTCCATTTTGGAGGTTAAAGACTTGAGAGAGAGAGAGAGAGAGAGAGAGAGAGAGAGGGAGAAGTGCCACAGTTTTTAACTCCCCGAAGTAGGATTCTAAACCTTTTATAAATTCTTGTAATGAATATATGATTAGGTGTTTTATATTTTGTTAAAATGCCGTTAGTTTTGTTTGGAGAGTGAAAACTTTAGTTTTGATGAAGATATGAAATCCTTTTGAATAGAAGATTGAGATTGGTTGTGTGATTGTATGATTAAATTTAAAATGAGTTTTGAATTTGGATTAGTGAAATGTCGATAATATAAATCTTTGAAATAGAGGTTATGCACACATGGTTGAGTTTTGGATAAATAAAATGGTTAATTTAGTTAATGTACCGGGGCAATGTGATATGGATAATGTGGGTTTGACTAACTCCCAGTGAAAAATTGAAAACTTGCGCAAGATTTGGTGCCATATCCTTTGGTTAATCCCGTATAAGAGTGCATGAGTGCGCTACCATTCGGTGTGACCGTAAAAGAGTGCAAAGGTGCCATATCCTTCGGTTATTCCATAAAAGTGTGCAATTGTGTGAAAATTATAAAACCTATATAATGGATTGTCTATCGGAGCCTTAAAGTGGCCCAGTAGTGAAGGCAACACATAAGAGTTTATAATTATTGATTGTTACCTCGTGTGGCAAGTTGGTACCTAACTAAACCCATGATTAAAATGTTATATATTGGTGCTTTGTGCGATCCAATTCTTGGTGGTTTCAAACTTGTGAGAATTTTGAATAACATGGATTGTTTGATTGGGAATTGATGGAAAAATCGAATTTGGGAGAATTTCTATATGTCGTATGCACGTATAATTGGCTATTGCATGTCATACATCCATCCATATTTGATTTTAGATTCCTATTAGATTTCGGCTTACGTTGTTCAAAACAAATATTTTTAGGTGATGGAGGTGATTTCATGGTTTAATAGTAAGAAAATGAAGTTATGTAATTATGTGGTTGAAACTTGTGTCATGTATGGCATTTTTAGATGATATATTAGTGTTTGGATATGCTTTGTAATTAAATCTTTAAGTGTTGTAAGGCCCTACGGCCAAGCTACAATGTAATAGATATATTTGGACGATGCGAACCCTCAAGAGGAGGATTTTAGACTAGATATTGTAGAATTTTCATGTTTTTGGGGATGAATGTTCATGTAATTTCTTTTGATTAAAGATTTAGAGATTCTTTTCTTATCAAACTTCATGTTTTTTCAAGAACCTTGTATGCCCTCTTTGATGAAAAGAAGTTTGAACAAGTGTTGACTCATCAATATATCAAAAACATCTCTCATGTACTAGACTGATCGATGGACCAATCGAGCAGTCTCAGTAGTTCTGTAGTTTCCTTTTACAAGTTCAAATGTTGAAACCTATATGTAGATACTCCAATTTGACCAAGCTGAATCTTAGGCACCTGCCTCGAATACGCCTCAATGACGAAAATAAGGGAACTATGCTTAAAGGTCCTCTCTAGCAAGCAAAATCAGGAATTCGGTTCAAAATCCGAGAAAATGACCAATAACATCCAGGTCGCGACATCCAACCCTCACGGCCGCTACCTTTTTCAAAAACCCTAAAGTAAGTCGTGTCCTTACTCTCATGGCCGTTATCTTTTTGAAAACCCTAGAACAGGCTGCGACGTCCATTGTCACAACCGCCACTGTTTGTTTAAACTCTAAGCCTAGCCGCGACTTTTGAAAGTCCTAGCTGTCCTTTTCATTGCCAAAAGGATAGCGACCGGCACTGTACGAAAGTAAAAAGGTTGCGGCCGCAATGTTGACACCTTTTTGAACATGTGGAAACATTCCAAAGGGGGTCTGTGTTGCCCACCTTGCTTATAAATAGACGTTGTTTTTCACAAAAATGGGAGAGGCACTTGGATAACAAAACTCTGTCGGTTTTGAATTCCTCCCGATATCCCAACATCCATCCTATATATTTCGAGCTCCATTCGTGATTTTGCTTACCTCGAAGAGATATTGGAGCTCGTATCGCTTGAAGATATCTCGTTCTCATATCCAACGAGGCGTTCGAGGTGAATATTCATATGAGGTAACCTTAGGAACCCCTGACACTTCTATAAATCCTCATTTTCTCTCTTCCGAGGACGTCATGGATAAGGTTTCCATTGTTTTTATTGGTCACTTGTTCTTCATTTCAATATAAGCATTGTTTACACAAGTATTTCTTATAAGACAGTATATCTATAACTTTATGTTTGGTACAAAATAGTTATCTTCCGATTCGTTTTTACGTGCACTAGCACACTGAATACATGAAGAACCTTCTGTGGTTTTAGAAACATAATGGTCGCGTATTTTGTTAAACCTACAGTCTCGGCCGTCGGTTATCCATTAGTAGCTATAACCTTTTTCTCTTCTTTTGTCACTGTCACAACATCAGGTTGTTACGATCATGATCTTTTTGTAAGGCCATAAGCATGAAAACTATTTTCTTAAACTCTTTGTTATTCCTTTATTTTAAGGTTCTATCCAGTTATTGTCGGAGATAGTGGATGGTAGATCTGGCCTAGATCAATGTCTTAGCTCTATATGTTTCATTCCCTCATGTTTAATGTTTGTGGTTTCAAAAACATGACAGTTGCGAACTTTGGATATCACAATCGTATGTTTCTTCCTAACCAACAGTAACGACCGCCATTTATTTTCATACGGCCATATTTTTTTTCTATATTTGTTACGGCCGCCACATTCCTTTGCTACGGCTGTGAGGTTTTGTAAAATCAGTGACATAAAAACTGTATTTGAAGCATTCTGTTATTTGTTTTAGTAATCTGTACATTATGTTTTTAGAAGTAGTGCTTCTGTAAGGGGTTAAGGATGGTAGATCTAACTTAGATCTAATGGATTATAGTCTCTATCTCAAATATCCCACATATTTGAGTTTATTTTGGATATTGTATGTTAAACACCCTTTTTTGGACCCCAAAATACCTTGACTGCAATATTTATTTGTCACAATCGTAACTTTTAGCATCTTAGTTTCTTGCGGTAACCCTATTTGGGTCACGATCGCGAGTTTTGTAACTTATTTTGCCACGATCGTAGCATATGTTGCTATGTCCATGTGTTTTCTGTATATCCAGTAGCTTGAAAACATTGTTTAAATCTCTTCTGTTTATTCTGTACAGCTTGTATTTAGCATGTTAGGGACAAAAATATTATTGCATAACCTTTAGGCTTTTATTTGTTCATTTTAGATTTTGGTCGCATATTTTTTACTTTGTTTTGCTCAAACATTACATGTGCCATATCTAGAAATAATAATCAAGTCGCATAACCCCTAGACTCGTAGTTAGGATTTTGTTCCTTTGCTTGTTTTTGTTTGAACTCTCTTTAATCTCTCACTCTGTATATGCCACCTTTAAAAAGTTTACAATAAGAACTAATATTGACAAAGTAGAGGCCAACCTCACGGTTTGATGAAAATGGTGCCTAACACCTTATCTTTTCGTACCTTAGCCCCCGAATCCTCTTTTTCTTTAGTTACACTTTAAAAAGACCCGCAACCTTCTTTTTGTTTTTCTTAATTTTTCTCAAAAATTGAGTAGCGACTCTATTTTTCTAAAACGTGTTCGGATATCTTGGACTTTCAATTTTAAGAAGAAATAATATTTTTCTAAAAACAAAAAATATCTGGTGCATTCCTCCAATGTACCTGTGGTTTTTTTTGGCGACTTTGCTAGGAGCTAGTTTTTTTTAAAAAATATTATAAGAGGGCTTAACTTGAAATGTCGATGGTTCTTGTTTTAAACTTTTCATTGATATTCGCATTCGCATTTGCATATTTGTGTGCTTAGTTCTCAAAACCCCGCTCCTCCTACCCGATATCCCGATCAGTTTACTGTTAGGGAAGCCATCAAGTTTTTTGGCCACATGCTTCCATAAATGTGGTAAAAAGAGTTAATGCATGCCGTTTGACCATGCCTTGTACCATTTTTGGCATTGTGAGGTATATTCTTGACTCTATTTAGAAGGTACACTGAGTACAGACCTACCTGCCTTCTCATGTGCACATAGCTTCTTAGAACCCTTTTTTTAGGATCAATGAATCTTTTAGGATTATATGATTTTCTTTTTATAGATTCTTTTATTTGCATAGTTAGCACCCCATTTAGGTTAGTTTTCGTTTACCTGTCTCGTTGCCAAACGCGAGTTGTTTCGAGTTTGGACTCGGTTGACGAGTCCTCCGGTTTACATGAGTCCTTTCAGTTCAAAGGCCCTGGATAATAGCTTCGTGCAGAGAAGAACCTATACTCACTTGGGCCTGATCTCCGAGCGAAGGCTCAGACGTGTAGATTAGTTGAAGTTACCGATGGCAGGTCCAAAACTTAATATGCCAAATATGATGAGGGCAATTCTAGAATTACAGCGGACAGTTGAAGGAGTCAACACTACTGCGACCAATTAGGCTAGGACTCATACTTAGTGTCAAGCTCAGTTCTAGGCCTTGTAAACCCAGGCTATAGAACCTAATGCAGTTCTCCCTAACGGCCAGCAGGACGGAGTGGAAGACAACCTCTAGGACGATAATGTGGGACTCGAAGGAACCCAACATGTAGTTGCACAGCCTGTCCGACCGAAAATCTCAAAAATCTTGACCATGAAGGAGTCAATCTTGTCTGATAAGGTCAACAAACTGGAGAAGATTTTGAGAAAGGCCCGAGGAGTTGAAGGTTACATGTTGGATGTCGAGGGACTTAGGAGGACATTGCTACTACATTTGTCAACAAGTACAACTATAATATCCAGCTTGACGTTACCACTCAGGAACTCGAGACTACCCGACAAGAGGCCAAGGAGTCTTTTGTTGAGTTTTTGGCCTAATAGAGAGCCAAGGCAGCTAAAATGAAAAATCGACCCACTGAGAAAAAACAAGTGAGGTTGGTGGTGAAAAACTTACAGCCACAGTTTCACAAATATTTGATAACACAGCCGTTGATGACATTAGAACAAGTTTTCGATGCTGGGGTTCATATAGAGGATGTGCTGTTGTTCGAGATATTGAGAAGGGAGAATCAAGCCGAAGAGTAGTCCGGAAGCTGTATGCCAATAACCCGAATAATGCCACTAATGTCGTAAACCAAAGCTATAAAGTGAACCTGTTGAATCCCAATTTGAACCAAGCTAACCCATTCGCCCAGCTAGCTACCCAAAACCAACCCCGAAACCAAAAGAGAACTTTCGCCTAACTCACTGTACCCTTGTCTTCTATTTTAAGCCGCTTGATTGAGAGGGGTTTCCTAAAGTTTTTGGAGCCAACCCTACCCCCGAATCCTTTGCGCCCAGATACAATTCAACCAAATACTGTGCCTTCCACCAGGGGCATGGTCATTTAACCAACAACTGCATGAGGCTTCGAAAAGAGATCGAAGATTTGATAGACAACAAGATGATTCCTCCACCCACTGCCGTTTAGAAGCTGAATGTGGTCACCAATCCTTTGCCAAATCATGCAGCCCAACAGAATGTGAATGCCATTGAAGTAGGGTCGAAAAGTTTCGATCCCACAAAATTCACAGTCTCCGCAACAGAATCGATACCAATTACGATTTTGCCATCCAATCAAGAGGTATTGCTACTCAACGACCTTATTCAGGATTTGATAGATAATGATTTTAATAATTTTTTGATCTTTATCGTCCATGAGGAGGAAGGTCCTCCCCCTGTTGACGGTAATGATGAAAAAGATGAAGAAATCAGATGTCTGTGGAAGGATTTGGCGCATCTTAAGGCATTAGATGAGTTGGAGGAAGCCAGGATTGACATTGAATGGCACGTTCCTACCGTTCCGAGTGATGACACGGTGTGGTACATAGGGGCAGCCTGGTATGGGGAAGCCGAGCTGAGTTTCAGGGTTGAAGAGACAAAAAAAATAGTGTTAGAAAAAAGGAAATCTTTTAAGGAAAATGAGGTTGACAGTAAATGTAGACAAGAAGAGAATTTGTCAATCAATGAGGAAACCGAGAAGAGGAAAGAGCAAGAAGAAAACGGGAAAGGCCTACCCTAAGTGAACTTGTTGGGAACAACAAGTTTTATGTTCGATTCCTCTGTATACATCGTTTCTCTTTAGGAACCAAAACCAAGAACTCATCTACTCGAAAAGCCAACTTTATGCTCTCTCGATGTAGAGGAAATCTTGTACCAAGAAGAGAACAATATCTTGGAATTAGTGGAGATAGAATAGGAATTCATGGATATGGAGTATGATGAAGGAGAAGATGTGCCAGAATGGCATCTAATTGTGGAGGAACCGTATGACCATGGAGGTTCTTGGGAACCTTGAATTCTTCCCCCGCCATATGACTACAAGGATCTGTTTGATGAGGTATCGTTGCCACAACTCTTCAAATTAGAGACTACTATCAGCGAAGAGTCCCATTAGTTTGCGCAAAATATAATGGGAATCAAGGAATACCTTTAGGGAGCCAACGAAATCAGCGATGAAGACAATGAAGGAAAAATTAGCATGAATGAATTTTAGACTTTCCATGGAAAGACATACCCGGTGGCTGAGATCTGAGAAGTAACCAACCAATTCAAAGGCCTTTGAGAACCCGAAGAACAGATAGAACATTGGACGAGAAGTGGGAGGAATTTTAAGCCTGCACGCTGGAGAAAGGGCAACTAAGTAAAGGCATAGAGGAACCAAGAAAGCAGGCAAAAAATCAAGCAGCGAAGAGGAAGACATAGTTTTTAAGCAGTTTAAGAAGTTGCAGGAAAATGTAAGTATCTGAAGACTATTCATGGCATCTCGCAAGCACCGACTAGCAGTTTTGATGGCTCTCAATAGTATAGACTTTCCAATCGACGTCTCCCCCGACCAGCTGGTTGGGATGCTCATACTCGAGAAGCAGTCCAATGTCACTGCTTTCAGTGACAAAGACTTTTCGATCGAGGGACCATCATATAAGAAGCCATTACATCTAACCATCTAGTGTTTGGGGAAGTGGGTGCCAGTTGTCTTGGTTGACAATGGTTCCGCTTTCAATGTGTATCCTCTACGAACTGCTTACTGTTTGCGACTAAAGACGCAAGACTTCAAGTCGGATGCGCAAGGAGTACGGGCATATGATAATACTTGAAGAGATGTGTTGGGCCTAGTAACTTTTGTTGTGATAGTGGGAACGTTGGAGGGTGAAGTAGAATTCCATGTTCTCGACGTTTTGGCCTCGTTTAATTTATTGTTCGGAAGACCGTGGTTGCATGATCCGACAGTTAGAGCAGTCCCATCAACCTTGCACCAAAAAGTAAAGCTGATCAAGAAAGGAGTAACTATCACCATACTGGGTTAAACTGGCTTACGAACCTTGCTTAGTGACACTACCCTGCTCCTCGAGATCCAACATGAGAAAGAGGATCTCCTTCTAAATGGGTTCGACTTCGACGAGACTAAGGTTGTGCAAGTTTTGACGAATGAAGAAAAATACTATGTGAACCCCAAAGTTGTGGCCATAATGAAGACAATGTTCTATTTCCCAGGAATGGGACTGGGTAAGCATTTGCAAGGGATTTCAGAACCAATCCCCGTGAACCGCAATTGTCATGGATACGGACTAAGGTACAAGCCAGAGGAGGAAGAACAGAATATGGGAAAGTACGGACCCACGTTAAATGGACATTTTATCAAGGAAGGGAACGACTTCCTCTATTGTGGGTTTCCCGAGCTGTGGATTGAGGAGATGACTAAACAGAAGTTGCCGGGGCTGAAAATCTTTTTCAGCCACTAGTTGTCAAACAGTGAAGAAGAAGCATAAATATGGAAGATGGAATTCACTGAAAAAGTGCCAACAAACTGGGTAGTGTATTGCGAGGATGGAGATTTGGGTTCTTTCTTCAATGAAAAGATGGCTCGAGTGCGTATAGGCAGTTAGGAAAACAAGGACGTACTAGTGTACCTACCAGAATCCAGCAATCCTCTAATACTGTACCTACTAGTGACTGATTCAGCAATGAACTGTGTGCTTGCACAAGAAGACAAAGCAAAGGTAGAAAGAGCTGTCTATTATTTAAGCAAGAAGATAACAGACTGTGAACATCGGTATACGCCTTCGGAGAAAACTTGTTGGGTGCTCATTTGGGCATCTAGAAAGTCACACCATTACATGCTAGCATACCGAGTTGTTCTAATCTCAAGGATGGATCCATTCAAATACCTCTTCGAGAAGCCAGCATTAATAGGGAAGTTGGCTCATTGATTGCTAATGTTAGCTGAGTTCAACCTGCAGCATGTCACATGGAAATCGGTAAAAGGGAGAGCCATCGCAGAATTTTTGGCCAATCACCCTATTGATGGGGAAAAAGAACCCGAGTTTGAGTTTCCTGACGAATAAGTGATGAAAATCAATAAGGATCTGTAGACATTGTATTTTGATGGAGCTTTAAACCAATATGGGTACGGGATAAGTATAATCCTTATCACCCCCAATCATTCTCATATCCCTTTAGCCTATAAGTTGAGTTTTGAGATTACTATCAATCCAACCCAATATGAAGTTTGCTTAGCTGGATTGGAAGCAGCCTTAGAACTAGGGATAAGGAGTTGGAAGTTTTAGGTGACTTAACTTTGGTCGTATCCCAAGAAAAAGGAGAATGGAAGGTTAACGAAGAGAGGCTGGTCCAGTATCACCGGGAGCTCGAAGTGATGCTCCCTTGCTTCGAAACTGTGGTGTTCACCCACATCCCGAGATTACAGAATAAGTTCACTGACGACTTGGTTGCTTTGGCATCGATGATAGAAATACCACTAGGGCTAAGGATGAGACCCATGGAAATTCAGCAAAGGGATACACCCGTAATTAAAGATATTTTCGCTATTCGAGAAGTCGATGATGGACTACCCTGGTATCACGTCATTAGGAATTTCATTGAAAAGGTGAGTATCCCAGTCGAGCTAGCAAGAAGGACCAAAGGGCAATCCGGAGGCTTGCTGCACAATTTTTAATCTGTGGAGGAAGACTGTACAAGAGAGGATATCTAGGGGTTAATAAGCTTCGTGTTGACATAAAAGAGGGACACGAATTGATGAAAGAGGTTCACAAAAGAGTTTGCGGGCCTCACATGAATGGAATGATGCTGGCTAAAAAGATCTTGCGCCAAGGATATTTCTGAATGACAATGCAGGTGGACTATCACCATTTTGTTCAAAAATACCAAAAATGCCAAGTTCACGCAAACCTCGTGCTTGTGCTACCATCTCAGCTCTATAACATGATGTCATCTTGGCCGTCCTCAGTTTGAGGAATCGACGTGATAGAAAATATCAAATTCAAGGGATTAAATGGAGATGGGTTCATCCTCGTAGTAATTGACTATTTCACAAAGTAGGTAGAGGCCGCCTCCTACTCTATTCTAAAGGCCTCTCAAGTAGCCAGATTCATCAAGGAGAATCTTATCTTTCGATATGGGGTTCCACACGAGATTATTTTTGACAATGGTTCTCAGTTCTAAGGAGAAGTTTTAGATCTTTTGGAGGAGTATCAAATTGTCAGTCATAAGTCTTCTTCATACAGACCGCAAACCAATGAAGCCGTGGAAGTCATTAACAAGAGCGCGAAGAAGATTCTATAAAAGATGATAAAGGAAAGTAAGGAATAGCCGAAAAAGTTGCCATTTTCACTTTAGGGGTATCAAATATCGATCAAGACTTTTACCAAAGCAACACCGTATGCATTGGTCTATGGAATGGAAGCTGTTCTACCCATAGAATTAGAGATTCTGTTTTTGACGATAATGGCCAAAAGCAGTATTCCGAGTCAGATTGGAAGAGGGACAGATTTGAAGAATTGCTCCTGTTTGATGAAAGAAAACTAAGGGCGTTGTTTCACATCCAAGGGTATCAAAGAAGGATAGCTCAGGCATTCAATAAGAAAGTTAAGTCTCGAAATTTGAAGGAAGATGACTAAGTCCTCAAAGAAATCAAAGCTCCGAACTTTGACCCAAGGGGCAAGTTTAAACCTAATTGGGCCGGACCTTATCTTATCAAGACTTTGATGTCAGGAGGCGCTAATATCCTTATGGATCTAGACACGAATGTTTTCTCTACACCCATCAATTCAGACTTGCTCAAACAGTTCTATCCCTGAGAGAAAACCACCAAAAAGGAAAATGTCAAAACCCGAGTGTAACCAGAACCTGGAACTATATTATTGCCTAATTCCCTTTCTTCTTGATACATACGCAGCTTCTATCAAAAATTCGGCCCAAACCTTTGTTCAATTTCTCCCATTTGTAACCATGTTTCAAGTAATGGATCAATGCAAAAGCACATTTTCAGTTCTTCTAATAAATTGGTTAAATTGCAATAACGAAAATCTGAAAGAGCAGTTTTGAAGATCACTAGAACTAAAAGTGGAGAAACTTTCATCGAGAGTTTTTACTAACTCGGTTTTAATTTCGAAACAAGAGAGGCTCGCAAGTCCCCATCCTAAAAAGCTAAAAATAAGCGAACAAAATATTGAAATACAGCAGAGAAGAGTCATGTCCTTCTCCTCTTTGCATCTCCTCCCTATCTCGCACTATGCTTTATCTCTGCCTCAAACCAAGCCTTGTAATCCTTAGAAAGTCTGCTGTCAAACTCTCCGCCGACCAGCATCCTTAGTCGCGAAGACCAGGCCTGCTGGTATTGACCCAAAAAGAGGGTCGATGCGCGAAACTGTACAGATGACTCACGGTAGTATTGGGTCTAACCTGAGTATACTCAAACAGACGGAGAATGCGATATGGATGATAAAAAGTGGCCAGCTTCAAGCCGACCAACATAACCCTCGAGTGATCCATAGTCATAGTAGTCATGAAAGATATCTTCAGCCAAGGGCATAGCCAGAAGATGTCCTCCCCAGTCAGAGAACTCAGATAGTTCTTCCAAGCGAATTTAGTCGAACAAATGCGATAATCCTTACGGCAGATGAAGGACTTCACATTGTAGCCATCAAATACAAGTTTCTCTAGCAAGTTCACCTTCTTCATCAGTCAAACTTGAGAGAAACAAAGAAAAAGGAGAGCTAAGAGCTAAAATAGAGAGAAAAATAGAAACATGAGAGCTGAGTGTGAAAATCGAGAGAAAAATAGAAAAAAAAGAGTTGAGTAAACCACCTGCAATAAGAGAGCACTG
Organism: Heliamphora pulchella; assembly: GCA_032270985.1. Lineage (NCBI taxonomy): Eukaryota > Viridiplantae > Streptophyta > Magnoliopsida > Ericales > Sarraceniaceae > Heliamphora > Heliamphora pulchella. The sequence goes on along the minus strand of JAULJZ010000011.1, from coordinate 7,501,226 downwards.
CCAACAAAGTAAGGAGCACCCTCGGTATGAACTGCATCAAGACTAAGAAGCATCTCAACAAGGACCAGGGGAACAGGATCCCGGCCCTCGTAGATCTGATAAGCTATATCCACCAAAGAGGAGCTGATTTGCCCATCAAAGGGGCCTAAGAGGAAACGAACCAAAAGACAGATACAAAGGGCATAGCGACACTGAAGCTGGAAAGAAAAGTAGCCAAGAGATCCTCGAGGCCTGAAGCGGTCTATGATCCATGCCACATTGAGGAATCCATCATGAGTAATGAATGACGCTTCACATTTGGAATAACCGCAAAGCTGCATCAATCGATCCCGAGGACTCGAGAAAGGGGAAGGAACTATGACCACCTCTCTGGCTAAAATCTCGAGAATGGCGGAGAAGTCCTCAACCGTTAGGCACAGTTCCTCATGCTCGAAACGGAACACGTGACCATCAGGGTCCCAAAACTGGGTTATCCCGCACAAAAGGTGCTAGTTGATCCTCATGATACACAAGGAGAATAGCGCATCTAGTCCAAAGTTGATGAAGTTTTTACGTTCAATCGGGGCGAAGCTGCCCATCCAATCCAAAAGAGAGTTGTTAAAGGAGTAGGCCATAGAGAAGACAAGGAGAATACAGAATATCCAGAATAGTGGGGTCTGGACAAGTTGCCCCCTTTATAGAACCAGAAATGAAGGGAACCACAGAATCTGCTATGAGCTTCGCGCCAAAATTTTTTGTCACGGTTGCCATCTTTTTCCACGGCCGTCATCTTCACAATCCACGGGCGCCAACTTTTCTCCCTCAAACACACGGCCGTGATATCCCACAATACAGGCGGTGAACTTTCCTCTACAAAAGTTTAGGCCGCCACATTCAAAACCCACGGCCGCGAAATTTTGACAACCTTCCCCCCATTTTGCTAACTTGCCCCAAGTCATCGTCAACGACTTATAAACAACTCACAACAAGAAAAACAGTTTATATAGCAAGTTCTCAACTCTCAAAGCATACATCATGCATAACAAAGGTTTAACCAATCAATTTGATTTTCATAACATAAATGAAAGGGTCATAAGCATTTATGATAACCAAATTGTAAACCAAAGGGCACGAAGGCCCTATCTATTATAAGTAGTAAAGTCATGTGTGTATTTGATATGTGTGTCTAGGCACGCAGGCCAAAAGTAAAACGAAGGCACGAAGGCCCCATGGATCGCAATACAGTATATCAGAATAGTGTACCAGAATAGTATCTCAAAAGCAGTATGAATGAATAGTGTATCAGTGTGAATTAGTAGATAGCAGAACAGTATGTGTTGTCAAACCAGTATGCCTAAAGCAGTGTGTCGGTGTGGAATAACGGAACAGAGTATCGAAAAGTATCAAATGGGTACGTAGGCCCAAGCAAGAATAGGCATGCAGGCCTCCGTGAATAGTAAGAACAAAGGAGAAAAATAAATCAGCAGGCGGCAGCAGGTCGATCACTCTCACCGAGTCCTCTTCCTTTAGAACACGTAGCCCTCCTGGGATGACTCCCTAGATGATGACCCAATCTCCTCTGTCGCCTCCTCTGAGCCAGTGACAGTCTACGTAGTACTAGAAGCCTATGCCCAAAATGAAGAAGTAACAGTAGTGGAATCAGATGTAGAGGTCCCAACGGAAGGTACAGCAAGAATAACTGGTGCAGCTGAAGACACATGATTTCCATGAGTTCTCAGTCCCCAACCCCGACCACGTTAAAAGAAGAGAGAGGATCATATCAGATAACAGTATATGTGAACAAATGCATAATGGAAAGCATAGAAAGACAGAACAGAGAAAAATGAGGAATATACCGTTGTGGGGCCACCCTGGGGAGCAGGAGGCTCTGTGCTCTGAGTTCGGAAGGCAGCATCCCAACGATGGACCAATACCCTCAAGCCGGAGATAAGATGAAGGCACTGGTCGCACCACTCCCGAGACATTTGTCAAGGAAAGGAACCACATCAGTACAATCAGATACAAGAATTGGTACAGACAAATATGAAAAGTACATATAGAAAGCACAAAGAGTACTATACAAAGAAGGAAAGTACACCTGCTCCACGCTGGAAGGAATAAGAATCTTTCGGGCCGCTGGCTCGGGCACCTGGATCTGATGGAGATTCCCTTCCACGAAGGTGTCCACCGTCTAGGGGAACTCAGGGTGGCAGGACCTGGGGCAAAGACCGTATAGTCACGATCCTTGCCCTCGATCAGCGTAACGCATCAATGCCCATCATGGCATGGGTGATCTCAGTCGTACGGAGGGAGTCAATTTATCGCATCCCAGCCAAAGGTGTCCTCGGAATACGAAAATGGTCATACCCTAAGGACTGCGAGAAGACGAGCTCACCAAGGTACCACTCTCTGCAGAATGGTCCCTACAGTAAAACACGGGTCTAGGCAACCTCTCGGCTCTGTATTAGATCAGCTCCAGCTTGCTCCTCCATGTTGATCCAGATATCCTAGCGAACCTGAAAAGCAAGGAAACTTGTTAGTAAGTAGTATTTGCAGAAAATGAGAAACGAAAATGGACTCAAGCACAAATAATGCACCTAGTTGGGAGTGAGGGTGTCCAAAAAATGGCGGTCGTCGTCTATGTCCTTCCCATTAGGCTTTGTACCCTGATATCGTTTGACCCATCGGAGTGTCCGAGGGATCACGAGAGGGTTATCGTAGGAGTTCACCGACTGGCGCATGCCAAGGAACTCATAGGCCTAGAGCTACAGAAAATCAAGAGAAGCGTCAGTACAGTTGAAACAGATATACAGGTATGGAAATCGAAAATAAAAAATGAAAACCGGAGAAGAGAAAGAAAACATACCTCCCAGATACGCCATTACTCGCCTACGCTCATATCAGAAGTCCTCGTGGCAGCACTCATATATCCATAGAGGGTAGCCAAGGCGGCTCCCCCCAGTCATAGATACTGATCCGACCCACCACCAACATCGCAGCGAGGTAATGGAGATGCACCATGTTCTCCAAGTTCGGGAATTAAGCTATCCCGAACATGTAGAGCAGGAATGCACGTGCCACCCACTCGAAGTGGTGGACCTCTGTACAGATAAAATGACGAAAAATCTTCTTCAGCCACGTATATCAGATGCTCCCCTTGTCGATGGACAGGGGCACGTGACTGAGAAAGTAGGTGAAAGCCGCAGAGGCTCCGGCAGCTATCAGAATCATAAGGGATAAGGTTACCGCCCACCCGAATCCCAGTGATAAGAGAAAAGTCGAGAGGGATTAGAGTCACCTCAAATGTCGGTAGATGGAAGGTGATGGTGGTGTCCCACTACCTCTCGGTTAAAACTGTGAGAGTGACTTGATCGTTGCTGGTTCCCTCTAGCCTAGTAATAAACCACCGAAGCCTGCCCCATCAACAATCTCCTGGTAGCGGGGAGGCAGGGCTGTGTACCACTTTAGTACATTAGAGATGCTGCCAAAGCTCCGGATACGTGACCTCGCCTGAAACGAAAATAAGACAAACGAAAACAAAACAAACAAAAACAAATAAACACGATAACAAGAATGCAAATGAAATGTGTGATAAGATAACCGAAATAAACGAACGATAATCAAAACGATAGATCCAACACATAAACCCCACAACCACAGGCAACCCGAAATCCGAGTTTCAATCTGAATCTTTAGAAAACTAGACTTCTAATATTTGTTTAATCCATGTCAAACTCAAAATTTTATTTTCAAAACTCCATCCCGATGACCTATTCCACTCAACTTCAAATAAAAAATTCAATCCAAATCACAACCCGCACCCAACATGAGACCTAACCAATTCGCTCCAAATCCAACAAAACCCGTTCTAAATTCAGAATATAAAAGTTCAATTCAACTTCAATTCAACATCCCAACCCTCAATTTTGATCTCCCAAGTCAACATAATCTCTAAGTTCGGTTAAAACACATGATTTCCATTCAAGACTTTTCAAAATTTCCAAATTCAATTCAACCAAATCTGCTTAGGTTCATTTTTAAAAACTCAACACAAACAAGCCCCACTTCAAACCAACTTCCATTGCAAATCCAACCCAAGCCCGAGGTCTAAATCCACCCTCAATTCAATTTCAAAATCCTTTTCCTATGAATCTAAGTTTTATTTTAACCAAAATTCCAATTTTTTTTCCAAAAACAAAGGTTTACGTCCTCTGACTTCAAGGTTCACTTCCGTTAAAAGTTAAGATCCATCCAATCTGAGTTAAGGTCTAACCTTATTAACTCCATATTTCAAACCCAAATCTCAAATCTAAGTTTTAACTCAATTTCAATCCCAAACTCCGATTCAACTCAACTCAAATGTCCGATACAATCCAATATTCAAATCAAGTTCAATGCAATTCAATATCAAACAAAATTTAAATTTTCCAAAAAATGAACCAAGTTCAAAAACTCGAATGATGCGCATATTCACAAAGTTCAAATCTCGGTTTGCCTCGAGGTTCCTTGCCTAGGGGTGATCCTCGCAGGCTGTAGAAGAATCTCACGCTCCACAACCATGTTGAGGATGGTAAAGCGGTTCATGGCCGGCCTCTGTAGCTGGTGATTGACTAAGTAGTAGGTCTCAGGGTTGAAAAGCTCTGTCATCTCGGGAACGCCGCTGCCCTCTACGTCACCGCCGTCACCTCCACCGCTAATCGCCCCACCGCCAGCTCCAATGCCACCACCACTGCCGGCTCTAGCACCACCACCACTTCTGCTACCACCAGTGCCGCTCTTCGCACCAACAAAGCCAAAATCGCCACTCACCATGGTGGAGAAAATCGCGACTATGAACAAAAGCAAGAACATCCTTGTGATTGAAAGTGTGAGAGAATAAGAGAGACGAGGGTCAAGAGTATGAGAGAAACGAGAGAGTTGAGATAAAGAAGCTCAGTGTTTTGTTCGCGTGAATAAAGTTTTGAAACCTGCACAAAACTTATGTTCTATTGTCGACTTCACAGCCACGAGGTTCGATTCCTTTAAAACTCATGGGCGCAACAACTTAGCTCGAGCCGCCACTTTTGTTTTCAACGGCTGCAATGTTTTCCCAAGAGTTTCCCATGACTGCCAATATCCAAGGACACAAAAGTTCAGGCCGCCACTTTAACAAGTAACGGCCGCTATGTTTTCTCATGCCCCCACCTTTTCGAGTTTGTTTTCTTGAGTATAGGTAACCCCCGTCCTAGTTTTTGATTAACTGAAAAAAAAACCTTTCTAGCCCCTCTCCATGCTCTAGTTATCCCTAAAACATCGTCGGTCCTCCTCGTAACCTTAAACCGACTCATCGGTCCTTACACAACTTAAAACTGCCCTAACATCTTTGGACCTTCTCGTGACCTAAAATCGACTCCTTGGTTCTTGCACTACCTAAGACTACCTCTAAAAATCTTTAGTCCTCCTCGTGACCTTAAACCGACTCATTGGTCCTTGCATGACTTAAAACATGCCCCTTTACCTCATCGGTCCTCTTCATGACCTTAAACTGACTCGTTGGTTCTTTCATGACCTAAAATTGATATTTTCCTAGTTGGTCCTCCTCATGAACTTAAACTGACTCCTCGATTCTTGCACGACCTAAAACTGCCCCTAAAATTGATCGGTCCTCCTCACGACCTTAAACTGACTCATCGATCCTCCTTATGACTTTAAATTGACTCATCAATCATTTTACGACCTTAAACTGATATTTATCCCATCGGTCCTCCTCATGACTTTAAACTGACTCATAGGTCTTTGCATGACCTAAAAAGTTACCTCTTTACCCCTTCAGTCCACTTCATGACCTAAAACTGATATGTGATGATCTTCAGTCCATACTGTGATCATAAATTTCCGTATGCTTGTATTGTAACTATTTACATCATAACGTATTTACCATGCATTATGATTAGCCTGTTTACATCATATGCATTACCCTATGAATTATAACCGGTCTGATCCCTTGCAAAGGGGTACGTAGGAAGCTCGATGAAAACTCGAATTCGACCATGCTTTTCTACATGTTTTGCTTTGTGCCTAAGATTGGCGACATATTCAATCAGTTTGTCTCTAGAGTTTTGATATTTACTCGCACCACAAGTTGTTGCAAGCTCTGTCAAATAGGGACAACTGTAGACATCCCAATTTGACCTAGTTGAATCTTAGGCACCCGCCTCGAATACGACTCAATGACCAAAAAAAGGAACTATGCTCAAAGGTCCTCCCCAGCAAGAAAAATCAAGAATTCGATTCAAAATTCGAGAAAACCACCACCAACATCCAAGTCGCGACATCTAACCCTAACGATGCTACCTTTTTCAAAAACTCTAAAGCAAGCCATGTCTTTACTCTCACGGCCGCTACCTTTTTCAAAACCCTAGAGCAGGTCGCGATTTCCTTTGTCATAGCCTCTACTGTTTGTTTAAACCTTAAGTCTAGCCGTGACTTTTAAAAGTCAAGGTTATCCTTTTCATTTCCATAAAAGTAGCGGCCGACACTGTACAAAAGCAAAAAAGTTGCGACCGCCATTTTGACACCTTTTTAAGCAGGTGACAGCATTCTAGAGGGGGTCTGTATTGCCCACCTTACCTATAAATAGGCGTTGCTTTTCACAGAAATGGGACAGGCACCTAGATAACAAAACTTTACCAATTTTGAATCCCACTCGATATCTCGACATCCATCTTACATATTCTGAGCCCTGTTCGTGGTTTCGCTTGCCTCGAGGAGATCTTGGAGCTCATATCGCTTAGAGATATCCCGTTCTCATCTTTGAGGAGGCATTCGAGGTAGATATTTATATGAGGTAACCTTAGGAACCCACGACACTTCTATAAACCCTTATTTTCTCTCTTCCGAGGGCGTCGTGGATTAGGTTTTCATTATTTTTATTGGTCATTTATTCTTCATTTCAATATAAGCATTGTTTACATAAATTTTTCTTATAGGACAGTATAACTATAACTTTCTATTTGGTACGAAATAATTATCTTTCGATTCGTTTTTACGTACACTAGCACACTAAACACATGAAGAACCTTCTATGTTTTTAGAAACATGATGGTTGCGACCATCTAATGTCACAGCCGCGTGTTTTGTCAAGCCTATAGTCACGGCCACCTGTTATCCGTTAGTGGCCGTAACCTTTTTCTCTTCTTTTGTCACGACTGCAACATCATGTTGTTACGATCGTGATCTTTTTGTAAGGTCGAAAGCATGAAAACCATTTTCCTAAGCTCTCTGTTATTCCATTATTTTAAGGTTCTATTATATATTCTATGTTGTAGTCCAGTTATTATTGAAGATAGTAGAAGGTAGATCTGGTATAGGTCAAATGGGTCATGGTATCAGCTCTGTATGTTTCATTCTTTCGTGTTTAATGTTTGTGGTTTAAAAAACATGATAACCGCAATCTTCGAATATCAACTGTATGTTTTTTCCTAACCAACAATAATGAATGCCACTTATTTTCATACGGCCATATCTTTTTCTCTATATTTGTCATGACCGCCACATTCCTTTGCTACGACCATGAGATTTTGTGTAGTCAGTGACATAAAAATTGTATTTTAAGCATTCTATTATTTGTTGTAGTATTCTGTACATTTTGTTTTTAAAAATAGTGCTTCTGTAAGGGGTTAAGGATGGTATATCTAACCTAGATCTAATGGGTTATGGTCTCTATCTCGAATATCCCACATATTTGAGTTTGTTTTGGACTTTATATATTAAACACCCTTTTTTGGACCCAAAAATACCTTGGACGTAACATTTATTGTCACAGCCGTAATTTTCTACATTTTAGTTTCTTGCGATAACCGTATTTGGTTCACAGCTGCGAGTTTTGTGACTTATTTTGTCATGATTGCAGCATTTGTTGCTAACCCTTAGGCTTTTAAATCTCTTTTGTTTATTCTGTATAGCTTATATATAGCATGTTAAGGATAGAAACATTATTGCACAACTCTTAGGCTTTTATTTGTTCATTTTAGCTTTTTGTCGCATAATTTTCATTTTGCTTTGCTCAAATAATATGTGTGGCATATTTAGAAATAATAATCAAGTTGTATGACCTTTAGACTCGTAGTTAGGATTTTGTTCATTACTTGCTTTTGTTTGAACTCTCTTTAACCTCTCATTCTACATATTCTACCTTTAAAAAATTTACAATGAGAACTAATATTGGCAAAGTAGAGGCTAACCTCATAGTTGGGCAAAAAGGGTGCCTAACACCTTCCCTTTTTGTATCTTAGCCCCCGAACCCTATTTTTCTCTGGTTACGCTTTAAAAATATCTGTAGCATTTTTTTTGTTTTTCTTAGTTTTTCTCAAAATCGAGTGGCGACTCCATTTTTCTAAAATGTGTTTGGATATCTTGGACTTTTTATTTTAAAAAGAAATAATATTTTTCTAAAAACAAAACATATTCGGTGCACCCATCCAACGATACCTGCACTGTGAAAGACTGATTGATCGGTCTTAAGATCTATCGAGTGGTCTGTCTAGATTGCTAAATTTTTGCGATTTCCAAACTTTTGCCCATGTTTTAAGCTTTATGTATCTCCTTCATCTCAAAGTTTTTTTACATCACTTTTATGTTCAAATTGAAGCCCCAAAGGTCTACTTTTCAAAAATCTTATTCTTTCTCTAAAAATTCTTTTAGATTTAAGAAGGGTTTTTATTAAAAAGATGGTGGCACAATGGTTTTCTCAAACTTTTACCTCTATCCTTCTACTTGGTTCTTCTCGTTTTAGGTTTGGGATGTAACAAAATGGTATTAGAGCTCTAGGTTCATATACTTTTGAATTGTGAAAAGTGGCTATGCTACCGTATGAAGTTGGTGTTTGTGTCTAGCGTGCATATGTTAACATGTTTGAATAATGAGGATATGATGAAAATCGATGCTTTTGTGTTATGTGTTATACGTAAGTATGGAGGTTGGACCCTAGGAATGACGTGTCTTGCCTTTGGGCGCCTGGTTAACTAATTTAGAGGTCGAGTTAGAAATGCGTTTGTCCGTTCTTTCTGATGAGAAATCTAAATGAGTTATTCAGATTAACGTGTCACTCCTCTTAGTGTTCCTCGTTACGTGAGATTTGTTGATGTGATTTCTCAGTGTTGAATGATAACTTGATTAAAGTAGAACTTTAATTGTAAGCATGGTGTTATGATTTACCCTTGTGTTGATTAGTTCTCTAATCTTTTATATAGAGTTATGCCTCCGAGTTGAGGCCAAGGTCGGGGTTGAGGTAGAGGTCGCGGCTTCGTACCTGTTCTGAAAGTTGGGGATGTGAACACCCAAATGGAATAAGTGGGGGGGTTACAATCTAATGCGAGAGATGGTTAATGCCATGCGACAGCTAGCCGAGGCAGCAAGACGAAGAGCCAGTGTACCAAAACCTAGGGCTACTTCTGTGATAAGGGAATTCTAATGGTTGGACCCTCCAACGTTTACTGAATACCCAGATCTTAAGATTTCCATGGAATGGCTAGAGCTCGTAACACAGATTCTAGATACTTACCAAATTGTACAAGATGATTTGGGGGTGGCTTTTGTCGCCTTTCAGCTTTAAGGAGATGTTCATGAATGGTGAAAGTTTGCACGAACAACGGTTAGGGCACTTTGGCAGCTTTTATAAGAGTATACCTTGAGAAGTTCTTTCCTGAATCCTCACGAGATGTCTATAGAGAAGAGTTTCTTTTTCTTACTCAAGGAGGGACAACAGTGGTCCAATACAAGGCCAAGTTCACTAGACCTTCCCGTTTTGCACAAGAGATAGTGGTTACTGATGAGTTACGTGCTAAGAGGTTCTAGCGAGGCCTCAGACTTGCCATAAGAGATAGGGTAGTGGCGTTGAGGATGTGCCTTTTGCATAGAGTTAGTAGAGTCGGCCATTATTATTGAGAATACAATAAAAGAAACACGTAAGGCTAGATAATTTAAGACTCAACAAGGAGGGACAAGTGCACAGTCTGAGGGGCACCATTTAAAGAGGCAAAGGTAGTTCAATCCTATTTTTTTCCTTCAGGATCTATTCAGCAGTCGTGTTCGGCTCCCGCACCTTCAATGGTTTCTTTGAACGATCAAATCATAGAGAGATTATCTATTTCTTGTACCGACAACCTAGTTACCATGCTACTGATTGCCTACGAAGGGGACAGTTATAGAGTCAACCACCATTTCAATCTTAGGGGAGAGAGGCACCTACTTGCTTTCAGTACGGTCAAAAGGGGCATGTGCATCGATTTTGCCCTTAGGGAGGGAATACTCAGAGTGCGACAAGGTCACAGATAGGTCAGCTCACACAGGGACAATAGGATTTCAGATAATCACAATAGCCGCCAGCAGCCCAGACATCTAGGGTCACAGGGGGAGCTACATTAGTTCAACCTGTGCGACAATAGGGAATACGGGATTACAATGGTCAGAATCGAGGGACAAAAGGGTGAGCCTATGCACTTTCAAAGCTGAGTACTTTGAAAGCCTTCGTAGTACCAGATGTTACTGCTAGCACATCCATCATATGAGGTACCTTTATAGTGTACAATTCATGGGCCAGTGTTCTCATCGGCACGAGTGCATCTCATTCGTTCATCTTATTTGCATTCGTATCAGCGATGGGTTTAGAGGTGAACGCGTTGGGTAGCGCTTTATGTGCAGAAACCTCAGCTAGTGGGAGGGCCGTGTTAAAATGAGTGTGTAGATCTTATGAGATGGAGAATGAGATTGCCGATCACCACTTAGCGCTTGATTTTATTGTTCTTGATATGACCACCATCGATATCATCCTTGGAATAAATTGGTTAACCACCTATCGTGCGCATGTAGATTGTGATCGATGTTGAATGTCCGTTTGTATGCCTGAGGGTGATTATTTTTTCTTTTTGGGTGATCGGGACGATGGTTCAATGCCCTTGCCTTTCAATTTGCGAAGTCTTGAAAGTCTTAACTTTCTTTTCTCCACCCTGTTGATGAGTGAGGTTGGTACCACTCGAGGGTAACTCCCTCATGTCATTTATGAGTTTCTCGATATGTTCCTCGATAATTTATTTGAGCTACCTTTTCAACGAGAAGTCGAGTTTTCTATCGATCTTATTTTTGTAACCACAACCATTCTATGGCACCGTATCATTTTGTGTCGGTTGAGTTGCAAGAATTGAAAATATAACTTCAAGAGTTGCTAGACAAGGGTTTCATAAGCTTGAGTACTTCACCATGTGGAGCTCCAGCATTGTTTGCCAATAAGAAAGACAGATCCTTGCGCTTGTGCATTAATTATTGGAGATTGAATAGAGTGACCGTGAAGAATAAATATTCAATGCCAAGAATCGAAGACTTGTTTGATCAACTAAGGGGTTTAAGTTGTTTATCTAAAATCAACTTGAGATCGGGCTACCACCAGTTAAGGATAAAGAAGGAGGACCTTGTGAAGATAGCTTTCCACACACCTTTTGGGCACTATGAGTGCTTGGTCATGCCCTTTGGGTTGACAGATGCTTCGGCGACATTTATGAATTTGATGAACCATATCTTCCACCCTTATCTTGATAGGTTTGTGATTGTGTTCATGGACGACATTCTGATTTATTTTCCATTGAGGGAAGCTCATGAAGAACATTTACGGATCACATTATAATTTTTGCAAAAACACCGATTATATGTTAAATATGAGAAGTGTGAGTTTTGGTTATCCGAAGTAAAATTCCTTGGGTACGTGATGTCAGAAGATGGTGTAGCGGTAGATTCTTTGAAGTACCTAAAAGCATATTTGAGATTCAAAGCTTCTTGGGATTGGTGGGGTACTACTGATGATTCGTTGAAAATTTTTCTCGACTTGCTGCGCCTATGACACGTATTACTCATAAAAGAATCAAGTTTGTGTGGAATGAAACTTGTGAGTTTGCTTTTCGAAAGTTGAAGAAGAGGTTGACTAGCGCACCTGTCCTGATTATACCAGCGCAAGGGTTGGATTACACGGTGTATTGCAATGCTTCTCATGATGGTCTTGGTTGTGTTTTGATGCAACAAGGAAGGGTTGTTGCTTATGGCTCTCAACAGTCAAAGACTCATGAAAAGAATTACCTAGCTAACACACGACTTGGAGCTTGCGGTTGTGATCTTGGCATTGAAGGGATGGAGACACTATTTGTACGGTGAACACTTTGAAGTATTTTCATATCATAAAAGTTTCAAGTATTTGTTTTCTTAGAAGAACCTAAATCTACGTCAACGAAGGTGGATGGAGTACATGGAGGGTTATGATTTTGAGTTGCAATACCACCCAGGGAATGCCAATGAAGTAGCCGATGCTCTTAGCCGAAAAAATCTAAGTTCATTTGCCCTTGTAGCCATTCGAGAATGGAAGATGCTTGGGGATCTTGGTAAGTTCGATTTACATCTTGGTGAGACTGATAGTGTGCTACCTTATTTGCGATAATTTCACAATCTACGCTTCTCAGTTGTGTTATTGATGCTCAGTAGCATGACAACGAGGTACAGGTGATCTGTGATTGTATTTTGAGTGGTGATAACATCAAGGGATGGGTCTTACATCCTGGTCAAAATCTAAAATTATGTGGAAGGCTTTTCATGCCAGAGTCATATCGTGAGCATGTACTCCATAAGTTTCATCACTCCCATCTTGCAGTACATCCAGGGGGAACAAAGATGTACCATGATCTACGCCGCTAGTTCTGGTGGAAGGACATGAAGAAGGATGTGGCGCTTTTTGTTTCTCGATGCCTTACTTGTCAGCAAGTGAAGACCGAACACCAAAGACTGGTAAGATTGTTGCAACCGTTACCTGTATCAAAATAGAAATGGGAGAATGTCACAATAAACTTTGTTTCAGGAATTCTTAGATCGCCAAAGGGGCATGATGTCATTTGGGTGGTGGTGAATAGATTGATCAAATCTGTGCACTTCATTCCCATTCAAATGACAGATTCTGTAGACAAGCTAAGCAAGTTGTATGTTAAAGAGATTGTTCGACTTCATGAAGTGCCAGTGTCCATAGTTTCTGATCGAGACCCCCAATTTACATCACATTTTTGACAGAGCCTTCATTAGCCTTTGGAAAGAATTTTCTTTTTAGCACTGGTTTCCATCCCTAGACAGATGGTCAGTCTAACCGCTGTTAGGGTTGTATACTAAAAATCATACATTAATTTTTTGGTATTGTTTTTATTTATTAATAAAAAAAATTATTTTAATGAGAATCTGTATGAGCAATGTATGCGTTTTATTATTTATATAATGTTGTATATGGGTGTCTTTTTTTGTAAATAATAGTTAATCTGGTGTGTAGAGTTCTATTTACACACGAAAGATCAGATTATCGGTTCATGTGGAATATAAATTTTTGGTTTACAATCTTAGATGGAATTTGACACATCATCAGTAGAGCTATAGTACAATGTTTTAGTAGATCTGTCTTGATTATGGAGAACAATAATTATTTTTATAATTGTTCTGACTCATTGTACTAGTACACTTTGTAAATATTGAATAAGACCGCGTTGAGATAATTAATTTTATACTAATTATATAAATTAATTTACACCCTATGATTATTATGAGTGTTTATACTCTTAATTCTAAAATAATTATTAAACATATATATTTAATATTCGTTATTTTGATTCATTAAATGGTGCAATCTTTTACGGGTCTATAATCCCGGTGAGTGGATAACGACATTACGTATATGGTAGATACTAATTATTAACAGAATCTATATCCCAAAAAGGGATTGATAATACCCCCGTAAAGAAACTTATAAGTTCTGTTTATGTCAAATCCTATAAGTGAATTTTATAATCCGACATATCAAATAAGTTAAACAGAAGTTCCTAAGAGGTTTTTAAAAGAGGTCAATTAAATATAATTGTTAGTAATTTAATTTAATCGACGGGTATCTATAATCTTAACGTAAAGAAAATAATAAGTATTTAATAACATGAGCTAGAAAGTTCAGCTTTGAGAATAAGGTCGAAAGTGCAATTACAATTCTTTAGTGGTATGATTTGTAATTTATGTTTTTAGGAAATTACTTTCGAGTTGAAATGAATTTTTTTAATTACATTATAAACCCGTGTCTTATTTACTCATCAAGTCCTTGTTGTAGTAAATATATGCAATTATAACTCTGAGCGCCAAGAGAGAAATCATTAAGTCTTATTAGAGTTTCCACTTGACGTGAGAACTAGAGAAAAGAAAAAATAGGTAGCCAAATAGAGTTTGAAGCTCGAAAGATCAAAACCTAATCTTTGTTTGTGTTTTGGCGTTTGTGAATACATTAGAAGATCTGAGTAGAGAAAAAAATTATCAAATTTTTGCTGTGTTGATCTTTGGATTCAAGTTCAAGAACATAAACATGGTCAAACCAGAGGGATCACGCAAGTATAATCCCTATTTTGCCTTGTAGGTGTATCGGGTTTCAATTTTTTGGGTTTGAGAAAAGTTTGGGTTTTTTTGTATCGATTCTGTCTAGTCGGTTTCCCCGTCTATCCAGACGGATCGATGCAAAATAATTTTTTGTTATATGTTGTTCTTGCTCTTCGCCACGTTTGATTCGATTCATATGCACCGTCTTTGTTTCTTGAGATTCCGATCTCTTCAAGCGCACCATTCAGATTTTGGAGGACATGTTACAGGCATATGTGTTAGATTTTTGTGGTTCATGGAAAGATCATCTACCCTTGGCATAATTTACATATAACAGTAGTTACCAATCGAGTATCAAGATGGTATCATTCGAGGCTTTGTATGAAAGACCATGTAGGTTGCCAATTTGTTGGATTGACATGGGTGAGACAGTTGTGTTAGGAACTGATTTGCTATGCGAAACAACCGAGAAAGTTACCGCTATACGTCAACGCTTCCTGACTGCTTAAAGTCGTCAAAAAAGCTATGCGGATAGAAAGAGGAAGCCCTTGATATTTGTGGTGGTAGGCTATGTGTTTTTAAAGGTCACGCCATGTAAAGGTTTGATGAGATTTGGTCAGAGTGGGTAGTTATGTTATCTCTATGTTTTATTCGGCTGTTTGAAATCCTTGAAAGGATTGGTGTAGGGACCCGGTCCCTTTTAATTCGAAAACCTTTTAGTTAAACCTTATGTGTTAGTGTTTAATTATGAAAAATGATTAAAATTCAATCACGAGTATAATTGTGAATGATTATTATATGCTTGTTTATGCATATGAGAATAATCGTTGTGGGTTAGTTGGACAAGCCTTGGGGCGTCGGAACAAAATTTGATTTTTATATACTTTTTCCTTTCTCGATGACACTTCCAGCTCGGGACCGCTCGAGCAGTCCCGAGACTGATCGAGCAGCCTATGGTAGAGATGGGCTTTAAGTTACTGGATTGATGTGTTTTTTTTTTTCATTCTCTCCTCTCTTTTTTTTTCATTCTCTCCTCTCTTTTCTCTCTCTAAAATCAGATAGAAACCTTAGGGTTGTTGGTGGAACACCCTTGAGCCCTTCTACTTCTTCCTTGGTGGATTTTCTTGCTCATCCTGTGGCTCTACGTCTGTGAGAGATCATTCTAGGCGTTGAGAGCTTCATTTTTATTCTTTGGTTGGTGATTTTCGTGGATGGAGCTTGCTAAAGGCGTGGTCCTTGCTGCTTTATCGCCTAAGAGGTAAGATCTATGATTGTATATGAAGATTTGTTGGATATGTGTTGTATACTTTGTGTTTATCCATGGAAAATGAAAAAAAATATATGTTTTGAAAACCGTAGGTTATGAGTTTGGATTAATGCATGTTAAATTTCGAGATTTTGAAGGATTTATGGTGTTGTGATCTGCTTATACCATGTGGGAACCTTTAATTTGAGTTTTGGGAGGTTAGTGTTTCGTTTTCGTCAAAATCTTGGATATTTTGGGGTTTTTGGATTGTTAAACCTGAATAGTAAAATTGGTTGAATTTTTGATAAATTGGGACTTTTATCATCTCATTGATAAGTCGATTCTATGAAACTTGGAAATTGGTGAAAATGGTTTAGGGTTGTGTTGTGAATTTTTAATAAATTCCAAGGAATGTTATGTGAAAATATAAGTTATGTGACTTGATTATAATTGCCATGTGAACTCAAATACAAGAACATTTTGATACTTGAATTGTTAATAATTGGAACTATAGAGGTGTCGGGTTTGGCGAGAGGAACCGATTTGACGGTTGAACTCGTGGTGGTTTAAACGTGAATGGTATAATTAAAGTACCATGCTATTGAGAGGTAGGATTGGGGTCGAGTAGCTCGTCGGTGAAATACCAAAAACTTGCGCAATGTAAAGTAGGCCCTTCATTCGAATTAATCCCCGTAAAAGCGAGCTCTTAGGCAGCCCACCCATCGATGTTTCTGAGAGAAATCGAAAATGTGTGCTCCCATGTTGGGTTATAGAATAGGTATTTAACCATTGGGCCTCGCGTGGCCCGGTGGTGATAAATATGTCGGGCTCTATAGGCGCCATCCGACCGTGGTACTTAATTAAATCAAAGAAAGAAAGAAGAGTGTGTGTAATCCCGTTGGATGTGATCATATTGTGAACAGGGAAACAAAATGGGGTTAAAGATTAAACAAGGTGTGTGTTGATTTTAATAAGGAAAGAAATTCGATTATGTAAATGAGAATTTATAAGAAAACTGGATTCGATTTTGGGTTTAAACGTGTTGTGCATTCACATAATCATCCTCGCATATCATGCATATATTCATATTTAGTATTTTTCTTACGAGCCTCGGCTCATGATGCTTAACCCATTTCATGTGATAATGAAAAAAATGTGGTCGAATGAGAAGCTTAGTCTCAAGGATCGTTTTTGAAGATTTTAGGGAATTGAATTACACACATATAGGCATATCTTTTGAGAAATGTATATCTTGTAAATGTAATTCATTCAATACAATATTTCGGTACTCGATTTTGTGGGTATTCATTTTGTAAAGCTTTAAGACCACGCACTCATATTTTGCATGCATGAAAGGACGTCGTTATGGTTTCAAGGGTTGTACAACAGACAGATAATGGTTTCTTATGATTTGGGAATATTTTAAGATGTTTCTCAACTTCTTTGCTCTCATACTTATAGAATGAATAGCATGAAAAACTTATCTTTTCAAGTACTTTGTGGTGGGAAGTCAAGTTTTTAGATACAAACGTGAGAAAGTTGTCCAAGGCTGGACCGCTCGCGCGGTCTTGTGTACCTCTCGATTTCTCTGATTGCAGGTCAAAATGCTGCAACCATTTAGAGACCGCTCGAGCGGTCTTTTGACCGATCGAGCGTCAGGCTAGCTAGGCGATTTTGTGCCTTTTTGTTTTAAGGCCCTTTTTTTAAAGGGGTGTTTACTTAAGATTTTTAAACATTCTCTTGTGTATTTTATACTTCAAATCATGGTTTAATTTTGTTAAAACACTTCTCTTATCGAGCTCTTCTCTTGGGAATCTTTTGGTTTTCCTTAGTTATGAATTTAGGGCGTTACAATTGGAGAGGTGGCATACTGCATTGCCTGACCTTCACAACTCTCACTTGTGTATAACGTCTTTCATATTTCTATGTTGTGAAAGTACAAGCCAGACCCTTCCCATGTGCTTGATTGGGCCGAATTGAGAGTTGATAATGATGTCTCCTATGAAGAGTGACCGATAAGGATTTTGGATACCAATGATCAAGTGTTGTGAGGGAGAACCATTGTGTATGTCAAGGTATTGTGGATTCATCATGGCGTCAAGGAGGCCACATGGGAATGTGAGTCGGAAGTTCGTTCCAAATATCCAAATTTGTTCGTGTTTTGAGTTTGCATCAAATTTCGGGGAGAAAATTCCTTAAGGGGGAAGGTTGTGAGACATGGTTCCGTTTTAATTAATTTGATTAAATGTTTATGTGATCGTTTACATGTATGGTGTTATTATTTTACTAGTGTGCATTTTGTATAAATTTATGGCTTGTGAACTTGATAACTTTTTAACAAGTTTTGTTGGATTCGTCGGCGTGCGCAGAAACTAGAGAAATTTAATTCGAGAATAATTTTAAATTTTGGTAATTTTTGAAAATGTGAATTTTAAATTAATATAAAGTTAAAATGTTAATTTTAATGGTGTAAATACGTATATGTCGATTAAATACATCATGGATGCATGTGGTGAAATTTGAGCACATACACATGGGTTAGTAGCTTGGGGCTTTGTGCTCAAGCTTGTGGAGAAAGCTTCTCTCCCTCTCTCCCCTCCTTGGCCGGCCAC
>JAULJZ010000011.1:7464876-7475438 GCA_032270985.1 Heliamphora pulchella | reverse complement strand
CACAAGTGGGTAGTGTGAGAGTGATTTTTTAAACATACGCGTAAATTGATCCAAATACTATAAAATATTTTTCAAAAATAAAATCCTCCATTGCCGTTACTTTTAAAAATAATGTGTGTGTGTGGGTGTGTAAGTAATAATATTGATGACCTTTCATGTACCTTTTCCTTTTCCGAGTTTCCATCTTTGACTCGTGGAATGCTCGAAACCCAGAAGAGAACCTATGTTGCTTTGATGATTGCAGAGTATCCCATTTGGATGATACCTTTTTCTCTTTCTCCCTTTTTTTTCCTGTCTATCACTCTCACTCTCACTCTCTCTCTGGGACTCCAAAATTTTCGAATCTTCTCACAATCACTGTTCACTACCACTACAACTCCCCTTACTGCTACTAATACTACTAGTAATAATAATAGTAATAGTAATACTAATATACTGCTAGTAATAGTAATAGTAATAGTAATCGTAGTCCGGCAAAGCTTTTGTGTGTCACATTGGAATTGCGGATTCCAAACGTGAGTCGTGAGGTGACCCAATTCTCATTCATCCGTCCCCTGTTTTTGCTTCACGTGATCTCACGGTACGGTCACTGATCGTAATAACCCTCAAACTGCTCGTCGTTGCCTACCATACAATTACACATCTAAATTGTTCAATAACAACAAAAAAAAAACAAAGAAAAAAAAAGAGAGGCAATTAATTCAGATCTCGTTTTGTAATTTTATTCTTTTAGTTTTTTTGGTTAAAAATACAAACACAAAAACTTAGACCATAAATAGGTGAATTTGCCTTATTAGCTTATTTAATATTGTAAATTTTTCTTTTTTAATAAACTCTTTTTATCATTTAATCAAATTATTATACTTTTTAGACTCTTTTTATTGATACGAATCGAAAAAATAAATTTTTTAAAATAAAATATAAAAAAAATTTAAGAAAATTAAAAAAAATAAAAATAAGCTAATAAGTCAAATTCTAGATTACTTAAACTAAAATAAGTAAAAATAAGTTAATAAGCAACATTTGCCCAAACAGGGCCTTAGCCTATTTAGTCAAAAAGTCAAAAAATCAAATCAAAACACAAATTTTTAGAATATTATATTCAAATTTCAACTACTTTTAAAATACAATAATACTCATTATTCATAACTTATTTACTACAACTGTTAATTACGTATAATTGCTAATATCAAATACATAAAAGAGTAAAATTATCCAATTTGAACAAAAAATAAAAAGATAGCTTTTTTTTTCTAAACAACCAGCTTCAAAAAAATTAACTTAAAAGCTAAATTACCAAATAATTTATTTTGAACTAAATTTAAATTTTTTTTTTTGCTAAAAGCTTATAAAAAATTATACCATTAATTTTTAAACTAGTTTCCAATTGTGCCCTCAATGCTCGTAAACCAAATTAGAACGCTATCTGAACTTACTCCAAGGGCGTTAAATAATTAATCTAAAAAAAATTAAATAGATCACCTTTAACAATAACAAGACATATAATCCGGCGTAATAAGTAATTTTACCCAACTAATAGGGAGGGGTTATTAGTGCAAGGATTCGTGGTGCAAGCACTTTTTAATTTATTGAAATAAAAATGTTAAATTTAATTTTTTTTAAAGAAAAAAATTAAATCAATTATAAAATTTTAAATTAAAACCGAATTAATTGTGAAAAATTGGAGTAGTGAAATAACGTGTTTTCTAAATTATGTTTTCAATCAAATTAATTATAGAAAAAAAATGGCATTTTGGGTAAAAATAAAGTCCATGGAACTTCAATTTTTGGGAACACAAAGTGGATGATATGATCTCCATTAATTTAATTGTTTAGATACCTTCTTCCTCTTTAAATATTATATATTCTATATTTTATATAGTCAGTTAGCCAATGAATACCTTGTCATTTTATCATTTATTGCATTTATGCAAAAGAAATTCAATCACGTTAGACATGTAATTCAATTTTACATTTAATACTATCAATTAAGCATCCCTATAATGGTATAATGTCTTCAATAATAAGTAAAATTGTGTTAATGTTTGTACAAAATGTATTATATTAAAACTGTTTTTTATTCCTATATAACATTAATGTTGGGAATTAGAACGCAATCACTAATCTCATCTAAAAATAACCCGAAGAACCCACAAACACGGAATATAATAAAGAAGAGAAAGATAAATAATCGCACAATCACAACGCGAAAATTTACGTGGTTCGGTAAAACGTGCCTACATCAACGAGATCACACACTTTCACTATATTCTTGAAAGTTACAAAGAGGAGAGAGTTCTAAGGAGAAAGAACAATAGAAATCACGAAAAAAAAACATGAAAATTATACAGCTACTGCAAACCCTAGCAGTTATTAATGATGTATTACCACACAGCCTGATTGAGCGGTCAAGACAAATTCTTAGGTTTTCTTGTAGTCTGCACAAACTACTGCAAGTTACATTAGACCGCTCGAGCAGTCCTATCCCAAACAAGATTTTTTCACTATTCTCAATAATCTTCCACTTGAAGTAAACCCACTCTAAGCTTTGAGATATTCCCAAAATTCACTGTCACCTCAAAACAATCAAGAGTCTAAACAAACCATGTGTGATCCATACTTTCGCCTTCTATCCCTGAAGACCAACTGAAACCGAGCATAGCTTTAATTTGTCAATGTTGACCCCTTTAGCCAACATGTCGGTTGGATTCTTCGCCCTATTGAACTTCTCATGATTCAACTGTTTACTATCAAGTAAGGAGCTTATAAAATGGTACCTCAATTGTATGTACTTCGTCCTTGAGTGAAATGTCGGGTTTTAGCAAGAAAAATAGCGCTTTGGCTATCACTGTAGAGTGTTCCTCTATAACAGCAACATACTGAGCCTCAATAGTAAAGAGTGCAATGATCTTCTGCAGTTTTGAGTCCCAACTTATGCTGTACCACCTAGGGTGTAGACAAACTCAGTAGTACTCTTCCTACTATCAATATTGTCGGCCAAATCAGCATACACATAACCCTACAATTTTAACCATGTTCTCGTGAAACATAAAGACATCTCAGTGGTCACCTTTAAGTACCTCAGAATCCACTTGATAACATCTAAATTCTGCTTTTCAAGATTACTCATATACCTGCTGACTACTCCTACTGCATGTGTGATATCTGGTCTTGTACAGATCATGACATACATCAGCCTACAAATAGCCAATGCATAAGAAACCTTACTCATGTGCGCGTGTTTTTGCTCTGTCTTCAAAGACTGATCCTTAGTTAGCATGAAGTAAGTGGCTAGCTAAGGGCGTACTTACAGGTTTGGCATTGTCCATGTTGGACCTGCTAAGTACCTTCTTCACATATTCAGTCTATGAGAGTCTCCAGGTCCCTTCAACTCTGTCTCTAATGATCCTTATTCCAAGGATTTGCTTGGCAGCTTTCAAATCCTTCATAGCAAACTGCCTTAACAGCTACTTTTTCAGCTTGTTAACCTCCTCGATGCATAACCACTTTATTATAAGCACTTATAGTAACCGTGTGACGTGAATTAATTTATATAATCAGTATAAAATTAATTACCCCAACGTGGTCCTGTTCAATATACACAAGCGAGTCAGAATAATAGATGACGCTATTATCTGTTCCTCGTAACCAAGACAAACCTACTAAAACTCTGTACTACAGTCGTATCGATTGTTTGCCCATTTTCTTCTAAACTGTGAACAAAAATTTATATTCTCTAAAACTTATAATCTGATCTTCTGTGTGCAAGTCGTACTCTACTCACCAGATTAAATATTATACAGAATAAAGGACAACTATGCATAACATTAATAAAATCATATTGCATACATTGCTCATTAAGATTCTCATAAAATAGAAAAATAATTTTATTAAAATAAAATTAAATACTAAAATCAAAATAAATCTATAATTTTTAGTATACAACCCTGATAACTCCTAGCATCAACATCTATGTGAACATATGAAGTGCAATAAAAAAATTTTAGAAAAGATAAATTTATCTCCTTTTTGCACCATACCTACTCTGAAATTTTGAAATAAAAAGGCATTGACGGTCTTCGATTTAGAAGATAGGAAATTGTGTTCATTGCATCAACCCAAAAACACCCAAGAAGTCCGAAATGCAATCTCATGCTTCTAGTTTGCTCATTCAGAGTCTTGTTCATCCGTTCAACCATGTCATTCTGTTGTAGCATTCTTGGAATGGTCTTCTCCCGCTTGATTCCATTAACTGCATAGAATTCCTTAAATCTGTCGTCTATGTACTCATCTCTAATGTCTGATCTCAGACACTTTAACTTGAAACCGGTCTTAGTATCAACTAAGGCATTCCACTTTTTAAACACCTCAAACACATCAAACTTATTTTTCAAAAAGGAAATCCATACTTTCCTACTTGAGTCGTTAATAAACGTGACATAATATCGTGAGTCTCCAAGAGATGCAATTGGGGAAGGTCCCTGCAGGTCTGTGTGCACCAACTACAACCTCTCTAGTTTGGGTGTCCTGTAGCCTTTTAGAAAACTGACCTTTCTCTGTTTCCAAAAAATATTGCCCTAGTCTGTATCTGACCCATCGTCTGCAATTACTGCCAAATCCCTTGTATTGGAGGTCATGTACAAGGTAGCTGTTTTTGTCCCCCGAGCTACTACTATAGTTCCCTTTATCACATTCCACGTGCCACCAATAAAAGTCATTGAATATCCTTCAATGTCCAGTTGCCCGACGTATATCAAATTTCTCATTAGTTTACGTACGTGCCGTACCTTATGTATCTTACACATTAACCCATTAAGTCCTCTGATTTTGGCATTGCTTAAACTCACGATATCTAAAGCATTCCCATCTGCCAAATATATCTTGCCAAAATTATTGGTAATATAATTCTTAATGATTTTTTAGTGCGTTGTAGTGTGGAATGAAGCTCCCGAATCTAACACCAAAGAGTCAATAAGACTATCTACTGATAGGAGCAAAGCGTTCTGTACATTCTCTATCACAACATTGGCTGACTCGCCATCAGTCTTCTTCTTTTGCTCTCTACATTTTTTTTTTATGTGGCCAGTCTTGTCACAACCTCAACATTCAAGCTGTCGTTCCGACTTGAACTTACTTTTACACCTTCTGGATTTTGACCTGCCTCAGTTCTGATTTCTATAAGTATCTCTGCCCTGTGCTTCAAAATTAAATGTCGTACCGGCATTCGACTCAGAACTGAACACCTCATCTAAATCCTTCATGTGAATCTCCTCGCTTAGAGTCAAATCTCTAATGTCATCGTACTTCAGTTCGTTCTTCTCGACAGAGTTGTTATTGCCGTTCTCATTGCCTTCCAACTATTTGACAATGAAGCCAACACAATCAAAGTATTGATTTCATCATCAAAGTTGATCTCAACTGAAAACAATTGAATCGTTATGTTGTTAAACTCGCTCAGATATTATGTAACCGGTGTACCCTCAATCATCATAAGATTAAAAAAGTTTCTTCATGAGATATACCTTATTATTTGCAAATAATTTTTCATACATACTCGACAATGCCGCCATCATATTAGCCATAATCTTCTCCTTGATTACGTTATGCGCCACTGACCAAAACAATGTCAATCAAATGACTCCCAACACCTTTCTGTCAAGTAAAGCCTATTCCCCATCCTTTATGCCCTCCGATTTAGAACCCAAGAGCAGCAAGTACAACTTTTTCCCGTATAAATAGTTTTCTATATGCATCATCCAATTGTTGAAGTCTAAACCGTCGAACTTCTTGATTCATGTCGATTTTCCTTCTTTAGTCATGTGTTCTTCAACTCTCCTAACCCAGAGCTTTGATACTAATTGTTGGAAATTAGAACGCAATTACTAATCCCGCCCAAGAATAACCCGAAGAATCCACAAACACGGAATATAATAAAGAAGAGAGAAAGAGAGACAATGGCACAATCACAACACGAATGTTTACATAGTTTGGCAAAACGTGGCTACGTTCACGGAATCACACTTTTTTATTATATTCTTAAAAGTTACAAAAAGAAGAGAATTCTAAGGAGAAAGAACAAGAGAAACCACCAAAAAATATGAAAATTATACGCTTGCTACAAACCCTAGCAGCTATTAATGATGTGTTCCCGCACAGACCGATCGAGCGGTCATTAGATTGATCGATTGAACAAGACAAATTCTCAATTTTTCGTGTAGTTTTTACAAACTGCTATAAACTGCATTAGACCGCTCGAACGGTCCTGTTCCAAACAAGATTTTTTTCACCATTCTCAACAATACATCAGCGCCCAACAAGAGTCCTTTAGAAAATCGATACAAAATTCTATTAGTAAAACTACAATCTCTAAAAAGTTTTCGAGAATTGTCATCAAAATTGCAATATATCATAAAAAAAAAATCGCTATTTGGTTTTATTTTCCAACACAAGAAAAAAAAAACAAACGAAGAATAAACGGCAAGGCCAAAAACTCCATACAAGGCAACCATGGGGTGTTTGGCAAAGTTTTCGTTGCGAATTTTTAATTTACTATTATTAATTTTAATAATAAATTATAATTTTTTTTAAACACTCATAATTTTTATAATAAATTATAACTAATTTTTTGGTATTTTAACTACACGTTATTAAATACTTACAACTTTTATTATAATTTATAATTTAAAAATTATTAATTTTAACAATGCCAAATACCTTGCATAAAGAGCTTGAAAGACGCTAGTTAAAAATGGAAAAAATGCATGCTACTTAAGAGAATCATGCACTGATAATAAAATGTCGTACGGATGTGTAAAAAATTAAATAAAAACTCATGCAAGGCTGTGTTTGTTTATGAATTTGTGCAGAGATTTGTGGATGAAGAAACAGGGGAAAAAACTGAAGTACAAGCCTTATTTTTTTCTCTTTTTATTTGAGTCAAAAAATAGAAGAAAGTGAATATATATTTGTGAAAATTCAAATTTCCTACTTAAAAATAAGTATCTATGAGTAATTTTTTACTTTTTGTGAAATCTAAAATCCAATCAAAACCTCAAAAAAATAAAAAAAATCCACAGTTATATTTACTAAATTTATTGTAAAGACGAAAAATGCCCATATGAGGTAAAACCACATAAAACCAGTAAATGTATTAATGACAGCAACGTTTCCTTTTGTGTAACTGTGCTAAAATAGTTTACAAATTAAAGTTTGATATTTTGGCCATATTTGAATAAAAAATAATTATCTCTTAAAAGAAAGTATTTACACTAAAAACTGTACGAAAATTTTTATCTTATTTTTTAGTACTTATTTATTTTTATAAAAATTAATTTAAATTTTTATATTTTTAAAAGCACTCGCGTTACGGGTAATCACAAAAGTAAGAATTTTGACCTAACTTTTTGTTAAAAAATCAAAAAAGGTATTTTAATTCAAAATCTAACGTATTTTAATTTACTTTTTAGTAAAAAAAATTATACCTTGATAAATATATTTAAAATTTTAAATTATCAAAATAAAAGAAATCACAAGTAATTAGAATATTTGAGCACAAATATAAAAAGATTAAAAAATGGTATTTGAGAGATTTTTTGAAAAACACAACCAATAATTCACAATTGTGGTGAGGCCATACAGTGATGGTGGATCTATCAGAACTTGCAAATTATAACTATTGTATTTATATTTATATATACACTTTTTAATATCTCTAATATTACTGATCTCTTGAATTAAGAAATTAAGAAAAAAAAAGTAATATATAAGTGGTGCTAATACATTATTAATTTTATTTAATATCTTACTTATTGTTAATTCCTCTTATAAAAACTCTTGTAAATGTAATTCTAATCAAATCTCAAAACTTGAACAGTTGTCAAATATGACTTATTATAAGAAGGAAAATGTTAATTAATTCTTAATGAATACTATTTAATAGATAAATAATACATTAACATTTTATGCAAAAGTAATATGTCCCAGTAATACATTAATATTTATAAAAGTAATATGTTCCGGTAATAAAAATATATTAACTTATTTATTAATGAACACTTAGGAAGCCGTGATTAATTGAATCAACATACTACTGGTCGAATAAATTATAAGTTATTAGTAGAGTAAATATAGGCGATACAATGTAATACTTTCAATAAATAAAAGTGTTTATGGGTTACTCGTCTTCTTACCTACGTACACAATATCTCACCTACACAATAAAGTTAAGCTAATATTGTTTTATTCGTAATATATTTTATTATATCATTAGATAAAAACACTATATATTGCTAATATAGGCATAATAAATATAGGTGTCATTAGGTGATGTAAGTTGGTTTTTAGAATTGTTGTCACATATCAATGCAAACTATAAAATGATAGATTTTACAGGATAGTAGTATACAACACTCCCAATTAATCCTATGTTTGGTTTAGTTTTTTTGAGAAGATTTTTGATTAAAAATATTTTGAAAAGTCTATTTATTTAGTCTCAGTTGATTTTTTTCACATATTTTTAGATCTATTTTTTTATTTAAAAAAATTAAAAAACTAAAAAACTTATAAAAAAAATTAATCCAAACACAAGTTAAAAATTATTTCTTGAATTAGAATTTAAAAGGTTAAAATTATGAGGCCGATTGTGAGAACTGAGACAAAGTGAATAATACATTTAAGTAAGAATTGAATGGCATCGAACTTATATGTATGGTACTAGAGGCAAGGGGTGTTAGAAAAAATTACTAGTAATAGTTTTTAATTTTTTGGTATTGATATTAGTTATAATATATAATTATTTTAAAATACTTATAATTTTTATTATAAATTATAATTATTTTTTTTATATTTTAATTACAAGTTATAATTTTTAACAAATACTAATAACTGATTTACTACAAGTTACAATTTATAAATTATTAGTTTCTGCAATACTAAATACTACCACAATTATGTCTATGTCAAACACAAATGATGTCTATAATTAACTTATAAATCATGATGTAAAATATTCTTAGTTAGGAAGCGTTTTCAAAGTTAAAATATAGAGCATCTCCACAAATTTAGCTAAATTAGCTTTTTAGCTATTTTAGCTAGTGAAACCCATCAAATAAAGTTCTAACAAACTATTTAAAAGGCTAATTATTTTAGTTTTAGTTATGATGGTTTAACAAATTTGTTGAGTTACTAGTCACTTAACAAATTATATTTTTATATTATTTTTACTATTCAATTAATAATTATTTTTTAAAATACTAAAACTTGTAAATAAAAAAGTCACGATTAATTTTTAGAATAAAAAATTATGCTGGGTTTATAATTGGAGAAAATATAATAGTTTTGAAAATAAAATAATAATAATAAATAAAAACTACTAATAAAAAAATAATAATATTATTTTAAAGAGGATAGCTAAAATAGCTAGTATTGATCAAGTATTGAATTTAAGGTGACTAGCTAAATTAATATGACTAATAATTTGACTAGCTAATTTGATTAAGTATCACTGTAGATGCTCCAAGAATATATTTTTGTTAAGTGGTCCGAGATCTCTTAATCCATCTCCAGTAGGCCTGAAACGTGGACAGGCTATACGAGTAGTCGAATACATGGCAACTTGACATTTAAAAATGAAAAATGCTGACTAACGCTCAATAAACGGTGAATAAAAAGTGTATAATGTATAGATATTTGTGTAAAGTGTATTAATATTTGTAAAAATAATAAGTCCCACATTCAAAAGTATATTAATATTAAAAAATCTGTCTCTATTAATCTATTAACTACCGGCTAGTGAGCGGTGGTTAGCACTACCCTTTATAAATTATATCCCATTTGTCTTCTTTTCTTTGTTGGTGTTTTTTTTTTTTGGCTAAATAAAAGTCCATTTTTAACTCTAGTTAGTTTCTCAAAGAAGCTCATTTGGGATTTTTTTTTTATAGAAATTTACTCTTCGGTCCTATTAATTAGTATTTGGTATTGTTGAAATTAGTAACTTATAAATTGAAATTTGTAGTAGAAATTGTGAGTATTTAGTAAAGCTAAAAGCTATTAGCAATAACTTTATCAGACTTATTACTTGTGAAGTACTTCTAATTAGCTATGTCATGTCCACTTTTTGGAGTGAATGTTGTTGTGTTTTGAGTGCTTTTTGTTGCCTCTCGTTTTTATAGGTTGTGTTCGCATAACTTTATGAAGTTAATTTTAAATTTCTCTCTTTGAAAAGGAATAAAATTACGTATTTGTCATTGTCAGTATTCACATAACCATTTCTATCTCTGTTTGTCTTTGTCTCTGTTTATAAATATTCATCTCTATTCATGTCTCTAATTATATTTATAGAGCCTTGTCAACAGAGATAAAGTATTGTCTTTATCTTTTCTCTCTTTTTGTATTCAAATTTTATGCAAGGTATTTGTGAAAAAGAAATTTGCGGGAACAAAAATTCAGAGCGAGATGATCTGCAGTAAATATGTAGTGACTGCGATAAACTTAGTGTACAACAACATTTGGTATGTGTCGATGGTGGTTTTGTGACGACGCTCATCGTGTGGTGGTGGTAGTGG
>JAULJZ010000011.1:7461025-7464866 GCA_032270985.1 Heliamphora pulchella | reverse complement strand
AGTGTGTGATAATGGTGGCTTGTAATAGCGATTGCGGTGGAGACTACACATTATAGCGATTGCAATGTGATTGTACATACTTGGCATATAGAGATTGCACGCGACGACGATTATGGTAGGATTGTGGTTCGCAGTCACACGACAATGACTGTGATGGAAGTGTGATGAGGGTGATTTGTTTGCGTGCATGCGACGTGGTAGTAATGGTGTGATACAATGATTGTGTCGAAGCGTTGATGGAAGATGGTAATAATTGAATGTGTAATTTTAAAATAAATGATTGTATAAAATTTAGTGGTCTTTCGTGGAGGACTTAACGTTAATAAATATCTACAAAATAAAACTTGATCGCATAAGGCCTTTACC
Organism: Heliamphora pulchella; assembly: GCA_032270985.1. Lineage (NCBI taxonomy): Eukaryota > Viridiplantae > Streptophyta > Magnoliopsida > Ericales > Sarraceniaceae > Heliamphora > Heliamphora pulchella. The sequence continues at coordinate 7,464,500 of JAULJZ010000011.1, read as the reverse complement.
CTTTTTATTTAAGAAAAAAATTCTATTTCCTTCTCAAATAAACTTAAAAATGAAATGCCAATAACGTTTTTAACCAAAAAAAAAAAAAAGTTCTCTCTTCCTTTTTTTTTTTAAAAAAAGGAAAAGCAAAAAAAAAAAAAAAAGAAAGAAAGAGAAGATTATTAACATTCTAATCAAACTTTAAAATAAAAATAATAGCCAATTAGACATCTTAACAAAAGGGTAAAAAATTCTATTCACAATTTATACAAATTTAAAAGCCAAAAATTCAAATTATTTCGAACAATTCAGCCTTTTAAATTTCACCTTTTATATAAAGGGTATTGTTAATCATCGCCCACTGGACGATAGTTAATAGCTTAATGGAGACCAAAAAATTTTAATATCAATATACTTTTTGGTGTAAAACTTACTACTTTTACAATTATCAATATACATTGCACAAATATCTATACATTATATACTCTTTAACCACCACCTATTGGGTGGTGATTAATAATTTTCTTATATAAAATATCACAAAAAAAAACACCCTTATTTCTTAGACATTCGCAATTTTGTTTCATTCTGAAACCAGCCTGAAGGTACATGACATTTGTAGACCGTGACTTCAACATAGTATAGCCCATTAACTGAGACTAAATTTTTAAATTTTATTTATATGAAATTTCTCTTTTGACATAACAGAAGACAAATAATACAGTTATACAAAAACCTTTTGATTTAGGCACCGTGTGAAATAATTTTTCTAGATAGTGTTTTTTTTTTTTAGTAAAAAAAATTAAGTAAGTTCAAGCTATCATACTTTTTAAATTTTTTTCATTACGAGAAATCAAAAAAATAAAATAAAAATTTAAATAAGACCAAAAAAACCACTTTAAGGCTTTTCTAAGGTTTTTTTTTCCTTCATATTTAGTGAATTTTTTTCAACTTTAACCAAAATTGCTATATCCTTAGATTCATTTTATCATGACAAATGATAAAGTAAAAATATTAGACCAAAAAAACAAAAATATTTTCAAAAAATACCCAAAAAAAGGCAAAATAAAAAGTTTATATATATAAAAGCTATCCCACAATAAAATGAAATTACACACGTGTTCTCTATTCATGTTTAGCTAAAATAGAATAAAAAATAAAATAAGTGTTGTAAAGTTTTGTCCGATTGTTAAATAAGAAGGGTGTAATTATAATTTGAAACATAATACTTATAATACAAGGCTGTAGTTACAATGATACCATAAATGATGCATTACAATCCAATATTCGTTAGATTATTAGTCTCAATCCCCTAGTCCCCAATAACAAACAAGGCATTACAGTAGGCAGGTATCAGATATGTGCTTTTCCCCCATTCATGAATTGGTAGTTGAATGTAAATGGTGCCTAAAGACAAGTTCATAAATCAAATCTTGAGCACAATCCCATCACAGAGAGATTTTGTCACTACTACAGAGTCTCCACTCATCCATTGCCAATTCGGATGAGTTTAGTAACACTAAAAAGTGTACTAAATTTGTTGCTAAAAAAACACTGCAATGCAAAAGACACTAAACAGTTTGAAAACCACATTGGACAGTATGTAAAAATATATTATATAGTGTTTTTTAATAAGAGTTCTAGTATGCTTGTAAGTGTTAGGCCCTGATAGGCAATCTTAGTTTTTGACTTTTTGTCTTAAAATGTCAAAAAGCAAAGATTTTCTGTTTAGCAAAAAAATTAAAAAGCTAAAAAGTCAAATTAAAACACAAACTCCGACTAAAATACAATAGTATCCTTTATTCATAATTTATTTACTGTCACTACCAATTACATATAATTGTTAATATTAAATATATAGAAAGGTAAAATTGTCTAATTTGAACAAAAAATAAAAAAACTAGCTTTTACCCAAACAATCAACTTTTAAAAAGCTAACTTAAAAACTAAATTACCAAACTGCCTACTTTAAACTTAATTTAACTTTTTGGCTAAAAACGTAAAAAACAAAAAAACTAACTTTTAAACTAGTTGCCAATCAGACCCTTAATAGACTTACTGTTGCCAATTCAAGCCATTCTGTCAGTGCAGCATTTCCAAGATATGGTTATTGTCCAATGTTGTAAAATCTAAAGCATTCCTTAAACCACAAGCATCAGAGAGAGAGAGAGAGAGAGAGAGAGCGCGAGAGACTTGAATTGTGTACAAAATCCTATCTAGAAAGCTGTAGGTTTAGGATTGGACTTTCTTTCCAGTCCCAACAATGTGACTGGATGACGCAGTTGGGCCTGTATAGGCTCACGCTGGGCCCGCCACAATAATCTAAACCGTTTATATATGGTACAGTGAGGGAAGCAAGTTAATCCACCGCAAAAAGTTACTTAGCAAGCATACAAGTTCATATGGACATGATGGCAGCAACAAATAAATCTCACAAGAGATTAAAATAAAGGAATGAATAAATGTCATAATTCCATTTAGAACATCAAAAGAAGAAAGAAAGAAGAATAAGAAGCTATCATAAACCCAGAGAATAGGCATTCTCATGCACTTGTTTTAAGTATTAGGTTTCAGATTTGATTGACAGTAAAATAGGCATTAAACAGAATAGCCAAAAATCATTAAAGAAACATAGTCAAACGCATGTAGATCTTAAAAGTAATTAATAATGCTATGGTTCGGGTGGTCAGATCATTTTTAAAAAAAAACAACCAACTCGTCAATTGTTTGAGGGAGAGAAAATAGTTACACCCCGAGCGCATGTAGACCTTAGAAATAATTAAACGAACAATCCACCTATTCACATACAGATACTTTGCAGAGTTTTAGTCCTTACTGAAGCAGAAATAGTTTCGTGATCAAATATGTCCTAAGCTTGGTCAACAAATTTTGGTGCAACACTAGTGATTTTGGCAAAAGTGATTAGCTTATAGCAGCTGACCTGAGCTTCAATGACTACCGAGTAGTAGTTGCAACGGTTCCCTCTCTGAAAATATTTGCCACCTTCGGGGGAAGCCACGTCACGTTGCCAACACTCTGCCCATCCGTATGTTGACCATCGCATTGCACGACTGTGTTCTGCTGCTTCTTTGCTTTTGATCTTCCCATTTTCTTCCCGACAGAAAGACCAAGCTTCATGGCAGTAAACAGACCTAATGCAATTAGAAGAGGCCTCACAGCCCAGTGAAAATCTTCAAGATGTTGATACTTCTTAATAATGCCCGGACACGTACTAAAAGAAACTACTTCCACTTCCGCAGGATCAGCCAGGAAGCTGCTGCTCTCGTCTCCAAATGTCATTCTAGCAGGGAATTTGACAAGAAGACAGCCATTTGGCAAGACCTGACAAATCCTTCCAGTGGCCCATTCACCACCACATTTCCGAGGCCATTCAAATCTAGGGCAAAAAACATTTGCTTTCAGCCTCACGAACTGGCCCACACAATAAGATTCTGCCATCTGAAGCTGTGAAGAATTACCCTTCCAAAGCGTCTCA
>JAULJZ010000011.1:7451025-7456025 GCA_032270985.1 Heliamphora pulchella | reverse complement strand
AGAAGTTAAAGAAAAATAATACTACCATCAGCTCCTCCTAAATGGAGTGCTATTATTGAAAAGTGAAGAAAACCCACCAGAGACGTAGACGGATCGATCGGTCTGTCAAAATACTGCAAGATGCTTAAGAGTCAAGTAGATCGATGGATAGATTGCTTAGGATTGATGACCGATTGATCCACCTGGGAGACCGATCAATCGATCTGTTACAAAACAACTTTATAAAACTCATTAGGGTTGCAGTCGTCAATATATCTTTCGCAATTTTCTTTCAAAGTTTTGGCTTTGTTTTTAATTCTTGTATTCTCTTAAAGAACTAGTGAAAGAGAGTGAGCCCGTGAACGTAGACACGATTTGTTGAACTACGTAAAATCCTTGTGTCTTGATCTTGCTTGCACTCTTGATTTTGTTTTTCTTTATTATTGTTCGTGTAATCTCGTTTTTGAGTGGGATTGAGCGTTAGTTCTAAATTGCCACCAATTAGTATCAGAGCATTGGTTGTAGAGATCAAGGATCGTTCAATGGCGAAAGTCGATAAGATCAAGATTGAAAAGTTTAATGGCTCGAATTTCGCCTTCTAAATGATGCAAATTGAAGATGTTCTGTATCAAAAGGATTTATATCTTCCCATGCTTGGGGAGATGCCGAAGGAGATTTAAATTGTAAAGTCCTTGGGACTGCAATTAAGCCTTGCACTGTCGGTGACGTCTAACAACGCAAAAGAGAAAATTACAGCCAATTTGTTCAAGGCGCTCGATAAGATGTATGAGAGGCCCTCAGCATCAAATAAAATATATTTGATGAAAAAGTTGTCCAATCTAAAGATGGCAAATGATGCCATTGATGCAAAGCATCTCACAAATTTAATACCATCACCAATCAACTAAAATCTGTGGGTATTAATTTTGATGATGAAATAAGGGATCTTCTCCTCCTATCCAATTTGCTGGAAAGCTAGAATGGTTTGGTTATGGCGGTTAGCAACTTTTTGGGATCAACAAAGTTAAAACTAGAGAATGTCGTCGGGTTTATTTTAAGGGAAGACTCATGTAGAAAAACAACGGGTGAAGTCTCTACGTCAAGATCAGTTGTGAACACCGAAGGGAGAGGTAGGCAGAACGGAAGAGGTAATCAAAAGGGCCTGAGGAACTACAGATCCAAGTCACAAGGAAAATCACAGTCGCAGGGTGGCGAGTAGAAATCTGGTGGCTGTTGAAACTGTGGTCAGAAAGATCACTTCAAGAAAGACTACAAGGCTCCGAGAAACCAAACAGATGATGCGAATCAAGGGGGTAAGGCTACAGACCTACGGTTAACGTTACTGATGATGAAATTGTTGATGCTTTGATTTGTGCATTAGATTTTAGAACTGAATCTTGAATTGTTGATTCGGAAACATCATTTCATGCTACTCCCCACATGGATATATTTCATAATTATGAGAAAGAGAAATTCGAAAAGGTATATTTAGGCAACTATGAAACTTGTAATATTATTAGAAAGGGTAAAGTGTAGATTACTCAAGCCAACAGTATAGTATTGAATTAGATAGTGCTAAGTCTAACAAAGACTTTATTCGTAATGGGTCAGTGGGTCAGTTGGCAGAATTTAGGGTTGTGACAACGTTTGCAAAAGATTCCTGAAAAACCTGTAAAAAGTAATTAGTTTTGGCCCGGGGAAAAAAGGGGGGTACTTTGTATGTATCATTGAATTCTTATAGCAAAATATGAGTAACACGATTTGGGGTTGATGCTGGTATGTGGTATAGGAAACTCGGTCACATGAGTGAGTAGGGTATGAAAGTCATGGTTCAGAAAGGGAAAGCTTCAAAGATTGAGTCGGTCGATTTGGATTTCTGTGAAGACTATATCTTTGAAAAACAGAAGAAAGTCGGCTTTGAAAAGGAAACGAGGACTCCAAAATCAAAACGGCTAGTGCTGGATCATACCGATGTATGGGGACTATCTCAGGTGCCTTCTTTTGGACGCTCATGATATTTTTTTAATTGCTACTTTCATTGATGATGCTACCAGAAAAATCTGGACTTATTTTTGTAAGAATAAATCTAATGCATTTGACATATTAAAATATTGGAAGGCCATAGTTGTGAACAAAACATACTAGAAACTAAAGTGTTTAAAATCTGATAACGGCGGCAAGTATTGCAGCAGTGAGTTTGAAACTTGTTGTGTAGCTAATGGGATCAGAAGGTTGAAATCCATCCCAATGAAGCCAAGGCAGAACGACGTGGTAGAATAGCGTGGCAGAATAACATGGCAAAGCACATGAATAGGACGATCCTAGAACGCGCCAAAAGCATAAGGATTCATGCAGGGTTGCTAAATCGGTTTTGGGTAGACATGGTAAATGCAATAGTGTATTTATCAACAAAGGTCTTTCAATTTCTTTGAACTTTGGATTGCCAAAGGAAACGTAGATTGAAAAAGAGGTAAAACTTTTCTATTTACGTATTTTTTGTTGTGTATCCTATATTCATATTGTGCCAGATAATAGGGGTAAGCTTGACCACAAATCTCGAAAGTGCATTTTTGTTGGCTATGGCACTAATAGCTATAGGTATAGGCTATGGGATCTCGAAAATATAAAGAATATTAGGAGTATGTATGTAGTTTTCAATAAGTTTGTTTTGTTCAAAAATAGATAGAATTAGAAATGTGAGACCACAAATGAATCAAATTATATTGAGTTTGAGGGGCAATCTGACAGAGTCTTGAAACCTTGGGATGAAAATACACCGCCGTCTCCACAAACAAAACCATAAACTCTCATTTCTAGGAAGTCTACCAAAATCAGTAGACCTATAGTACGTTATTCACCTTCATTGTATTACTTGTTATTAACTGATAGTGATGAGCTAAAATGCTTTGAAGAGGCTTTGTAAGTTAAGGGATGCCATGGATGATGAGATGAATTCATTCTCATCAAATCAAACTTGGAATTTGGTACAATTGTCCAAGGGAAAGTCAGCATTGCAGAACAAATGGGTCTATAGGTTGAAGGAAAAATATGATGGAAGCAAACAGCACAAGGTAAGGTTGGTTGCCGAGGGGTTTTAGCAAAAGCTAAGGATCAACTACACAGATATATTTTCACCGGTTATGGAAATCTATACAATCATAGCAGTGTTGAGAATTGTGACTACAAAAGACTTGCATCTAGAGCAGTTAGATGTCAAGATAGCATTCCTTCATGAAAAATTGGAGGAAGAGATGCAACAACCATAGGGTTATTCAGTGAAAAGGAAAGAGGAGATGGTCTTCAAACTAAAGAGAAGTGTGTATAGGTTAAAACACGCATCCATACAGTGGTACAAAAGGTTTGTCACCTTGGCAGATACAGGATTTAATAAATGTCACGGAGATCATTTTTGTTATGCAAAGCAGTTTGCTACTTCACATTTGATTTTTTTTTTGTATGTAGATGACATGCTGATTGTAGAATCAAGCATGGATAAGATTTCTAATCTCAAGGCAGCGATGTCCAAGGAGTTTGTCATGAAGGATTTGGGAGCTGCAAGGCGAATCCTTGCCATGAGAATCAGAAAGGACATAAAAAGAAAGTTAAAACTTTTTCAGTCATAGTATGTTGAAAAGATCAGGCAGCGATTCAACATTAAAAGATGTTAAGTATGTTAGCACACCTTTTGTATGTAAATGACATGCTGATTGTAGGATCAAACATGGATAAGATTTCTAATCACAAGGCAGAGATGTCCAAGGAGTTTGCCATGAAGGATCTGGGAGCTACAAGCCAAATCCTTGTCATGAGAATCAAAAAGGACATAAAAACCAGAAAGTTGAAACTTTTTCAGTCATAGTATGTAGAAAAGATCATGTAGCGATTCAACATGAAAGATGTTAAGTATGTTAGCACACATTTGGCAAGTCATTTTAGACTTCCAAAGGAACATGGAGTTGTCACAAAGAAAGACGAGTTACGGGGCTAAGGTATCGTACGCGTCAAGACGTCAACCGTAGACAACCTTATGTCAATGTTTTGAAACCAAACCGTTGAGCAAACCGAAAAAGAAATTGGGCGGATAGGTCACCTTTTCAACCGTTATCGAACCAAAATCGAACAGTCTAGTCATAATTATGTCATTAATAAATTTATAATTAAAAAATAAAAATGACATCTAATTCACAATTCAAATAATAATATAAAGACATTTTATGATCTGAGTATGATTCCAATTAAAAAACTAGAACATTCAACAAAGGTAATTAAAATTTAAAGTATCCTTAATTCTTAAGTTAAATTAAAATAAGCATAATTCAAAAATATAATAAAACATAAACCAAGTAACATGCACAACGTATTAGAGTTTACTACATCACATTTATTAGAGTTTACTACATCACATCATTTTTAAAAAAAATTATAAACATTGTTTTCTTCTTTAGCATGGTGGCTTAGTGGCTAGTGCGCCATTAGTTTTGGTTCTAGTGGTCACCTCTCGCCTTTATATTTCTTCTCTACATCTACTATTAATTGGTTACAAGTTGCAAGTTGCAATTAGTCAATTAGGGGCAATCTAAATTAGCAATTGGGTTTATTAACTTTATTGTGCAGTTACATTGTACGTAATTGAATTTCAAGAGTCAAATTAGAAAGTATTGTAAGAACTAACCGGTTGTTATAACTCACCACCGGTTCGACTGGGTCGACAGTTTAATCGCGAGTTAGAATGGTTTCATTAAAAAAATAATTTTTGTATCCAGCCGGTTCAATGGGTAAATCCAAGCCATTAAGTAGACCGAGTGGCGGGTCAAGCGGTTGAACTGTCCGGTTCAATTCGGTTCTGAAAACATTGCCTTATTTTATGACCTGTACCAAGCCAGACATTACTCATGTAGTGGGAGTTGTAAGTGGATCCATGAAAAATCCAGGCGAAGAGTATTGGGAAGCCGTTAAGTGGATTTTGCAGTATTTCTGTAACACACCGACTCTTCACATAGCAACGATATTGTCCGCTTTGA
>JAULJZ010000011.1:7411538-7435663 GCA_032270985.1 Heliamphora pulchella | reverse complement strand
AGATCAGATCATTTAGACATGATCGGATACTCAAATTCAGATTTTGCTAGTTGTCCCGATAGTAGAAAGTCTACATCAAGTTTTGTCTTTCTATCGACTGGTGTGGCAATCTCATGGAATAGTGTGAAGCAGTCCATTATTGCTTCATCTACGATGAAGGCCGAGTTTGTGGCATGCTTTGAGGCCACAAGTTTTGCTTTATGGTTGCGGAACTTTATCTCTGGACTTTGTGTTGTCGACTCAATTGCCAAGCCGTTAAAGATATATTGTGATAACTCCGCAGCAGTGTTTTTTTCTAAGAATAGAAAGTACTCTAGTGGTTCAAAACACATGGAGGAAAAGTACTTGGTTGTTAGAAAAGAGTCCAGAAACAACAAGTGTCGATCGAGAACTTGAGCAATACCCTTATGATTGCTGACCCGTTGACAAAGGGATTGTCACCCAAAATTTGTAAAGAATATGTTACTAGGATGGGTCTTTTGAGTAATATATAATAAGTATGATTAAAAGTTTTTATTAGGTGGTTTCTTATACTTGACACTATATTTTTCTTAATAAAAGTTTGTTTTTGCTTTTTTTCTGTATCCAGTTATGTGTGCACATATTATGTTGGATGATTGATAAACAAGAAAGTCTTGACAATACAAATAACAAAGGCTGCTTTAGGCTATGTAACCAATATTTATATTTTCCTATTATGGACTGGGTTGGTGATGATTATCAATGGTATGGTACATAGAAGAGAATGTGACATAAATGCTACATAACCGCTATGACTTACATTGGTAATCTGAATTAATCATAGTATTATAGTTTCTAATTAGTATAAACATATTGGCTAATTTTTAAAAATTCGTAATCACGTGTTAAAGTTTTATGTATGGATTCTAACAAGTCAAAATAAAATAAATAAATGCATATTTCAAAAAAAAAAATACACCTTGTATTAAATCGATTTAATGGGTCAAGTGCGAGAATGTTAAACCTGTGGATTTTCTGGTGGCCCATTAGCTTCACGATTTTACATACTTTAATTATATTTAGATTTCACAAATTATTGATAAGCCAATTACGGATATAGTTCATCTATTAGTATTTAACTTGGGAAATAACTCTTTTAAGATAATAAGGGAACTGTTAATGGATAAAAATCTTTCCAAGAGTTATCTTCAGAACCTTTTTATCTTTTCTATAAAAAATAGAATAACCATCCCTTACAAAAAGATAAGTTTTCCATCAATTACATTATATGATTATTCTGAAAGGTTAGAGACAGAGCAGATAAGGTAAGCCAAGAATTAAGAATGTAAAATAAGGATTTTATTTACTCAGTTAATCAAATACCAATGATCGCTAAAGGTATATTCTTAATGTTTAACTCTTTTCTTGAGATGTATTAGATTCAAGATCATGTATATTAAATGTTCCGTATAAATATTATATGGAAAAGTATAAATTTTTTTCAACATGTCCCCGTTCTGAGGCTCTAACTTGTTTTTTTTTTTTTTTTTTTTCTCTCTCTATATATATAGTGTTATTTATTTTACACTGAGAAATTTCTTATATATAAATTAACGTTAAGCTTATTTTCTTTCATTCTATACGTGTTTTACTTTCTTTTGCTTATTCTTTTTCTCATTTTTCATTGCATCAAATTATAAAAAAATTCTTAGTGTGTTAAAAATTTTATTGACACATAAGAAATATCTCATTTTGCATTGTATTAAGGTATATATATATTTTTTATTATGTTGAAAATTTTATAAATGTTAAAAAATTTCTCCTTATGCTCTAAATTTCACTCATGCCAAAGAATTTCTCATTTTGCATAGGGTCAAGGTATGAAAATTTTTTCATTGTGTGAAAAGTTTACAAACATTACAAAATTTCTCATTGTGTTAAATATTTTGTCGACATTAAGAAATTTCTCATTCTGCATTGCATCAAGGTATAAGAAAATTCTCGTTATTTTGAAAATTTCAAAAACATTAAAGAAAATTCATTCATTAAAATTTGTATCAACATTAAAAAGTTTCTTATTTTACAATTTATCAAGGTATAAGACATTTCTCATTGTCTTAAAAAACTTATCTAAATTAAAATTTTCTCAATTGTGTTAAAAATCTTATCGACATTAAGAAATCTTTTTATTTTTCATTGCATTAGGGTATGAGAAATATCTCATTGTATTAAAAAGTTCATTTATATTAAAAAATTCATTAATATATTAAAGATTTTACAAAACACTAGAAAAATTTTCATTTTACATTGCATCAAGGTATAATTTTTTTTTATTGTTCGGGTATCAACACTTTAATATTTTTCTTAAGATGTTCTATCTTTAACTAAAAAAATCAATCATATCTATTAAATATTTTTATCTTTTAAAACTTCCAATATTCTATACTCAAACAAATGCAAAAATATGTAAAAAAAATCATTGAAGCCTAGTTTAATTGGAACTTTCATAAAATGGATTTATTTAAATATTAATGCCTTAATATTGTCCTTAAATTTTATATTCAACTAACGTAGTCCATCATATATATTAAATATTTTTATCTTTTAAAACTCCAAATATTCAGTACTCAAACAATATGCAAAAATATTTAAAAATTATTGAAGTTTCGTTTAATTAAAACTTCTTTAAAATGAATTCTAAAAAATTAAATTTATATTTTCACATAAATATTTATATTTAATATCTATCTTAATTAATAGATCTCGATGAATCTGTTGTAAAATTATAAATTTTGAATAAACAAAAGTGGACAACAAAAATTATAATATTTTAAAATTTGAATTACAAAAAAAAATAAATAAAAATAATACGAGCAATCAACTGGTTGTGCTTTTAATTACAACTTGCAGTTGTGCTTTTCAATAGTTTTAGATTTTTTGTATATTTTTATAATTGAAATTATTTATTATGTAATATTTATTAAATAAATAATTTTTAGCCCAAAATTAAAATAATATGATATCGATAGTTTTATGAATAGATTATATTTGTTAAAAAATAAATAAATGATAAATATAGTTTCTTAAAAATAATGTTAAACAGATATAATCAGATCATATAATTATATTATCCAATTAAATTAATTTTTTATATAAATATTAAAATTAATAAACATTACAAAATAAACAATTTTAATTATAAAAATATGTTAGAAAACAAAATGTTGAAGAGAGCACAACATAGTGCCATGTTTATCACAGATCCTTTTATCATATTTTTGTGTTAGTATTTTCATAATTTTTTTGAGTAAAATTATATATATTTTTAATTAAGAAAGATAATTATATTTTTAAAAAATTGTATTAATATCTCAAATATTATTATTTAAAAACAAAAGATAAGAATATTTTAAATATTTCAACAAAAGTAAAAAAGAAAAAACTATCCCGATCAATTTAATTTAAACAATTTAAATTTCTTAAAAAAATTAAAGTTCTTAAAAACTTCTGATTAATTTATTTTAAAATAATTAAATCTCTTAAAAACTATTTTTTTTTGTAAGACATTCAAACACGAGCCGAAAGCACCATCCTCCTATTTTGACCACACGTTTCAGTGAGACGTGCGGCGCTTTAGCAGCCAAAAGAAACGAGCCCGAGGATAGCCTGTTCAAGAATATTCAACGAAGACGAACGCCTCTTTACTCTTTATACCTTGTTTACAGCTATTCAAAAACCTCAATCGTTCATCATCGTCATCTTCATCTTCATCTTCATCGTCATTTTCATCATCATCATCATCATCATCATCTTTCTCTCTAGTCTATACTTACACTTTCTCTGAAAATGACGACGGACCTCCTCCGAATTTCTCTCTCACCTCAACCGAAGCTCACCAGCTATCTCACCCACTCCAATGTTCACCGGTCTCGGTTCAACCAACACCTCCAGAAAGTGCATCGGACGGTGATTTTCCGGCCAGAAACTGGTCGGAAAGCCCCTAACGTTGTACTTGCAAAGGCCGTGGAGTTCAAAGCTCCGCCGCAAAACTCGCCGGAATTTCCGCCGCAGCAGCAGCGGGACGAGTCTCCGGTGCTTCTTAACGTCACCGGGATGATGTGCGGCGCTTGTGTATCGCGCGTCAAATCGATTCTTTCCTCCGATGACCGAGTCGACTCGGTGGTGGTCAACATGTTGACTGAGACGGCGGCGATTCGATTGAAGACCGGGACGGAAACTCGAGACAATGTGGCGGAAGATTTTGCCAGGAGACTGACCGAGTGTGGTTTTCCAGCAAAGAGGAGGGTTTCGGGGTTGGGAATCCAAGAGAAGGTGAGGAAGTGGAAGGAAATGGTGGAAAAGAAGGAGGTGTTGGTCGTCGAGAGTCGGAATCGAGTGGCTTTCGCTTGGACTTTGGTGGCTCTGTGTTGTGGATCACATGCTTCTCATATTTTGCATTCTCTTGGGATTCATGTCGCTCATGGTAACATGAACTTAAAAACTCACATAAGCATATATGTATAGATATAATGCATTTAAGGTGGTATAAAATGAGAAAGTGTGCGCTACACTGCATGTTTTGCTGCATAAAGTGTATTTAGCATTGCTATTTATTTCATTATCGTTTTGGAAGTACTCTGTTTCAGAAAGAGCAAAATTCACTTTCAAAATATGAAGCAAAATAATGCTAGCGTAATGATGGTAAATTTCCTTAATTTTATATTGGGTTTTGTGTATGTTGGTTTAGGATCATTTTGGGAGGTACTTCATAATTCGTATGTGAAAGGTGCTTTGGCTTTGGGGGCTTTACTTGGACCAGGACAAGGTCAGTTTGACTTGGCAATCTTCTTGTGTTTAGTTTGTCTTCCGGATACTTTATGTTCAAGGATTTAATCCTCTCAGCAAACTTGTGCGCACACACACAAACACCCTGAGAACATATATTTAGACTGGTGAAATAGGGTAAAAGATGAATATTGAAAGATTGCATGTTCCTGTGATAATTTTGCTTCTCCTTTGATCTTTAAATTTATGTGATAGTAGATATGTTCACATTGGCCTTGAGCATTAGTGATATTTCTTCTTTTAGTGTCGAAGGAACCAATAAGTAATTACAATCAACATAAGTGGGTTTTCATATATGTGATTAAAAAGTGTTCGTGAAAGATCAGAGAGCTACTAGCCATGATTGTCAATTTGTTCAAGAGTTAATTTTGCTATTTTTAATGAAAAGAGTTATGTTTGTTCCATATATGCTTAAGTTGTGTGCATTTTTCCTATATATAATGTGAATCATATAACACTATATCAAAATACAGAGGCCATGTTAGATAGTCAGTGTAGGTTGGATGGGATTAACAACGAGGTAAGATTAGTGTATGGATTGATAATGAGGTGTTATTAGTAATGAGGTTGTAGTAGTTTTTTTAATGATTAATTTAGGTAGGATTAGATATTGGACTTGACAAACTCATGTTTGATTTGAGTGGGATTGAATAATGTGGGATATGATTATATTGATTAGTTTCTAGGATAATATTTATTAGTTTCCAATATTATCCTTATTGTGCTTCAACCATTCACATGTGCAATTAAGGCCCTATTTGGAATTATTTTGGTGTTAATTTTAATTAAAAAAATAAAAAGTTTATTAAAAGCAAAAATATGCAAAAAAGTCTAATTTATTTTTCTATTTTTATTTTTAAAAATTATGACTATTTCTCTTTACTTTCTTTTAAAATAAAATAAATTCTAATGAAAATATGAAAAAATCATTAAAAAAAATAACAGTTTAGTTTGATTTGTTTTATAAATTCAACCCCATTTTCTATCATTTGTTTCTCAGCTCTCTCGCCCATATGGAACTTTCTGTCTATTGTCGTCTTTTGAACTCTCTTCTCCTGCTTCTTGTTCACCAATCAACATTGGTAAAACTCTGACTGTAGTATTGGGATTCCATTTCTTGGTCAAGATGAGAAGGATACAAGAGTCCAATTTCTCTTAATCCACCCAGAACGGGTGCATTGACGTATTGTCAATCCACCCAATGTGTGGGATTAAGTTACCCATCAGACCATTAGTTCGGCCCAAATATTTACAATCAAACATGGTATAAGATGTTGCACTGGATTAGTAAGGCAATCCATTTCACTATAATGCTTATCAAACATGCTTAGTGTGTACATATGAGCACCCTATAAGGCTCAACATCGGATCCAACTCTTATTCCTGGACATTTCCCTTCAACCCAATAGACAATGACCAACAACCCTCTGAGCACAGTCAATAACTGACACATCACTGTCTGTTGTTAAGGAGAAAATAGTAGGAAACACTATATAGAACTCCTTACCACACCATACATCACGTCAAAAGTTAACACAGTCCCTCGTGTCCACCTTGAAGTAGATATGCTCAGAACTCATTCCAAATTTTGGTAATGTCTTACACCATGCTTGCACTGAATCAACTTAAATTTTTTCCCTCTCACAAGCATATCTTGATTCTCATAATCACTTCCCTAGTAGGGATTTATTAAAAGTGACTAACTTCTAATGCCCCGACCTATCTTCTTCACAGGGAACATATTCGTATTCCAATCTACCAAGTGGTATCTGAAAGCATCCGCAACCCCACCTCATAAGTCATAAGAAATCTCTATGCAATTTTTCCAACATTTTAGCTACAAACCCCCATGTAGAATGGACTGACAAGAAAAAAGTCGGCAGGCCAAAAAGAGTATTTATGAGAACAGTAAGTGATGTGGCCATAGAGGACACAATAGGCTCAATTTTGTGAATTTCATTAATTATTGTATTTTATTATTTTATATTCAGCTTTCGTATAGTATTAGCTTTATTTATCAAAGATTTAGAGAAGTGTTAGTAAATATATATTTTTTATATGATCATTATCCATTTTAGTAGGTTATTAGCCTATAAATAAGGAGTTTGACATTGTAATCATTGGTGTTGATTAATGAGAATTTGTGTTTAGGCCGAGTTGTTAGGGTTGTGACCTTGTGTTAGGGTTGTGGCCTTTTAATGTTATCTTTCTTTCCTCTTCTCATGCTTCCACGCCCAGCATTTGTAAGTCTAACCCTATGGAGAGATATTGACGTTTGGTGTGAATCTGGGTTTTAATAGAACTTGTGTTATAGCCTTATACTAAACAAAAAAAAAGAAATGTTGTGAATAGCGGTGATTGGAGTAAGAAAGTAGCAGAAAAATAATTGATAAAAATTGAACAGCCAGTCACAAAGGATTACAATAGATTTACGTGGTTCAGCTTGTTATAGCCTACATCTATGGATAAGATAGATACTTCACTATGGAGGAAAATATACGGGCCCAATTTGTGTCTCACCCCTGCAAACCCAGTGCACCCAGAAATATAAAGTACTTGTATACCCAAGTACTTGTATACAAGAAATCCACTTAATGTTTATCACTCTATTTTTGGTTGATCTGAAACTGATAAATGAACTCTCTATTTGTAGTTGAAATTCTAGGGACTTAAGCTGTAAATAGAGTATGTTGAAGTACGTTAAAGAAAATCAAAGATTTCTGGTGTCCATGCACGTGCTCAAGATTTCGGTGCCTAATAGCATATTTCAAGCATTGCATTTACCACACGTTGCAAGCATTGCATTTGCTACTGTAAATAGAGCAAGTTGAAGTACCTTGAAGAAAATCAAAGATTTTTGGTGTCCATACACGTGCTCAAGATTTCGGTGCCTAATAGCATATTTCAAGCATTGCATTTACCACGCATTGCAAGTAAGCGTTAATGCATGCGGTTAGCTCATAATTTTTGCCAATTGTCAAAAGAAAATTATTGGAGTTGTAGTGTTGCCATTTAGTCATAACTTCCTATTCCACTCCTTTGTGGAAAATGAGTGAACTCATAAGATACTGATGCTATTTCATTATTTATTTTACTTTCTTCTTCGTTGGTGTTTGAGGACATTTTAATTGTGACACAGAGATTTTAAAGATTGTTCTTTGGATTGGTTGGGTATTGCTGTTTGGCGACTTCCATCCTAGCCCTAGGTGACCCCTAATATCAAGTGTTTACTTGAGCTTGCCTTTCATTTGCGTTTGATGACATTTTAGTGGTAACAAAGAGATGTAAAAGCTTGTTTCCAGATTTGGTGACGTGGGCGTTCTATAAGATTGTATTTTATTGGAATTGGAGTTTTTTCACATTTCTAATAGTATTAGGTTATATTTAGGATGTTACTAATTTCTAGTTAATTAGAATATTATATTATTTGTTTCCAGTTCATTAAGGATTTCCATTTTCTTTTTTTATTACGGTTTAGAGTTATAAATGAAAGGTATATTAATGTATTAAATATACATAGATAAATAAAAATTTGAGTTGATAATTGTGTGATTTCTCCCTCCCTTTTCTGTCTTCTTTTTTTCATCTATCTATTTTTTTCCTTCTAATCATTTGTTCTTCTTCTTCTTCTCTATTGGTGCTGTTAGAATAGTTATTTTATTACCTTTATTTTTGTAGTTTATGTCGCAAGGGTCTTCTTATAATTTACTCTTTTTATTGTTTAATATGAATACTTAGAGGTGAAGGGGACAGATGTAGAAAATCCTAAACCTAATTCTTCTCTTATTCTTTCTTCTTCCCATTAAACCATAATTCCTAAACTCTGAACTTCAACTTGATATCAGAGCAAATGATCGTACCTTCATAGTTCCTCCAACTTTTCAGAGGAGTTGAGAGTCTTAAATGTCATTAACATCAACACTATCCGGCGATGACGTCATCTTGATGTCATCGTCTGTATGGATGCCAATGTTTGCCGATCGCACTCCATTATGTTCATCGCGAGTTTGGCTGCATCTCTTCCACTTGATTTGTGTTGCCAACCCTAATATATATTAGATTTGAAGCCGATTTGAAGTTTGATTGAAGTTTGTGCATCGATTTGAAGTTTTTGGGGCTCGTTCTAAGTCGCACAATCCTCATCTTCGTCGCGCAACTCTCACAGTGACTAAGGTTTGCTCCAAAGGACTCGCCGACGGCTCTGGCCCAAATGTGTTACATCTACAAAATTAAATGGGTTGAATTACTTAGCTTTGGCTCATGTGGTGATTTTTTTTTTTGCGCGGGAAGTGGAAATTGAAGTATGTGACTGATGCCTCTTTCTCTATAACAGATCCCAAATATGAAGATTGGATGTGTGAAGATTCGATTGTTATGGGTTGGTTGTGGCATAGTATGGAGCTCACCGTTGTTGCGACCGTTGAATTTTGTGACACCTTTAAGAAGATTTGGGATTCCATTGCTGACTCGTTCTCACATCAAAGTAATGCTTCTTGTGTCTTTGAGATCTACGAAAAACTTCACCACAAAGTAGTCTGAAAAGCCTCTGTCAGAATATTACAGTACATTTAGGAATGTTTGGGACCAGTTGTTGCAGTTGTGGCCTTTTACTATTGATCTTACGCAACAACAGCGCCATTAGGAGGATTTTATGATTGCTTCCTTGTTATCAGGTTTAGACCTGAGCCACGTGGGTTCAAAGATCAGATTTTTGCGAGTGAGATCTTGCTTACTACCGCTAATGTCTATTCTCGACTTTTGCACTCTTCATTGGGACATGCATCCAACAATTTTCATACATTTATTAGGTGCGTGAATAAAGTTTGTAAAATTGTCGTTAATGGATTATGTCCAATGAATGCAGTATCTGACAAAGGTGTTACTAGAATGCGCCTTAAGTCTGAACCACACCCGCACCTCTATCATCTATTTGGGCCTGATCATCCTTCTCTTTTTATCTCCCACGGGTGTTAATGAGCGATTATTTTGATGACATTTGGTGTGATATCCCATTATTTATACGCATGTGTTACTTGGTCATTTATGGATGAACGAGTTTCGTGGTGCTTATTATGAGAGCGATAATACCATTACATTCAAATATAATGAAAGGATTACCTTGTTATTGCCTGCCCATCCTAAACAAGATAAGATGTTCAGTGAGCTGTCTCCTATCTTCATGTCTACTGAGCTTCCTTGTTCTACCATGCTTCTAGATCCATTACCTGCTCATTCGGTTCCTACATCACATGACCATGTGATGTTGAGTTTAAAGGAATATTTACAATTAGATTTTAATTATTTTATTAATTAG
Source organism: Heliamphora pulchella (assembly GCA_032270985.1). Classification (NCBI taxonomy): domain Eukaryota; kingdom Viridiplantae; phylum Streptophyta; class Magnoliopsida; order Ericales; family Sarraceniaceae; genus Heliamphora; species Heliamphora pulchella. Next base: position 7,425,543 of record JAULJZ010000011.1, on the reverse strand, counting down.
GATTTTATTTAGTTTAAGATTATAGATATCTTTTAAGTAAGGTTTTAGTTTATTTCCTTTTCATTAGGATTCTAGATTATATTATTGATATTTTTATTTTAATTCCTTAGGATCTTAATTCTTTTTTTTAAATTAGAGTTTTAAGGTTATAAATAAGAGACTCATTTTATGTATTTGGAGAGTTAAATTAATAAAGAGTTAATTTTTTAGGCGAAAGCCTTGAGTTAGGGTTTTGACCTTTGTGCGCTATCTATCCACCATGCTCATCCTCTCCACGTTCTGCATCAATTGGTATCAGAGTTTAGGCTTAGGATTCCACATCCCCTTCTCATTCTTTGACTCCTTTCTGCAGCCAAAGAAGCTCCTATCACTATTCTTCCTATATTGGCGCCAGTCGATGACCATCGACATCTCACGCCACCACCCATCACCACCATCTTCGAACTGCGTCACCAGTCCCCACCACTGTTGAGGCAAACTGCCAATATCATAAGATTATGTCTACGATTTTAGTCAAAAAAATATCCAGATGGGCAAACGCTGAAACATGCTCTAGATTACAATTTTTTGATATCGAATAATCAAAATAAAACCCGGTAATACTCCCAAAGTTAGTTTTTAGAATTATACCTTTCGAAATTTGGTTGGATGATTTCTGTTGCTGCAACAATTTTCAGTCAACGATCCGTCGCGGTTTTTGATTTTTAGTCAAATCTTCGACACAAGCCTTCTGCTGTATTCCCGAATGCTAAACACGAACAAAGTGTGAATTTTGATTTATTGTGTTTTTCAAAACTTTCTTGATTAGGTTTAGGATTTTCAGATAACGTGGAAACCCTAACCACTAACGGAATAATATAAATTATGGCGTCAAATTTTATAACAACCTATAAATAAGCTACAGCAGGGACATGTGGAGTAAATAACATATGGGCTTCCAATGTAAATATGAAATCTTGCCTCAACCCAGAAACAATTTCATAAAAATATAAATTATAATTCATTGTACTAAGAACTATAATTGCACTCCCCGCCTTATTCTCAAAACTGCAGTATTCAAGCTTCTGTTAGTAAATGCTTATTTATTCTTCTTACGTTAAGATTTTCAATACCCGCCGATTAAATTAAATTACTGACAATTATATTTAATCGGCTTTTTTGAAAATCTCTTAAGTCCTTTCGCTCATCTTATTTGACTGCCAGATTATAAAATCTACCTGCTGGGTTAGATTCAGTCAAAACTTATAAACTTCTTTAAGAGGTATCATCAATCTCGATATTTCAGGACGTGGATTCCGTCAGTAATTAATATCTATCATATAATTAATACTGCTATCCAATTCACCGGGATTATAGACCCATACAAGATCGCACCCTCGAATGAATCAAAACAACGAATATTAAATGTACATGAATAATAATTATTTTGGAATAAAGAGTATAAGCACTCGTAATAATCATGGGGTGTAAATTAATTTATAAAGTCAGTACAAAATTAATTACCCAACTTAGTCCTGTTTAATGCACACAAAGTGTACTAGTACAATGAGTCGGAATAATTTTCGAAACAATTGACGTTTCTCACAATCAAGATAGATCTACTAAAATATTGTGCTACAGTCGTACCGATAGTGCGTCTAATTCCATCTAAAATTGTGAACCAAAAACTTATATTTTACAAGAACCGATAATCTGGTATTCTGTGTGTAAGCCGAACTCTACACACCAGATTAAATACTATGTAGAATAAAAGACACCCATGCACAACAGCACAATATTAAATAAATAATGAAACGCATACATTACTTATTAAGATTCTCATAAAATGAAAAAATTAATTTTATTAAAAAATAAAATTAAATACTAAAATCAAAACCATAGTTTTTAGTATACAACCCTAATAATCTCCCACTTATACTCAAAACTATGCTGCCATACATCTGACTCCCATGCCCTCTACATGACTGTCAAAAGTTTTAGCTAATAAGCTTTTTGTAAAAGGAACTGCAAGGTTGTCTGCTGATGCAATCTTGGCCACGACTACATCACCTCTTTGTACGATCTCTCGTATCAGGTGATATTTACTCTCGATGTGTTCCTCCTTTCAAGGTAAACATATATCCCCAGATAAATTTTCAGGAATCCTTATTTGACTGAAAATCCGAATCTATGTGTACCCTAAAGGTACTAGATCATCTACTTGGTAAGCCAATATATAATCCCTAGTCCTTTTCAGGTACTTGATTATATGTTTTATTGTTGTCCAATACTCCTGTCCCGGATTAGACTGATATTTGCTAATCATGTCAACGGCAAAACAGATGTCGGGTCTAGTGTAAAGTATAGCATACATGAGGCTTCTTACTACCGAAGCATAAGAAACCGCCTTCATCTTCTCTATGTCATCAGGTGTCTTAGGACACTGATCCTTTGATAGAGTGATTCCATGCATGAGAGGAAGAAACTCTTTATTGAAATCTTGCATGTTAAAACGAGTAAGGATTGTATCGATATAAATAGTTTATGATAAGCCCAACATCCTCTGTTTTCGATCTCGTACAAGTTTGATCTCGAGGATGTGATTGGCTTTTTTCAAGTCTTTTATATCGAACTGGTCGGATAACTATACCTTCACCGAAGATAACATCTTTACATCGTTTTCGATGAGCAAGATATCATCCACATGAAGTGCTAGAAACACCACCACGCTTTTGCTGCGCTTCTTATACACACGACTTGTTAGGACTTTGATCAAAACCATAAGATTTAATGGCTTGATCAAACCGAGTAGTCCAAGATTTAGATGCCTCCTTAAGTCCATAAATGGATCTCTTAAGTTTGCACAACATGTGCTTTTGGTCCTTTGCTATGAAATCGTCTAGTTGTACTATATAGATACACTCGTCAAGATTTCCGTTAAGGAAAACTGTCTTGACGTTCATTTGCCAAATTTTATAATGGAAATGAGCCGCAATGGATAAGAGAATCCGGATAGATTTAAGTATGGCTACCGGCGAAAATGTCTCCCTCATAATCGATCCATTCTTTCTGAGTAAACCTTTTTGCAACAAGTCTAACTTTGAAGGTTTTCACCTTCCTGTCTATTCTTTTTTTCTTATAGATCCACTTGCATCCATGGGTTTTATCCCTTTGGGTGATTATATAAGTTTCCAAACTTGATTAGAGTACATAGGTTCTATCTCTGAATTCATAGCCCTTGCCATAACTCAGCATCTTTATCTTGGAGTGTTTCATTGTAGTTACATGGTTTAGTATCTAGTTCTTCTGGGATCCTGTCAAATGACTTTTCCAAGAACGTATACCGATCGAGTTGACAAACAACCTTCCCACTACGTCGAGGCACTTCCTGCGTCTGTGTACAAGCAATGATATGATGTGCTGATTCTAAACCCTGTGCACCATTTCCCATATGCTCCTCTGGTTGTGAAATCGGCATGTTAATGGCAGCATCCTGATCTGGTTTAGGATCTGCACGTGCCCCGATAATCCTCCCACTATAACGAGGCAATGGGATATTGATGACACTTGTGGCGCTTTTACTATACTACTGGTATTCTCTCAGCTTTTCCAGAACATTTCTACTCTTAAGCTTGTGGTTCATTACATAATCCTCTTCTAAGAATCGGGCATTGGCACTGACAATGACCTTCTGATTCTCAGGATTATAAAATAAATCACAATTCGCTCTCTTGGGATATCTAATAAAGAAACAGACTTCCGTTCTCGGTTTCAACTTATCTATGTTCCCTTTCAGCATGTGTGCTGGATACCCCCAAATCCGAATATCTCTTAGATTAGGCTTGCGTCTGGTCCACAATTCTATGGGAGTAGAAGGTACTGACTTATAAGGTACCAAGTTTAGAATATAAGTTGCTGTCTCTAATGCAAATTCCTAAAACGAATTGAGTAAGTCCGAATAACTCATCATAGGCCTCACCATCTGCATAAGAGTCCTATTCCTTCTTTCCGCTACACCATTCTGCTGTGGAGTGCCCGGTGTACTCAACTGGGATGTAATCCCCTCTTTTGACAAATAATTCCTAAACTCTCCAAAGAGGTACTCGCTACCACGGTCAGACCGAAGTGTCTTGATATATTTTTCTAGACGCTTTTCTGCTTCCGCCTTAAATACTTTGAATTTCTCAAAGTATTTAGACTTGCGGTGCATCAAATAAATGTATCAATACCTTGAATAATCGTCAATAAAAGTGACAAAATACTTAAAGCTTCCTCTAGTCTGGATAGTCATAGGTCCATATAATTTAGAGTGAACTAGTTTCAACAGTTCTTTAGCTCTATAGCCTTTAGCCGAAAACGGCCTCCTGGTCATTTTACCCTTTAAGCAGAATTTACAGACTGAAAGTGCCTCCACTTCCAATGAACTCAAAGGTCCATCTTCAACTAGTCTATTTATCATTTTTAGATTAATATGACCTAAGCGTAAGTGCCAAAGATACGTTTGGTTCATTAAAGAAGGTTCATTTCTCTTAAATGATGAATTAGATGTGTTATTCAATTCATTTAGTTGTAGTGTATGAGAGTTTGATGTAATAATATAAAAATCATCTACCAATGTACCAGAACAGATAAACCGTTTATTATTCTTAATAACTATAGAGTTATTAAAATAAATCAAATATTCGTCTTTAATTAACCTAAAAACAGAAACTAAGTTCCTTATAATAGAAGGTACATAAAGACAATCTCTCAATATTAAAAGTCGATCTCTACAAAACTGAGTGACATCTCCTACTATAACTACTGCTACCCTTGTATTATTGTTCATGTGCAGGTATATTTTTTTTATCACTAAGTTGTCAGGTTTCCTGGAACCCCTGCAATGAATTGCAGACATAATTAGTGGCTCCCGTATCTACACACCAGGTACCAGTAGATAACACTGGCAAACATATTTTCACAACTAGTGAACAGAAATTACCTTTGTTATTCTGCTTGCCAAGATAAACTGAACATTACTTTTTCCCGTGCTGTGTCTGGTTGCAGTGAAAACAGATGCCTTTCAACTTTTTCACACCAGTTCGTGGTCCACTAACTACCTTGAAAATTGTGCCACCCTCTTTCTAAATCTTTTTTTTCTTCTTGCCTTTCGGTTTAGAGGAAGAACCCTTTCTAGAAACAAACGCATTTTCTGACTTCTTAAAAATACCCTCGGCAGCTAAAGTTATATTTAGATTCCTTTTCTAGTCAACATAATTAGGACTCGTAAATTTATTTTTTTTGAGTATATTCGCGAGTAGATTGAAAGTCATTTAAATTCTGAGAATTACATAATTAAAAAATCATTAATTATGGTAAGCAAAATTTTGAATTTTATTTTAAAACCCGTTCCCTCTACTATTTAAAAAAAAATTTCCCAGCAGCCTGGTACATCGCGAATAGCATGCCTCAAGGGAAGGACGCCTACTACTCATCATTTATCCAAACAGGCCAATTCCTATTAATTTTACTATCTAGGCAATAGATCTAGCCAAGTAAAATTAAATAGTTGACGTAGTTTTGGTCTTATTAATAATAGTACTGACTCAGATGGAGATGATACTATTATTTACAGTTAAGTGTAAACTATCACTTAATTTCGAATCAGTCGCTTCGCAATGAACCTTTCAGATGGAGAAGTGATTCACACTAACAATTATCTAGAATTATCCCTAAAGGAGATTCGTACCGGTGATTCCGTAATTAATTCTGTCCGATGGGAAGGAAGGCCCTAATGCCAACACACAAAATTAATTACATCACTTACGAACTAGTGATGGAGACCGCGGGATTTATCTGTGAATAAATTCCTTCACCCACTTAGTTTTTAAAATATTTTTGAGGGTTATAAAATCTGTTTAATTAAAATAAATTTATAATTTTCGATAACCACACATTGCAAAAGATTGCAATTTTGAAACCATCTTTACGTGTTTTTATGTGTAACAAATAAAATTTTAAAATTCTTATTTATTTAAAAAATTAATTTTAAATAAAAATCAAGAATTTAATTTTATTTTCCGTTACACATTTTGAAATTTTTTTTTTATTAAAATTAAACTATTTTTAATTAATTCAAAAAATTCAAAATTAACCGTCACTTTTTTTCAAGATATTCGATTTAAAAAAAAATCATCTTAAACGTGTTTTAATGTAACAAAATAAAATTCCAAAATTTAAAAAAAAAAAAAATTTAATTAAAGAAAATTTAATTTTAATTTTCAGTTACAAAAAAATTAGTTTCGAATTAATCAGAATTAATTAAACCAGAACAGAATAAATAAACCGAAATAAAATCATCCACGTATTTAAATAAATAAATAAATAAATAAATGCGTTAATTAGGTGCTTTTATGGTCGATTTATAACTCTTTAGTTAAAGAGTTTCTTCTCATTTAGAAAATTTGCAATCTTGTCAGAATTAAAATACTAGTCTTCTTATTCTGTTAGAATTTTGCAACCAATCAGAAACCTTGCACAACTCAACTACTGCAAATTATAGTCCTGCTAAAACACTGCTGCCCCACCACGTGCACTACGCCATTGTTGCCCCACCGCTCGCGCTGTGCTTGTCTTTGTCGCAGCATCTTGTTGCGTTTTGGTTTTGTGCCGTGTTTGTAATTGCTGCTTCTGAATGCTTGGACCAAAGATCATGCTTTGATAATTATCACCATTTGGATTTATCATAGTTTCTTGGATGCTTGGACCGAAGATCATTTTTTAATTTGTTCATGATTCCCATGGTAGTGGCTTTAACCTTTGAGCTTTAAAAAAGCAGCCACATGCTGAATCATGATCCACGCGCAAATCTTCATCTTTTTCACAATGGACCATTAAATCATCATGATAATCCGTTAGGCACCTGTTTGGCTATTTAATTCACATGGTGACCGAATAGCCTTTAGATTGTTTTGACTTTAACAATCCTAATTCTATGAATCATGGATTATTAACCCTTTGAAAATTCAACCAAACCATGATAATTCCGTGAAACATTCCGAGGATAAGGCGCGCAGCTTGTGTTCCTCTTGTTCTTCTATTTTTTTTAATTACATAAAAATAAAAAAAATTTGAAATTGAAAAACAATTATTTTTTACATTGATCCTATGCCTCTGCGGAGTTCACAATCAATCTACTACGATCAACTCTCGTGGTTAAGAAAAACTAATTTAATAATCATCATTCAAATTATGCAATCAAACATGCAAAATAAATAATGACTATTAAAAGTCATGATTTGATTGCCTGCAAAACCGAGTTAGTACAATCTAAATCTATCTGAACCTATGATAAAATCACACATAATCAAACCTGGCTCTGATACTAATTGTTGAGGAAAACTGCCAAGATTCTAAAATTATATTTATGATTTTAGTCAAAAAAAATATCCGGACGGGCCAACGCCGAAAGCGGCTCCAGATTAAAACTTTTTGATATCGAACAATCAAAATAAAATCCGATAATACTTCCAAAGTTAGTTTTTAGGATTGTACTTTTCAAAATCTGGTTGGATAATTTTGGTTGCTGGAACAATTTTCAGTCAACGATCCGTCGCGATTTTTGATTTCTAGTCAAATCTCCGACACATGCATTCTGCTATATTCCTAAATGCTAAACACGAACGAAGTGTGGATTTTGATCTATCGTGTTCTTCAAAACCTTTTTGATTAGGCTTAGGATTTTCAGAGAACGTGAAAATCCTAGCCACCTAATCACTGATGGAATAATATGAATTATGGCGTCAGGTTTTATAATAACATATAAATAGGCTACAGTAGGGACCTGTGGAGTAAATAAGATATGGGCTTCTAATGTAATTATGAAATCCTGCCTCAACCCAGAAATAATTTCATAAAAATATAAATTATAATTCATTACATTAAAGAACTATAATTGCATTCCCAATCTTATTTTCAAAACTATAGTATTCGAGCTCCTGTTATTAAACGCTTATTTATTCTCTCAACGTTAAGATTTTCGATACCTGCCGATTAAATTAAATTACTGATAATTATTTTTAATCGACTTTTTCGAAAATTTCTTAAGCCTTTCTGTTTAACTTATTTGACTGTCGGATTATAAAATCCACCTGCAGGGTTTGGCTCGGTCAAAACTTATAAGCTTCCTTAAGGGGTATCATCTATCCCGATGTTTCGGGACGTGGATTGCGTTAATAATTAATATTTATCATATAATTAATACCGCTATCTAACTCACCTGGTTTATAGACTTATACAAGATCGTACCCTCTAATAAATTAAAATAACGAATATAAATATACGTGAATAATAATTATTTTGGGATTAAGAGTATAAACACTCATAATAACCATGTGGTATAAATTAATTTATAAAGTCAGTACAAAATTAATTACTCCAACTTGGTCCTGTTTAATATACACAAAGTGTACTAGTACAATGAGTTGGAATAATTATCGAAACAATTACCGTTCCCCGTAATCAAGATAGATCAACTAAAATATTGTGCTACTGTTGTACCGATGGTGTGTTTAATTCCATCTAAAACTGTGAACCAAAAACTTATGTTCTACAAGAATCGATAATTTGGTTCTCTGTGTGTAAGTCGAACTCTACACATCAGATTAAATACTATGTAGAATAAAAGATATCCATGTACAACATTAAGGAAATAATGAAATGCATACATTGCTCATTAAGATTCTCATAAAATGAAAAAATTAATTTTATTAAAAAATAAAATTAAATACTAAAATCAAAATCATGGTTTTTATTATACAATTCTAACAACCACTACATTGCTGATGCCACAAGCGGCGCTTCCTTGGGCTGTCGAAGCCATAGCTGGCACCACCTTGCGTCGTGGACGCCACAGCCGGCGTCTCCTTGCGAAAACCTAGCCGGCATCTCCTTGCGGAGATCCGACCACGTCGTCTCTCAGTGAAACCTCAACCGCCGTCGAAAACCTAGAGTGATCTTTCCTCCGCCGCCGTGACCCTTTTGAACCCCTTTTCCCTTCACCGAAACCTTAGCATGGCCTTCCCTCCACCGCGTGTGCCGTCGCCACACCCTTTCGAAACCCTAGCAGCCGACCTTCCCCCTCACCAAGACCCGATCTTATTCCCCTTCGCCTTGCTGTCAACCTCGCTGAAACCCTTGACGCTTGAAAATCCTAGAGCCTACAACCCTTCGACCTCTCTCCTCCTCGTCAACTCCTTCCTTTCCCCCATTCGACCCTAGCCATCAACGCCTCGATCAATTGTCGTCGTCGACGCCTTGTGCCGTCGCCGTACTCACCTAAAACCCTACACTGCCAGAAGGGAAACCCTAAGGGATTTCCTTTCTCCTGGTTCTTACAGCAATTAAGAAGACACAACCCCAGCCCCAACTCGACCCGGTTTGACAACCAAACCCAACCCGACCTTTTTAAGCCCTGAGATCCATATTAAAGTTACTTTAATACCCAGACCCATTAACCTCTTTTTAAAACACCAGCCCACATAACAAAACCCAGCCCATTACTCTTTCTTTTCTTAAAACCCAGCCTAAATAAATCAAACCCATTTAACTTTTTTTAAGACCAGCCTACATAATAAACCCTAAGCCGATTACCTATTTTTTTTAAAATCAGCCCTTTACTCTTTTTTTCTGTTTTAAAATCAGCCCAAATTAGGTCAGCTCACCCCAAGCCTAAATATCAGAACAACCCATGCACCTTTTTTTATTTTTAAAAAAGAAAACCAGCCCGTCGCTTTTCAACCAGCCCAATTAGGGCAAAAAAAAAAAAAAACCAGCCCATTTAAAAAAAAAAATCCTTTTCTTGCATATTTTGGCCTTTTTCTTGTGCAAACTTTTGATGGAGTGACCATGCACAAATAATTTTCATACATTTCTCAAATGTGCCAATAGAGTTTGTAGAATTGTTATTGATGGAGGATATGCAAAGAATGTTGTGTCTGCATTAGGTGTTTTGAAGATGAAACTACTGCCTGAGCCACACCCGTAGTCCTATTAATTATTTTAGGATAATAACACTCATATTTTAATCTCTCAAAGGTGTCTGGTTCCTATTCAGATGGGTGACTATTTTGATGAGATTTGGTGCGACGTACTTCCTTTACTATTACGCATGTGTTACTTGGTTTTACATTGTTGGTCGACTTTGGTACCACTTATAATAGAGAAGATAACACATTTAGTTTCATATGTAATAACAAAATTATCTTGTTGAACCCTGCAATTTCAAAAGATAGGGTGTGAACTCAGCAATTTTCTCCTTCGATGCCTACTCAGCAACCTTGCCCTATTCAGGATCACGACAAGTTTAATTCTACTCCAAACAAGTTTGATGCATCTATTCCTCCTCTAGCCATTGACGAGCTACCAACCTCTGTATACTGAACAATGGTTCATCAAATGATGATTCTTTTGAACATAAGAATGCAATCCACTTGTACCATCCTGTTAATTATCCAGTAACAAAAGACTTCATCAAGACAGAACACATCGATTTTATTGGTGTTGAAGCCTTTGATGGGGTTATTAAACCAAGTTTTGTGGCCCTTCTCAACTGTCTCAAGGTCAAGCATAGATGGAATGGGATGAAACTTTGGCCGCTCATTTATTCAAAATATTTGATTATTTGGCATGGGCGCGTTCAGTATTTCAAGGCTAACTCGAGGTCGAGTTCTTTTTTCCAGTGGAGGAGATTGATGCGGAATTCAAAGAAATACTTACAATTAGATTTTAATTATTTAATATTTGTTTTATTAATTAGAATTTTATTTAGTTTAAGATTCTAGATATCTTTTAAATAAGGTTTTAGTTTATTTTCTTTTCGTTAGGATTCTAGATTATATTATTGAGATTTTTATTTTAATTCTTTGGATCTTAATTTTTTTTTAGATTAGGGTTTTAAGCCTATAAATAAGAGACTTATTTTATGTATTGGAAGAGTTGAATTAATAAAAAATTGAGTTTTTAGGCAAAAGCCTTGAGTTAGGGTTTCGACCCTTGTGCGCTATCTATCTACCATTCTCATTACCTCTATGTTCTGCATCATCATGTTCCTCCTCCTCCTCTAGTCATGGCAAAGCAAGATGTTCTTTTGCAGCAAACGTTTCCATCTAAAGAAGAATCTCTTGGAACTCTCGAGTCAAATGCTCATGTTTTTTCTCCTCCAGCTATGGCCGTTTTCGACATTCCTTTGCACCAAATGCTTCAATCACCCGCAAATTCTCTTCAAAATAAGCATATGGTCACTTTATCTTCTCCACCAACCACTTGTCTCGTCAAAATCGACCAGATTGCTATTGTGGATATTTAAGATTTTATTTGGATTATTAAGTCCTGTTTTATAGATCTTGCCAATCGACTCACGTTCAAGATTTGTTGGCACGGACAGAACCTGAAGCAGGTAACTGATTCACATTACTTGATTATTTGGCATAGTGGCCTTCAATACTTCCAACCAAACTCAAGGACGCGTTTTTTTCTTAATGGAGGAGAATGATGCGAATAATATATGGGATTGTGTTATATTGGAATTGAAGTTTATTCACTTTCTTTATAGTATTAGGATATTATTTAGAATGTTATTTGTTTCTAGTTAATTAGGATATTATTTGTTTCCATTTAGGATGTTATTTGTTTTTCGTTAATTAGGGATTTTCGTTTTCTTTTTCTTTCAATTTTAGGGTTATAAATAAAGGGATTATTGATGTATTAAGTAGACATTGATGAATAATAAGTTGAGTTAATAATTGTGTGATTTTTTCCTCTCTTTTCTATCTTCTTTTTCTTCTCTATTGGTGCTACATGATTTGGTTTCCAAGATGTTGAATTATTATTATTATTTTTTTTTGGGTGCGGGGGGTGGGGGTGGGGTTGGTGGTTTACAACTTTGCATGATACAACGTTTTATCTTCAAATCTCTTAAAGGAAACCATTTAGGCCTTGCCTCTTGTGTAGAGAACATTACGTGACTTTGCTATTGAATGCTACATTTGGCTTGATTCTTGTCTTTCATGCTTGATTTATTTAGATTATCGTCCATTTGAAATTTCTTGGTTGATTAGAGCCTCAAACAGCAAATCATACATGGTCTTATCTTGAAATTCCATAGGCTAGACACTGTCTGTACAAAGAATTACATTCACAAGAATGTAATAGCACTATCATCTGTTATTGTGGGCATTTAAAAGTTTTATTCCTATCTTTATATTTATGGCCGTTGGTTTGTCTTGTATGTTGGCACTGCAGCTGTAATGTAAATTAAGTTCAATTATGCGAGCTGATTGATCCAAAATGGTAATGTCTTACAGGCTTGGTGTTTGATGGACTAAGGGCATTCATCAGGGGATCACCAAATATGAATTCTCTTGTCGGATTTGGATCGATTGCTTCATTTATCATAAGTGCGGTAAGGCTTTTTCTAAATCCTGGGATTGAGGTTTTGCCATGTTCATGATGGCTTCAGTTTGCCTTTTTTTTTTTTTTTTCAGTTTACCCTACTCACAAGCTCTTCTTTCTTGTAGGTTTCGCTTCTTAACCCTGGGCTTGAATGGGAAGCATCCTTCTTCGATGAGCCGGTGATTTATTTTACTCTTCCTCTCTTGGAATACTTTTTAGATGAAGCTTATATAGTTATATCTAACCTTTAAATGGTTCTAACTCAAGCCACTGACCTTTCTATATTACTTACCAAAAAAAGCTATTAACTCCTGGTAGTATCCAGCATAATATGGAAGATTTCCTTCAAGAACCTCAATCGTAATCGTTATTTTAATATGAATTTTCCTATTCACCTTGGCCTATAACTCTTATTCCTGGTATCTGAGTTTAAACTTGGTAAACCTTCAGCAATTTTAATAAGATATATCCCTTGGTTTATTTTCCTTCTGATGTGTTAATAAACAGAATAGTTTTATAAAGATGAATACACCATAAGTGAATGATTCAAAATAGAAGGGGAAATAATTTATTTAAAATGGTGTATCAGAACAAATCCTCCAACAAGGGCACAGAGCAAAAGAAGAAAATATAAAAACTGCAAATTACAAACTGCTCTTTAGTCATTATTGATAAGAACGAAATGGATTCTGACACGGGAGTGTCTCAAACCAAGGCTTGGTTCATGGGAAATTGGTTCACAAGACATGGTTCATGACTTCATGTATTAGAGCTTTGGTAGTATGAAAGGTCATATTGTAAACTGAAAAGTCATGTATTAGAGCTTTGGTGGTGAGTTTTTGACGTGTATCTCTGGGTAGATTCCTAGAGTGGTGAGCATTACCCTTTCTTATTGAATATTAGATTTGTCTTTTCTTTGTCCTTCTCCCAAATTCCGGTATCAGATTCCCTCAAAAGCAAGAGGGATCGAAACCCATAAAGGGGTCAAATAAAAAAAAATTCTCTCATAAATCCTCGAAGTCTTCAATCTTCTTAAAAATCGTCACATTCCTTTTCAACTAAATAACCCAAAGGACCTTACAAATCAGACACTTCTAAGAACTCATGCTTTCCTATTAAGGTCAAGCACTCTGAATTCCATTAGCAATGTATGAGCACTAGAGGAAGCTAATACCCAATCCACCCCTGAATACCGAAGAATCTCCACCATACAGCCAAAGCCATATTGCAATATAAAAGATCTGGTCACAACTCTCATTACCCCTTTAACATAAAACACATCGCTATGGAAGTAATCAACAGTTGTGAGACCCTAACCCGTTTTCTTTTTCGGTATTTTCAACGCGCAGTTTATTATTTTTATTATTGCATGATTATATTAGTTTTATGCATGTTTGGGCTTAGAAATGCATGTCGGGTTGGTTACCGGGGCCATTGGGTGTTGTGCGAATTTCAAAAAAAAAGAAGATATTTTCGTGGCCTATAAAGATCTAGCCTTAGATATTTTGGTAGAGATATTTTCCAAAACTTGGAAGCTCAGTTTTTTTTTTCTCAAACCAAAATATTTGCCTTCTCTCTAGATTTTCTTGGGGCCCGG
>JAULJZ010000011.1:7391409-7411438 GCA_032270985.1 Heliamphora pulchella | reverse complement strand
TTTGATACCATGTTAGAATTATTGCAGAGAGTGGAAGAGAAAAGGAGGAAGAGAGAGAATCAGAATCACAATGAATGAGAGCGCAACAACTTAGGGTTTACACTCTATCACTTGTTATTTATAATAGAACCAAGAAAAACAAAAAGTACAATAATACCTTCAGCTTAACAATTTAGTCTTACACTTCCACCAATCCATTTAGTCTTACACTTCCACCGTTCCTAAGGTCTTAAACATCATCATTAACACTAAGCAAATCAACTTGGGTTCTGCTATTTTGGTCTTCATCTTGTGAAATACAACAATTTGGGCTTTCTGCACAATTTAGAAATATATAGTTATGAGCTATGATCTAGTGTGCCAATGTTTATTACAACTAAAAAATTGATGGCTTAGACCAAATCATGACAATAGAAGAAAAAAAGTCACAGCCTCCCTCAAGCGCCTCACGCTTAAGCTTGAAGCAAAAGCCTCAAGCACCTCAACCTCACCTCTGGCCTTTTGAGACATTGAGGCTTCACCTCACTTCACTTCTCACCCAAGCGAATGGTTAGGCCCACTTTTCAATACAATGGTAATAGCATTAATGTGCCAATGATTAAGGGCAGTCGCATGGTCTTTTTGGGATTAGAGTCTTTAAGCAGTCCATCCCATCCATTAATTGAGAAAATGGCATCTTTACAGCTGCCCCTCTCCCCACTGCTGAGTTATATCTCTTGCTATTGTATGAACACTAATTCCCATCCTTGAGCTCTCTCATCAGCTGGAATAATGATTTTTGCTTTTTGCTACTTTCCGCATGGAAACTTATAAGAAATTCTCCACTTGTTAGTAAACTTTTCAACCCCTACCAATTTAGAGGTGGAGCCAGGATTTCTTCTTTGTGGTTACTTCATGGGAACTCGTGTCTATTGGATTGTTGACCATACAAGGCTACAAGCGACAGGCGGCAAAGACAAGGGATCAATAATTCATAATTCAAATTTGGTTTTGGGTTCTCTGCCTTCTGGCTAATTTTTCTCTTTTGCTGAATCAACGTACCAGAGTGTATCATGCTTGAGATCTTTGATTGAGCATAATATTCACCTATTCCTTGATAGTGTGGTCTTGCTAGTGTCTCCAGCCAACTCAGTGGGGCTTAAGTCTGAACCCAAATTTCTTGGAATTCCAGTTCAAGTCCTTTTTGGCAATTTAAACCGTGTTTAAAGTGCAATAGTTTGCAGAGATTGGCCAATGCTGCTTTTGAAACAATGTGACTACATGTGATGCATGGTTATTTATTAGTTATTGTTCTTGTTTTTGCTGTGTTGCAATGTGAATTTAATTTGGTGTTTTTTTTTTCATCAACAATAAAAATATGTTTCATGTTCTTGACCTTTGTTGGTAGTCAGCTGGTTAAAATAACTAACAGGTCTGAAAACTACCTATCTTATCATTGCGATAATTACCTAGCTACCGCCTTGTACCTCTCCTGGACCGTAATTGTAAGCGGGAGTCTTCTGCATTTGATAGAACCTTTGTCATGGTGATGACATACTTAGATATATTAATGGCATTTGCTACAAAGCAGAGCGTGCAAATATAACTAAATAATTTTATTTATAATAAATCCTCTCACGGATGGTTACTGTTTTTTAGCATGCAGGTAATGCTTCTTGGTTTTGTGCTTCTTGGACGCTCTTTGGAAGAAAAAGCAAGGATTAAAGCATCTAGTGATATGAATGAGCTCTTAGTAAGTCACAATATGCCTCGTATTTATGATCTGTTGAAATCAAACTAGATAGTTATTTCTTCCCTTCACCTTGAAATGAAAGTTTCAACTTGGCCTTGTATTTATTCACATCTTCTTCCCTGTTACATGACATTTGCAGTACATAATTTACAGTACTATTTACTTATCCAAAAATTTGCCAATGGGGTCCTACAATGTTAGTTCTGTAACACACCACTCATAAAGACATGACTTATGGAGGTTGATCTACAATTCATCACCTGGTCAATCCTTCCATCCAAACACTTGTTTAAAATGTACCTACAATTCTTCAAAAAGGGAATGGCAGTTATTTGCCTAATTTGTAGAATTATCTTGTTTCTAAGCCTTCCTCGTTCAATTTTAGCATGGAATTCTCAACTCATCTGTTCTTGCTAGATTGTCTTGTTCTCTTTGTTCTCTCTTGTCTCTTTGGTAGCTTTTGTCTTTATTTTACAACCTTTCTGGTGAGATTTAGTGCTGGAAATAACTGAATCCTTGACACTTTATATAGAAAGATTAAATTCTTGCACTGTCACAAGGAAGGGCACATCAAGGTAGACTATCCACTGTAATGGTGTTGATATTCTTGCAGTCGCTGTTGGTATCTCAGGTGATGAGTGGATTATTGATTTGAGTTGTTCCTGTCATGTGTGCCCTAATAAGGACTGGTTTATCATTTATCAATCAATAGATGGTGGTAAAGTCCTTATAGGGAATGACATAGCTTGTAAAGTAGTCGGGGTAGACTCAATCCGAATTAAGATGTATGAAAGTGCTGTAAGAACTCTAATCAATGTCAGGCACGTTGTAGGACTAAAGAAGAATTTGATATCCTTGGGTACTCAACCAATGGCTGCCACCATAAAGTTGGAGATGGATTTAGAATTTCAAAGGGCGCTCTTATAGTGATGAAAGGAATCATGCATAAAGGTCTAGATTTTCTTCAAGGCAGCACGGTTACTAGGGAGGTTGTTATATCATCTTCGGATTCAAGTTCAGATGCTACCATATTACACCATATTTGACTTGGCTTAAGGGCGAAAGGGGGATAGTTTAAGTAAAAAAAAAGTTGTTTGATGGTCACAAAATTTAAATGATGGGCTTTGTGAGCATTGTGCCTTTGAAAATCAATGCACGGTTACGTTCAACGCATGTTTGCATCAGACAAAGGGCGCTTTGGATTACATCCATTCTGACTTGTGAGAACTCTCTCCACTTTCGTACTTTGATGCTAGAAGATATATGCTAAACATTAATAATGAGTTATGTAGAAATGAAGGAATTGTGCAACACCACACAGTTCGAAAAACACCACTAAAAAATGGAGTTACAGAATGGATGAGTTGGGAATGGCTCGGTGTTTGCTCTCTATTATGAAGGTATCTAAGAAGTTCTAGGCATAGTTCTCCATCGATAACGATCGATTGTATGACTCTTGAAGAGGTTTAGTTTGGATTTCCTGCTAATTACTCTAGTTTAAAAGTATTTGGCTGCCCTGCTCATGCTAATGTGAATGTTGTTAAACTATAGGTGAGGGTTAGAAAGTGCGTACTTATAAGGTATGTTGATGGGTGAAAGGTTATCAATTGTGGTGTAGAGATGAAAAATCACCCAAAAGTATCATTAGCACGGGCTTGACATTCAACGATGTGAAGCTGAAACTCCTTTAGGAGGACAATACTAACACTGAAAAATACCTTGGTTTTACGAAGTAGGTGGAGTTCGAGATCGAAGTTTCTAAGTTCTCTCATGACAAGGTCTTAGATGAAGAGGTGGAAAATTTTGTCCATATAACATCTCAGTAGTAGGATTACATGCTTATTAGGAAAATAAAAAGGAGGCACGTTTGGCGAGGTAAAAAACTAGCTATGCTGATCTAGTTGTATATGCACTTAGTGTGGCAATGGATATTAAGGGCCAAGAACCGATCACATATTATGATGCCGTCACTACTACATGATTTGTGCTGTGAATTGCAGTCATGATTGAGAAGATATAATCTCTTCATACGAATCATACTTGGGAGCTGATGAAGCCACCGAAGGGTCATAAGATTGTTGATTGCAAATAGGTCTTTAAGAAGAAGGAACTTTAGGATTGAAAAATGCAAGATTTAAACCATAGCTCGTAGCTAAGGGTACCACTCAAGGAAAGTAATAACTTTTATGAAGTGTTTTCTCCTGTCATAAAGCATAGGCCCATAGGAGTGCTACTTCCTTTGGTTACTTTGAGCTTGAGCAGCTTGATGCTAAGATTGCTTTCCTATGTGGTGAGTTGGGGGAGGGGAGCAGATTTATATGTTTCATCCGAAGAGATATGTTATTTCGGGTAAGTAGGATTGTGTTTTCCTATTAAAGAAATCTTTTTATAGCTTGAAATAGTCTCCTAGAGAGTGTTAAAAGAAATTTGATGCCTTCATGGTTTGGAATGGCTACTATAGGAGTGAGTATGATCTCATGCTTTCAGGTGGCTCAGTTATTTACTAGTTATTGTGTTGATTGCTGTCAAAAACCCATCTAATACCAATAGGCTAAAGGTCCAGCTTAGTGGCGAGTTTAAAATGAAGTATTTAGGAGCTACGACTAAGATAATAGGTATCATAGGTATTGGAAAACAAGCAGATTGTACCTATCACAATAGAGATACATTGAGAAGGTTCTGGAATGCTTTGGTATGGAAGGGTTGAAGCCTGTAAATATTCCACTTGCATCTCATTTCAAGCTTTCAGTTGCATTCTCACCTCAGATTGAGGGGGAGGTGGTCACACATTCCATATGCAAGTGTAGTTAATAGCCTCACGTATGATATAGTTTGTACACAGTCAAACATTTTACATATTGTTAGTTTAGTGAATAGATATATGGGAAGCCTAACAAAGCTCATGGGCAAGTTGTGAAATGAATACTGCATAACTTGAGAGGTACCATAGATATGGGGCTTGTATATGGCAGAGGTGATATCACATGTTGAATCGTTGAATATGCTAATTCAAATTATGCTGGAGATTTAGGTAAACGAAGATTTTCAATGAGTTATATCTTTACTCTATATGGATATGTTATTAGTTGGAAGAAAATATTGCAATCCACAGTTGCCTTGTTTACAACTGAAGCAAAATACATGAGGCTATATAAGTAGTGAAGGAAGCCATATGGCTAAGAGGTTTGTTGGTGATTTGAGGTTGCAACAGAAGTCAACTATTGTGTATTGGGATCCATTTGACTAAAAGTCAAATATACCGTGAAACAATGAAATGTATTTGTGTCGGCTGCTGAGGGTGCTATAATAGTTCTTAAGTATTTTGACAACAGGAAATCCAGAAGATATGATGACAATTATGATAGTCAAGTTCAACTGTTTCTTGGACTTGATTAATGTGAATGGTACATGATTACCCTAGAGGCAGTACAAAAACGGTGATAAGAATTTTCTATTATTGATGATCGGCTCAAATGTTCGCTGAAGTGAAGATTCGTTGTATTTAAAGCTTGCATTGTTGGTTGACATTAAGTGAGCCGAATGTTTTAGCACGTGATTCTTTCTACTGGCAAAACTGTCGGCGGTGAAAGTTAGGTTTCGGTGTATTTTCATATAGACCATTTAGCTTATTATATTTGCAGATTAAGTCACTGGAACTTCATCTATTAAGAAGGATTTCATTTTGTCAGTTTCAAGACAGAAAATTTGAGAGAGAAACAAAAACTAAAATCCATTGTAAAAATTATAGAGTGAATTTATTGCATAGAGATGAGAATAAAAGTGGTTGGGTATATTTTTAGGTATACTAGGTCCATGGGAGTGAGAGACAATTTGAATCCCTCCGTATATTTTTTTATCTATAGTAAAATATTCTTATCGAAGGGGAACCTTGACACAACGGTAGAGTTGTCGCTATGTGACCTGGAGGTCACGGGTTCGAGACGTATAAACAGTCTTTTCCGAGTGTAAGGTAAGATTGTGTACTATAGACACATCGTGGTTCGCCCCCTTCCTCGAACCCTGCATACATGGGAGCTTCGTACATCGGGCTGTCCTTTAGTAAAATATTCTTATCGTCTTGCTCATGTACGTAGCTTGTAAACAGAACAATGTAAATTTGTTATGTTTTTATATGAGTGCTTGTTCTATTTCACTTTAATTATTTTTTGCCACTTTAGTACACAAAAGGCCATTTTTCATAACAGTGCCCTTTGATTTCAATAATAACACTGGATTGAACTCCATGTTAATGTATGTGTTTAGAACACACGGAGTTCATCTTCCTTTACGGAACACTTATATAATGTAGCTAGAAAGCTTCTTTCTGACAAACTGCCACTGGGTTTTTCTGCAGTCATTGATTTCCACTCAGTCGCGACTTGTGATTACCCCATCAGAAAGTAACTCATCTGCTGGCAGTGTGCTTTGCTCTGATGCAATTTGCATTGAAGTCCCAACTGATGATATTCGAGTTGGAGATTCTGTGTTGGTTTTGCCTGGAGAAACCATACCTGTAGATGTAAGCTATTTCTATTTTATGTTTGGCATTAGAGAAATGTCTGGAAATATTACATTACTTAAACCCTGTTGTGTTTTCTGTTTCACCTTCACCACCAACTCAAATATAAATGCATCACACCTGTACAGCCATATGCAGTAAATATCATGATATGGTGGAAAATCATTTCGATATCATGTAAATTTTCTGTAGTTTTACATCTACTTGAAGTGGCTAATTGATGTGTACACTGATAATTGGTAAATTTAAGAAGCTTCTGTGCTGATTGCAGCACTAGAAGTTAATGTGTGTTTGGTGCACTAATAATAGTTTTCACCTGTATTCTCTAATTTGGATGATATGACATATTTTTGCAGTTTGCTGCTCAGGATTAACATAGTGATCAACTACCACTTGAAGCATAAAATCTTCCATTTTTTCTCTATAAATAGTTAAACCTTAAAATTAAAAGGCAGACATCTCTCTAATGTTTATATGTAACTGTCAATGGTTTCCAATTGATATGTGGAATATGGGGCTGTGCATATTAATTGCAATTTATGAACTGCCTACACAGGGAGTCGTTCTCGCAGGACGAAGTGTTGTGGATGAGTCCACGCTCAGTGGAGAATCGCTTCCTGTATTTAAGGAAGAGGGCCTTACAGTCTCAGCTGGAACAATAAACTGGGTATGATACCAAATAAATAATATTTTGATGTTAATATTCAGGTCTAATAATAATTTGTGTTTCTCGATGTTGCTGATTTCAAGGGTTTGATCCTCATTTCCGTCAGTAAAATGGAATTACGCTATCAATTCTTATTAGTGAGTGAAACAATGATGTACAACAGTACAGTGTAATTAAATGTTCAGCTTTGTTAAAATGGCTGCACATTCTTCTTTGTACATCTGAAATAAACAATGCCGGTAGATTGAAATGCACAAGTCAGCTCAACAAGCCTACTGCTCGCTCTCGAAAGAGGGTTGCAAAAATAAACTAAACCAAATTACACGTTTATCCATATAGGACAGTGGCAAACTGGGTATAATACCACAGGGATGAAAGGGCTAAATTACATTATCCCGAAGTAAATTCCTAGGCTAATTCATAAGTAAAAAGATTTTGGTGAAATTTTATGAACTAAAATAAATTAAGCAAATGAAACATAATTAAACAGGTATTAATCAAATAGGAGAGACCTAGGGTCTTGAATTCACGTTAATCTCGTAATCATAGTAGTTGTATCAATGTAGGGTTCATTCTCAGTTCACCCATTGATCCATTAGTAGCTACAAGCCCTAATGGTATCGTATAGGAAACTTATGGAATCAATAGTCAACTATAGAGTATTTTTGATTAGCACGGATTGCCTTCGATATAAGCTAGGGATGACTTGTCTTCTCTTAACATAAACTATCCTGAATATTGACGCAGAACTTTAAAACCATTGTACAAGCGTGAATTCACAATCACAGAAAGTAAACACGTGCTGGATAGGAAGAGTAAGATCAACTGAATTAATTAAAAGCCTTTACCCTTATACGGCTGTTAAATCAAATAATGAAAATCATAAAAGTAGATACAAAACATTGTTACTTGGCATGGTGATTAGTCGCTTGTGGTTGGTGTAGATGGGTCTTCAAACCCTCCTCTTCTAGCCTCTAAGGTCTCTCTCTAGAATCATCAACAACCCGAATTCGTCCTTAGAGTTTTCTATTTATAGCCCCCCAAAACAAATGCATTTAAAACATAAAAGGGTGAGCATTCTGATCACTGCCGTTTGGATGAAGGTCGTGGCAGTCTGAACTCTTCGGGACAGATTGCATAACACTTGATTGCAAAGTCCAGAATTTGTAAATTCCATCCAGACTTTGCATGATAGAATGCCTCAGAACGCCTCTTTTTCATGCCCCAACTTCGCGGTGTTGCCCCAACTTCATTCGAACTCGAAATCATGTGCTTTTTCAACCATTGAAAGCTATTAGTATATTTTCACATCCAAGTGGCCTTGCACTAGAATTCCTTTTATTTTGTGAGAAATGATCATTTTACCCTCAGTGTATCTGATTTGTACAATATTGGTAAAATGCTCATAGTTCCTTCGTTATAACTCGGATCAAGACTTGTTTTATATCATTGGAAAGGTATTTCAAAGTAGTAAAGGGTGGTGGAACCAAACTTCAGAAACTAAGATGTCTTGGATGCGAAATCATGGTTGAAAGCAGACGTTACCGTTCGACACCCGGGGCAATTTTCGTCAATCTTTCATATTCTCTCTTTAATTGATTTTGGGATCACCCTCTTCACTTCCATGTCACTCCCTGAAGTCTCTAACCCTCCAATTTAAGTCCAATCACGTGATCACAACCCTTGTAAGTTTGTAACCTGTTGGCATAAAAGTGGCACAAAATACATCAAGCGAGAATCGTAAATAATAATGGTAAATCACATAACAATTGTAGTTTGAATGCCCTAGATGTATATATTTCGGCATTCATCTCCTAGTCCTAGTTACTAAAGGGTCAACTACGTGGATCCATCTTCCCTAATCAGTTCTATAAGAAGGTATACCCTTGATGTAGCCCTTGCAACTACGTCCTTCGTCATGGCATCAACACACGTCTTTTTTGATATTTTTCTTATCCTCGTGCCACCTTCAACTGGAATTAAATACCTATACCACTACATTTTTGGTCCATATTGCTCATGGGCAGTTCAAAGTAGACAACTTTTCCTTATTTAATTTTTGATGAGATACAGTTGTAAAATTCTGATGGACACAATTTCTTTGTAGTACGATGAATTCATCTGAACTCAAGTAATACTCATTCTTTAAACATGTCTTTCTAGCACATTGAATGCAGAAAAGATGGAAGAAATCGATCCATTTCACCATTTTTTTTCTTTATCCTTATTCCATATGTCATTTTCTTCTTATTTTTGTTTATGTGGCTTGCTCCGCCCTTCCCCTCCCCCATCATGAATTGCATCACCAAAAAGGGCACTATTTACCTCTTTTCTTTTAGATTAAATTAAACTGTATATTCATTACTAATAATGTTTTGCCAAGCAGCTTAGCTTTTATTACTTGTTAGACTTATTGTTCTGTAGTACCATATAATTTTGCCCATATATCAGGTTTCTGTTTGGTCAAATCCTTCAAACCAGGTTGGGCTTTGGGATCATGGATCTATTCAGGTGGCTTTTGTAGGTTGGGAATCTGCTGAGTTCCTTTGGGTGCTGGTTCTTGTTGACTATTGGACCTCTTCCCCTCTATGTGTGCATGTGTATGCACGTGTGTGTTGGGGTGGGGGATGGGGGATGGGGGATGGGGGATGGGGGATGGGATGGAAGTATTTGGACAGACCTGTGGACAGCCCTGGTGCCTCAGAGTTTGTTTGATATGTTATTGGCAATTTTCCTTTCTGGTGCATTAGAAAAACGAATGCATAAACAAAGGAAAACGAAAAACTGCAAACTATGAAAGTAAGTGCTCACCATGCTTGCAACCAAGAGATCTTCAATTTCCTGGGGGGAATAATCAAGGTCACCGTATGACAATTCTGTTCCAGGCTTCCAGCCCCATATTGACTAGAATATGTGCCACACTGTTCCCTTGCGGTACATGAGCTGGATGGGTTCAGAATGTAGTGAGACAGTTCGGTCCATATCCAGTGTGGGCATTAGAGCATTGCGTATCACTAATTATAATTTGATGTATGGACAATTCCCCATTATCTTTTTCATTCACAACAAAATATTATCTTTGTGCTTTAGTAATTATGATTTTACTTATGGACAATTTCCCAGTATTAGTAATTACAATTTTACGTATGGGCAATTCCTCAATATTTGGTTCATTTGCAAGTTGCAACAAAATATTTTATTTCTGCTTTGGTAAAAAATAAAGAAGTAATTTTTGCTCGGCTTTCATCCTTCTTTTAGGTTCATTAGGATTCTTATTAGTTGGAACTTCTAGTTATCTTGGTACAAATTCGATATCTTCATTTTCGTCTCAACAAATCATTCTTTTTCTACAAGGGCTTACACGTTTGGATGAAGCAAGGGATTCATCTATGCCACAGTAAAGTTTGTAAGACCACAATTGATTTTGAAGGGGAATGAGCTATAGTGCGGCGGTTTCTTTCTTTCATAATAAGACATGAACGATAATCCCTACCCTCGACAACTTACACGAGTGTACGTTTTGAGAATATGTTATTATTATTATTATTATTATTAATATTGGGATATTTTTTCATTATTAGGATTGTGATAATATAATATTATTATTATTGGGATATTTACCCATTATTAGGATATTTTTCATTATTAAGATTGTTAGAATATACTATTAGTATTATTGAGATATTTACCTATTATTAGAATATTGTTTTCTAGTTAGTCTTATTACTATTATTAGTGTTTTCTATAGCCTATATATATGATGTATCCATTCATTATTATTATTCAAGCTTTTGTAATATAGTAATAATATATTCAGCTTTGTTATTATGGTATCAGAGCCAAACCCTAGCAAACCCAAGTTGCCGCCATAGCAAATCCTCGCCGCCAACGCCATTGCAAATCGTCACCGCCAGCTGTTGCACTCGTACTTCTCTTCCTTGTTCTCGCAAACCCTAACAACACAGTTTCACAAACCCTCCTTGTTCGTATAACATAAATCGCAAACCCTAGCTGACGACCTTGTTTGCCGAACCATCATTTTTCCGCCATCGACTCCTGTCAGACCCTTATTTTCCACCGCCGACCATCGACGAATCTTCCTTGAGGTTCGGTGACCCACACCGCACCTGTATCTCGTCTTCTCCTTTTCTCGCGCACTTCACGAACCTTAAAAATCCTAACCGTCATCTTTTACAATTCGCAACCCTAATAGACGGTGCAGGCATCGTCACCTCCGACGAGCCTCGCCAAACATCTCTTTTGCATCGGTGACCACCGACAACTCTCGTTGGGACTCCTTTTCATTGCGACTGGCCTTTGGATCTTGCATCTGTCCTCACCGCAACTTGATCCGGCAAGCACAGACTCGACAAGCCTTGTTAAGCCTCCAACCATCACTGACGACTTCGTCGGACACTTCGACCTACACCAGTGACCTCGTTAGACCTTTTTAGCACATTTGGTTTTGTGTCTGGCCTTCATTGTACCTTCTGTTACTTTGCATATTAGCATTTTACTTTTGCACAGCAGCTTTGATATTTTGATTGCATGAGAATTCTTAGCATCGGGCACGAGTTTTTGGATCCAAGAATTTGGATTCAATTTTTTACGAGTTTTGGTATGCTATTTGGGTTTTCTCGCCTTTCATTAGTGCTTCGATTTTTTTAGTGCAGTCTCTGTTTGAGCAGTTTCAGACCATGGAGGTATCCTTTGGATTCCAATCTCATGCTTATTCTATGATTACGTTCTCTTTGGTTTTGCATAGCTCTTATTTTACTGGTATTTCTCCCACTATTTGGGTATTTGATTCTGGTTCTTCTTATCATATGACATCTGATTTGTTCAGTCTTAGCCATTGTACTTCCCCCTCTTCTCCAATCACTGTTTCTACTGTCAATGGTACTTCTACGCAGGTTGTTTCTATTGGCTCTATTATTCATTCTTCATCCTCTTCATTATCAATACCTAATGTCTTTTATGTGCCACAGTTAACTATCAGTTTGTTATTTGTTAGTTAGCTTTTTTATTCTAGTTTTGACGTTGAATTTTCTTCTTCTGGTTGTGTTGTTCAGGATCAGACGTCTAAGAAACAAGTTGGGAATGGACGTATAATTGGAGATTTATGTGTTGGAAAGTTTGCATCTCTAATTGGATTCCTCCTTTGCAGCTTTATCTTTTTTTTTTTTTCTCTTTAGATCAGCATTACTCTCCTTTTTAGATTTGGCAGTCTAGGTTAGGTCATCTATCCAGTGAACGCCTAAAACAATTAGTTCAGTCTGGTTGCTTGGATAAAGTGTTTGCTAGTGACATTTTTGAATGTAGCAGTGGTAAACTAGCAAAAATGTCAACACTACCCTTTTCTCACAGCACTTCGACTCTCTACATCTCCTTTATCTCCTTTCTCTTTTGTTCATACTGATGTGTGGGGTCATTCTCCCATTGCAACAGAAGGCGGGCCGATGTATTATGTTTCTTTTATTGATGATTATAGTCAGTTTTGTTGGGTGTATTTGATATCTCACAAATCAAATTTCTTTCGTATTTATTGCACATTTCACTTCATGGTTCACACCCAATTTTCTACAACTATCAAGACCCTTCGTTCTGATTTGGATGGAGAGTGTTTTCTTACCAAATTCACTGATATTTTAGCTGCATCTGGCACTATTCATCAATCTTCATGTTCTAACACTTTAACACAAAATGGTAAAGCTGAAAGAAAATATCGGCACATCCTTGACATAGCTCGCTCTCTTCTTCTTTCCTCATCTGTCCTTGCCACCTTTTGGGGAGAAGCAGTTCTTACTGCAGTGTATCTTCTTAATCGCATGCCTACATCTCTTCTTTTTGGCATTTCACTTTATGAAAAATTGTTGGGTCACACTCCCAATGACTCTTTGTTACGTGTTTTTGGTTGTGTTTGCTTTGTCCTTCTTCCCAAAAGAGAGTAGAATAAACTTAGTGCTCGTTCTGCTCTTTGTGTCTTCTTAGATTATGATATTCAACAAAAAAAATGTCGGTGTTATGATCTTGTATCTAAACCCTTTTATGTCTCTCGTCATGTTGTGTTTCTTGAGTGTCTCTCATATTTTACTCTACCATCCAAATATGCCCCTGTTTCGAAAGAGGATCTAATTGTTATTGATCCTTTCTCGAATGATGTGCCTTCCGACGAGTTTACTCATACTCTTGACATCTCTAACCTTTCTTCTCATTCTCATCCTTCTGTTGTTTTGTCTCTCTCATTATTCTATTCTCGTAGGCTACTTCCCCCTACTCAACACATATCCACTAGTTTCGACACAGTTCCCCCTGTCTCTATGGATACTGATCCCCCTGAACGGCACTATCCTTTGTGTGCTCGTACTCCGCCAGTAAGATTTGGTTTTTCTAATACTTGTTTTTCGCATTCTTATTGTGCTTTTTAATCTGCTATTCATACTTACCTTGAGTCTCAGTACTATAAAGAAGCCTGTATTGATCCAAACTGGATCAATGCTATGTAGGAAAATTAACTACTCTTCAGAAGATTCGTACTTAGGATTTGGTTCCACTGCTTGCTGGTAAAAACCTTATTAGATGCAAGTGGATTTACGAAGTTAAAACTCATTCTGATGGCTCTCTGAAGCGTTATAAGGCTAGGTTAGTTGCCATGGGTTTTTCTTAAGAGTATGGAATTAATTATGAAGAAACTTTTGCACTCGTGGCTAAGATGACTACAGTTCGTACTTTGATTTATGTTGCTGTCATTCATCAATGGCCTCTTTTCTAGCTAGACGTCAAGAATGCATTTTTCAATGGGCATTTTCACAAGGAGTTTATATGTGCCCTCCTCCGGGCCTCCCTCATCCTCTTGGTACTGTTTGTCATCATTCGCGTGCCTTCTATGGTTTGAAACAATCCCTTTGTGCTTGGTATGAGCGTTTTTAGTCTACTATTACTCAAATTGATTTCACTCCTAGTCCTCATAATTTTGTACTTTGTCTTCACCACACTCTTACTAGGTTGGTTATTTTGTTATTATATGTGGATGGCGTGATCATTACTGGTTTTGACTCTGCTGTTATATCTCAAGTGAAATAACATCTATTTCGTGCATTTGAGATAAAAGATTTGGGTCCTTTGTGGTACTTCCTTGGTATGGAGGTTGCTTCATCCCCCGCAGGTTATCACTTATCTCAATCAAAATATGCAAATAGGGTGATTCACCGTGCTCGTCTCATTGATGATAAAAGTTGTGGACACTTCCATTGAGTTGCATGCTAAGTTCTCTCCTTCTGATGGCGTTCTTCTTGAGGATCCCACTATGTATTGAGAGCTGGTTGGGTGTCTAGTCTATCTTACTGTGACTCGTCCTGATATTGCGTATGCCATTCATGTGGTGAGTCAATTTGTCTGTGTTCCTCGTTCCACTCATTGGGCAGCTCTGCTTCGCATTCTGTGTTATATTCGTGGTACTATTTCTCAGAGCCTATTCTTGTCTTCGTCTTCATCTTCATCATTCACTCTTCAGGTTTATGCTGATGTTGATTGGGCT
The DNA here is from genome assembly GCA_032270985.1 of Heliamphora pulchella. NCBI lineage: Eukaryota > Viridiplantae > Streptophyta > Magnoliopsida > Ericales > Sarraceniaceae > Heliamphora > Heliamphora pulchella. Next base: position 7,396,983 of record JAULJZ010000011.1, on the reverse strand, counting down.
GGTGATATATCTGATCACAAGTCCACTACTGGCTTTTGTGTAGTTCTTGGTAACTTTCTCATTTTCTAGAAAAGTAAAATACAGTTTGTCATTGCTTGTTCTACAGTTGAAGCTGAATATCATGCCATGGCTCATGCTACTGCTGAAATTGTTTGGCTCCAGTGGCTTCTGTCTGAAATGGGTGTCTGTTCCGATTCTCCCACTTCACTTTATTGTGACAATACGATCGCTATTCAGATTGCCCATAATTTTGTGTTTCATGAGCGTACTAAGTATATTGAAATTGATTGTCATTTTGTTCGTTAACACCTTCAACTGGGCACTATTAGCCTCCCATTCGGCTCCTCCTCTTTGCAGCTTGCTGATTTCTTCACGAAGACACACCATTGCTCGTTTTCGTTTTTTGTTACACAAATTCTCGCTACTCTCCGGACTCGCATCATAAGTTTGAGAGGGGGTGTGAGAATATATTATTATTATTATTATTATTATTATTATTAGTGGAATATTTTTTCATTATTAGGATTGTAAGAATATACTATTATTATTATCGAGATATCTACCCATTATTAGAATCTTGTTTCCTAATTAGTCTTATTACCATTATTAGGGTTTGCTATAGCTTATGTATATGATGTATCTCTTCATTGTTATTCAAACTTTTGTAATATAGCAATAGTACTTTTAGCTTTATTATCATACATCCCCTAAAATAAATATATTAAAAATAAAACGAGTCACACACTAAGCATTGCAATTATATCCAATTGTCTTAAATCTTTCCATGAGGCTTATGCAGCCATCAACTAGATTTCTATGGACAAAGTTTGAAGGGGGCCCCTCAATTAATTTAATTGCCATTTCAGAACCAGTTTCCAGTTACTTCCACCTCTGCCTGGTTGAGTCCTTGTTGTAGCACATAGCCTTCTCCATATAGCCAGTATTTCAGCCTCTAGGCTCGACCAGGCTTCAAGTTCCCATAGAATCTAGCCACCCAGATTCCTTTGTCATCTCTGAAGGCTCTGCCAAAGCCTGCAATTCCTGGGCTCCCTTTGGAGCATCCATCATTATTCAGCTTGAGTTTACTTCCCACTAAGAAAGTCCACTAATAGGTCTGACTTGCGTACTGTTCCTAGGAATTTGAAAATGGAAAGGTTTAAAGATTTCTTTACTGTACATTAGTACACTATAAACAATATTAAGGACTGCAATCTGTGTTTTCACAAAAAGGAAAAAGCTTCTCGAGGTCCAAAAACCAAAGTATAACAGCAAAGAGGATGTTCAAGTTACAAATGTTCCAATCAGTTCTTTTGAGATTGTCACTTATCCAAGCTCTGAGATTCTCAGATTTATCCGTGCTTGTGATCTGCAAGTTCAAAAAGGTAGACAAATCTCGACTTATGTCAATTTCTAAAGAGATGAGAAGTCCTCATGGGCATAGCTGCATCTAGGACAAATATATTCATTAGTTAGTACTTAGTTCCTCATGACCCTTTCGGTTGGTGAGGAGTTTCCATGGAGTGTTCCACAATAATTCTTTCAGTTTCTGTTGAACTTTTAATCTCCAAACTCACTTCCAATTGTCTTCAAATTCATTGTTCTTTATTATGAAATTAGAAGTAGATTTGATAGAGAACATATCATTGGCGCTCAATGTCCAATAAGGGGTGGCGGTAGGATTGTTGAATTTAGCAACATGAGTGTTCAACTAATATCCTCAGTGGTGAGGACGTTGGGAAAATTAGACACGTTCCAATCTCTGTCCCTAGATAAGGAAGTGTTAAACTTCACAGGATAATTAATTTTGTTCACATGATGAACAACCAAAGGCTGAACAGTAGTCCACCAGTCATGGCCGAAGGAAAGGCAATTGTTGCATACTCTGTTTAATAGAGAATTGCTTGAGAGATCATACAAGCCAATTGGACAGTCCTTAACCCCGGCCACTTGAGGTCAACTACATACTAATCAACTCCATCCAAATTCCAAAGTGTTGAATCCTAAAGTAGTGATTTAGGGTTACAGAAGAATAGAAAGAAGAAGAGAGAAAGAAAGAAAAAGAGAGAAAGACACAGAAGAATTATCACGAGAAAATAATGAGGCTTAATTTTAACTTCTACACTATACTAGTATTTATATAAGAGACACCAAGATAGTTACAAAAACAACCCTAACAAACATAAGTAATTATCTAACACTTCCCCTTAAGTTGGAATGTAGAGGTCGAATATGCCCAGCTTGGAAAGAAGTTATTAGAAACTAGAAGCAGCTAACGGTTTGGTAAGAATATCACCCAATTGATTCTCTAAGCAAACATAGGGAGTGACAATTTGCTTCGTCATCATTAAGTCTCGAATAAAGTGGCAGTCAACCTCAATATGCTTAGTACGCTCATGGAATACAGGATTATTAGCAATAAATATGGCTGTTTATTATAACAAAACATCTCCATAGGATGAGAATACGTGATGCCAAAGTTCTGATGAAGAGAATGAACCCATAACATTTTAGAAGCAATATGAGCCATAGCATGATACTTTGCTTCAACACTGGAACGAGTAACAACATTCTATTTCTTACTACGTCAAGTGATAAGATCACTGCCAACAAAGTACAATAGCCATAATGGACTGCCTATCAAAGCAACTGGCAGCCCAATTAGCATCACTAAAGCTAATCAAGGACAAATGATCAGATAGACGATATAAAAATCCACACAGTGGCAGATTCATATTTTTATCTTGGGGGAGCAAACAACTATGTAATGAGAAAGTTCAAAACAAACATTTAAAAGACGATATTAACTTCAAACAACACAAATTGTGTAAATATTATTCTCAAATATTATAATAGAAGTATTTAGTCAAGTCGACTGTAAAAGATAATCAAATATAATTGGATCTATTCTTCTGCATTTACATCAATTTCAAAAAATAAAAGATAGAAACCATTATTCTACTTATTTACAAAAGTTGTGCTCGACGCTCCTTCATTACATAAAATGAATTTATAATTGAATCAGTATCAAACCCTCGAGCAATGTCTTTCTCAATGTAGGTGAGCAAATAACTAGTTAAAAAATCATCTCCCATCCTGTTGTGTAATCTAGTTTTCACAATCTTTATGGATGAAAATGCAAGTTCTGTTGTTGCCGTAGAAACTAGTAAAGTTAAAATAAGACGAATCAACTTATCAACAAGTGGATAAATGATTGAGTTTCTTGTTTTCACTGATACTTGGCATAACCCAGAAATTGTTAACAAGTTTTTAAATTTCACATGGTTGAGAATATCAAGCTCATAGTTTTGCAACTGAAATTTCAAATGCAATTTTTCTTGATCTGTGAAGTCATCTGGATAGCATTTGTCTACAAACTTGCAAATATCTTCCATATCAATAGATATATAGCTATCCCAAAGATCTAATGCAGAATTAAGAACAAGCAATTCCATTACATCCTTATTAAATTAGTTATTCAATTTTTGCAATTGAGTATCACATGTGACTATAAAAATATCAACCCGAAAATGATGCTAAAAGGTAATGTAATCTCTACGAGCACAACCTCTATTGGCTATGTAACGAGCACTCATATTAAGAATATCTATCTCATGCTTGCAACAAAATAGTTTAACATCCTCCAATAAAGAAAGTCATCCATTAGCTCTATATTTTTGAAGTGTTTTTGTTGTAGAGATTAGAGGTATTGCATTTATTATATCTCTTGATTTGCGTTGCAAAGCTTGACAAAGATTATCGGTAATCTCCATAATATCTCTCATCAAATGTAAGATAAATGCAAACTCAAAAGATGTAATTACATCATGCACTCCATTTGCATCTGCACGTTAGGTGGAGGTGGCTCCATTATCAATGATATTACTTAAAACTGAGCAAGTTGTACAAGATATTTTTATTAAACTGCAAATAGATCCGAAGTGAGGACCCCAGCGAGTATCTCCAGCTTGTTTATGTGAGAATATATGGTGGGGATATCTTCCCATTATCAAGATAGTTAGAATATATGTAATTATTATTAATATGATTATTATTTAGTTTTCTAGTTTGTCTATTACTATTATTAGGATTTCTATAGTTTATAAATTTGATGGAATCCTTTATTGTAAATTAAGCCTTTAGGCTCAATATGTAATAATATTAGTATTTATTTGCTTACATGGTATAAAAGTTGGGTTCCAAACCTTAATCCGTCAGCCACCGTTCCCTCCTGCGCTGTTGTCGTCTTCCACCTTGAAATTCGAAACCCTAGCTCACAGCATCCTTCACAGTTGCAAAACCCTAATCCGTCAGCCACCCTTCCCTCCTGCGTCGTCGTCGTCTTCCAACTTGAAACCCGAAACCCTTGTTCACAGTCGCAGTTGCAGCACCCTTCGCAGTTGTAGTCTTCTTCACAGTCGCCTGGTTCTTCTCCTTCTCCGATCGAAACCCTTGTTCAGACTTCACCAGACTCTTCTTCTTCACTGACAACTTCCAAAACCCTAGATCTGCACACCGTTGGCTTTGGACGGTAACCCTTTGGGCTCGGAACCAACCTCCGACGATCTTTTCTAGCTTATCGGCGACCTCGCCGACCTTTGGCTACCTCTCCGACCTCTGGTGACCTCTCCGGCAACCTCGCAGACCTCGGTGACTTCTTTGATCTTCAGCAACACCACTAGTAGCACTGTTTGGCACTATTTGCCACTGTTTGATAGTACTGGTTTTTCAACCTTTGGTATTGTTTGGCTCCTTGTTCTTCTTCCTTGTTTGGCTCCTGTTCTCCTTTGGCATTGTTTTACTTCTGATCCTTATTTTTGGGTCTTATTTGGAATTAGCTTTGGAAATAGTTTTGGTACTATTGGATCTTGCCTTCTGTAGTTGCTATTGCTAACGACAAATTGCAAGCTAGCAATATTCGCCTCAATGGGACCAACTATTTTTATTAGTTGAACGTTATGAAGAAGAATTTTCTCCTCGGCAAAGGGCGTTGGGGATACGTAACAGGTTCCACTGTTCGACCTACAGATTCCAAGGCTGAAGGTTATGCATCATCTATTGCACTCTGGGATATCGAGAATGCGCAAGTACTCACTTGGTTGCACAATTTGTGGAGCCAAGTATTGGAATGAATTTTTTCAAATATACGACCGCCAAGCTTGTGTGGGATTACCTTCAGAATATGTATCTCACTCCTGATTTTGCCAAGCACTATGAGTTGAAAATGACTATTCGTGGCGCAAAACAAAATGATAAATCGATCCAGGAATTTTATAACTAGATGGCATCATATTGGTGTTAAGAATAATGGAAAGCCGTACCAAACTGGTAGGCGAACAATTTTATTTATATTAAACACAAAGTAACACCATTACATTCATATACCCACACACACATAATTATAATTATAATAAGGTATCACTAATAATAACAATAATAAGAATAAATAAGCTACTACTAACACCCCCTCAAGTTGGAGCATATATATCAACCATGTCCAGCTTGTTACATAAATACGAGACGCGTGGACCCGGTAATGGTCTGGTAAAAATATCTACCACCTGTTCACCTGTAAGA